>JAUTXW010002010.1:2255000-2782500 GCA_030620095.1 Kuschelorhynchus macadamiae
AAAAAAATCCTTTTTTTTTTAATGCAATAGTGGCATAACGTCAACAGTGTTTAAGTAAAATATACGTTTTTTGGTAATATTATCGTTTTAGAGAACAACTATTATTTATTGACACTAACAATAATATTGTTATATAATTCAGTAAAAAAAACAAACAATAGATAAATAATTTTATGAAATACAGTGAATTATGTAAACAAACAAATTTGAAACCGCGTTCCTGAAAAATATGGATTTTTGAGTTGTGCCAGTATTGAATAAGACCATCGATATGTCGGAGGTTGATTTTCTAATTTAATTTACTTCTTAACGTTTAAATGCGACATTTATGTACTTTTTGAGGACATTTCTAATATTTTATTATTCCAATAATATATTATTGCCTTAAAAGTTTTATTAAGTATAAATAGGGACTTAAATTAGATCTCCGACACCCGACAGCCCCATTTATAGTAGAATTTCGATCATACACTTTGTCTAAATGTTCTTTAAACAATTCCGTTTGATTGCTACCCTTATTTTAAGCATTACGTATTAATGCGTATTAATGAGTCTCTCACTAATTAGATTTCCATTGTAAAAAGATTGTGCTACCCTCTTGTATGTTCGCTGAATGGGGTGAAGTTTACGGGGTTTCGTAAAATTTAATCAATTTGAAATTTAGACGTGTCTAGGGAACAAACTAATGTTACGAATAATTCAATATTACTCGAAACAAGTATTTTTGTTTATTATTTTTGGATAAGTTTAGTGGTCACTATTATTTGACTGTGTGGAGAGTGTGCTTTGCTATAACTCTAAATAAGTGACACGGACAAACTCTAACAAATGTTCTGGCTCTTGTCCTTGTCAGTTTAATATGCTTGTTCTAGAATTCGCGAAATAAATAATTTACGTGTTTTGGACCTATTAAAAAGGCAACTAACATTACTTTGACTAATTTCAACTTTCGCATGTCTTTATTAGACCAATATTTATTTTAGTTATAGTTATTGTGTTTAATAAATTTAAATAAACTATGAATCATGTCTATGTGCTTGTATTGTATGGAAAGATCGCTTAGATTCCTACATTATATGTTTGTAAACTACTGCTAGAAATTTGTAAAATAATGTTAAAAAAATTATAAGAAAATCTGTAAAGTTGTTGATGATGGCCTGAATACGAAACGTCGCATTTAAAATTTGATAATGCAGTCTTGTAGAGGAGAAAAAGTGGTCGCAAGAATGTAAAATTTATTTTGAAATACCTAATGAAATAAAGTCAGGAAAAAATAATAATGAAATCGGGAAAAATGATATTTATACAGAGGAAAAAATCGTCTGGTGGAAATAAGTATATTGTCTATTGCACCCATATTTCGTCCAGACAACACAAATAAAATTGAATAAACAACAATGTACTTCCAAGAAGCAAATGCACATATTTGCCAGAAATCAAAGAGCTATTTGAAAACGAAATAGTTGTATGTAATATTTGTATATTTCAATGGCGTATATCGTATTATTAGTCAAAAAGTATTTAAATATTGGCACATTTAATTTTATTATTTTTATATTGCTTCACAATCACATGCGTATTTTATTTATCGGTTGCAACTTTTTTAGAAATGTTATTATACTTGAGTTGAATCTTCACGTTTTTAAAATTAAGAAGAAGATTGAAAAGGTTTATTTAACTATTCATGTTATATATATATATATATATATATATATATATATATATATATATATATATATATATATATATATATATATATATAACACAATATTCGCATATTTCATAATACCTACCGATGACGAAAAATAAAGGGTTTTACTGCACCAAGGTACCTAAGATGGCGCCTCTGGTTACCTATTTCAGGTATCGACTTCCTAAGTAGTTTGACAAAATTTGCAGTGATTTATCAACTCGTGTGGTTTTGAAATATAGTAAAAGGGAAAAAGTCCGTTCAGTCGTCTCTGAAGTTTTTCAAATGGAGGTTTTATTATATTTCATTACATATCCTACCCAACTCTCTAAGAGATGCACAAAGGGAATTGAATTTTTCCATGGCCAGCATACATCGAGTATTAAAAGAAAACAAAATATTCCCATGTAAGTTTCTTCCAGTTCAATTTTTAAGTGAAGCTGATGATCAGACAAGACTGGATTTTTGTATGCAAATGTTGGACCTGCATTTTGAGAGAGGGATGTTAAATAAAATGCTTTGGACAGATGAGGTGATATTTTCCACCGCGAGAATGCATAATAAAAAAAATACTCACTACTATTCTGAGACAAATAGACATTTGATAAAGCTAATTAAAAGGCAAGATCATCAAATTGTTAAAGTGTAGTGTGGTATTTTAAATGACAGCATAATAGGACATGTGTTTTTTGACCACTATTTGAATAGACAAACATTTTTAAACCTTTTAAGAAGTTATGTAAAAACTCAATTATCTTCAGGAACATATTCGTGTGGACTTAGTATAGCAACAAGATAAAGCTCCGTACCACTGTCGAGAAAATATAAGCGGATTTTTGAACAAGCAATTTAATTTAAGTATATATAGTAACGGTAAATAGAATATTATCTATTCCATAACATCCTATATTTTTTTTGGGAATATATATATATATATATATATATATATATATATATGTATATGTATATGTATATAGGTTCACCCTGTAGATGTGCACAAAATGTATTTCGTATAAGTATTGATGCTTTATAATCTAAAAATTACTACCCAAACGCCCAATTTTGGATTTTTGCTATTTTTTATATTTATTATTATAGCTTCAGTTTTCAAAAAATTACACATAAACGGGACTTTCTTAGTTAACGAATATTAGAACAATATTTTATAAATTTCTAGCCTTGTGTCAAACACATTACTCGGATTGACCACTAGCTCCTAGACTATATGTGGTACTTATCTCGTACATGTAATAGAGACGTCGAAATAGGGGTACAAAATTAAGTCAGATGGAGAAAAGGCAATATATATCAACAAGGGATAATTAAACATGATAAAATAAGAAAATTACGTATTAATCGCTATTTGCCTTATCACATTTATTTTTAATTTTGTATCAAAATAAGAAAAATGAAGGATATTGAGCGAAATTTAAGTTCGCAAGCCTTCTAGGAAAAATTTGCATTTTTAAGAAAGACGAAATGAGAAAGAAGAGTATAAGGAAATTGCATGGAAGTGTTATTCATTATTCAGCATTGGTCTGTGCATATAGCCTTAGGTAGGCAAAAATAAGCTTTGAATTAGATGGGGATTGGAATATTCAATTAGTGTAATTGCTGAATTTTATAGGAGTTAGAGGATGATGCAGAAATATTTCTTTAATAATTTTATGATATTTTTGCCGCAAACTCGGGGAGAATTTTTTAATGAGAACTTATTATGCGACGCCGTCGTTTAGATTTGATGTAGTAATGTTTATGTGTTTATTCTCGGATTTATTGCATTAATGTTGGCATACTAAGAATTCCGATCCTGAAGAATTATATTCAAGTATATCCTGAAGGATATAATTACTTATAAGTAAATAATTATTGAAGACGCTCTAGGTAATTTTGTGGAGGCTGTCACAGGAATAATATAATTGTGATTTTTTTTTATAAATAGTACCTCTCGAGGGGCTTTTTTAGAAATGTGCCGAGTGCTCACATGTAGACCGTCTTGTTCACAAAAAAAATTCTATAAAAAAGAAAAAGGCAATGTCTTCCAAATTATCGTCGATAGAACAATTCATTCTTATGCAGGATGGCATTAATGGAAAAAGAAAATTTGTAAGCACACAGCTATAAAAAAATAATCAGTTACATGGAGGTTAATTATGTAACTTTATGAAACAGAATGAAAATAATGGAATTAACAAAATTTGTAAGGACTCTGCTATAAAAAATATAATCAGTTACATAAAGTTAATTATTTGACTTTATTAAATAGAAGAAATAGAAAGATGTTCGTAGTACAATGAAAAAAATTATCGATGTGGCATAGAGGAATTATTTTTCCAAGGTGGAGTATTCATTTAAAAATGAACCAAACATTTTTTGGTCGTGCATAAGAGCTAAAAAATCTTTTCAGTTCTTTACCCGACGTGTTTAAATTTGGAAAATCTGAATTTTCCCCACCATCCGGTCGTCTTCCTAGTAATATTTTAACTTCCAATTAAAATGTCAATCTCAGTTAGGTCAAACAAACTATATTAATGACCATTAAAAGCCTAAAAAATAAACCTACCTGTGACCCTTGTTTTCCTGTAAAGGATTGCAGTCCTTCTGTACTTGTCTTTTATCTTTAACTTATCTTTAACATCGAATACATTTCCAGATTACCCCCTGTCTAAAAAAACGTCTTTAATATTAACTTATTCAGTCTCTGTTTACCATATGTAAGATCTGTAAGGGAGTCATTACCTATGAATCTTAATTTCTTGCTCTAAATCTGCCTGTAATACATTGTTTTTAATATACTTAAATTCGGCACGCTGAGGAGTTTTCCATGTTTATTTATTTCCCTACATCACAAATTGCTTAAACATTTATATCTGGAAACCTTTCCAGTTTATATATACATTCATTACAATGTTCAACTGTTTGCCGAATTCTTAGGTCCAAAATTTCAAAGCATGTAGAAAGTTTAACGTATCTTTACCACTGAGCCATATCATCTACATTTCTATTGTAATTTAGTTATTATTGCTTCGTCTACAATACTGGATTGAAATCCTGCATTTGGCACGTACCAGAGTAAAATTTGCATCCGCTGTTTACTAGTAAGATCCCCACCTTTTGTTTCTTCACTTTCCCCAAGCAATTGGGTGAGTATGGCAATTCTGTTTTACTTATACGTTAGATAATAAACTTATAGTTATACTTAAGTTTATTTATACAGTCTGATGTTTTTTAAATATTGCTCTTAGCAGTTGCAATATTTGTGTTACCAATGATTTTGTTCACAAAACTTAATTTCTTTTGTTGCTGTTTCAAAACTATCTATAATTCTTAATTTCCAGAGTGTTTTCTGAAGAGAAAAACTATCAAAGAGGAGTCGGACTAAAAATTGAAATTCTATCAGAGTTAAAAATAATATAAAATCGGATCTTAGAAATTTAGAAGACCTGAAGGAAGATGAACTTAAAATAGATGAGCACACAAATAAATGAAATCTTGACAAAAACCTTAAAAACAACAGCCAAAAAGAAATAAGCCAGGGAAGAAAATTTAGAGAAACTACAAAATAATTCATAAATGGAGGGAAAAAAATGAAAACAAGTAATAAAAGAAAATAAAGCATGAAAACATTGCGATCAATGCTGATCAAGCATGAAATATACGAATTATTAGAATTGATGATTGGGTCAAAATAGTATTCGGTGTTGTATACTCAAATTCTGTATGCATATCTTTACATAGTTTTTTATGAAACATACACGAACAAGATTTCGCCGCGTTGTTTGGCTGTTTTCTTAGAGAATTTATCAAATATGTACAAAGGATCCAGATATGCTATTGTTCTTCGTCTAGCAATATTTCCCAAACATCTGTAACCGTAAAGCATGCCCATTGTTTCTTTGGGTCATTGGCCGGAACTAAACCCTTATATCGTGTTTCTAAATAAAAGGAGACGGTCCCTAAGATCGTATATTATATCCCTTTTTGGTGGTCTCAAATAAAGGGAGGATTTGTGGTTGATATCTGCTAAAGATCCAAAATATGTTTGGAATCTAGCATAATATGCATGCTTTTATTTTTATTACTATGGTTTTTATTATAGGAAAAAGTACAGTAAAAATAAATCATTAGGCCACATCGCTAATTTGAATTAGTACGAAATCTTACAGTGCTTTTAAATTGAATTATTGTCGTTATTAGGATTAGGATAAACTCCTTTTTAGAAATTAAATCCTTCCCTAAAATTTCCCAAATTACGTATAATTTAATTAGTTTGTTTTTAAAGGAAGGTCTTGTTCTTTCATTTATAATAAGAAATATTTGGACTCTAACGAACCAGCGACTCTTCTCTTTGATGACCATTTAAAAAATTAACATACCTTAATTCATTTCCTTAGTATTCTCCAAAGAATAATCTAATTAAATTACCAAAATTTTTCCTCTCGCTTTATATTTGCTTTAATTAGTTCTTTCTGGAGTATTCTTTCCCTTTAGGGGACAGGGGATAAGTTGGAATCTAAATGAAAAAAGTTTTTAAACTTTTTTTTAAATAACGAATCATGGAAACATGGCAAAAATGAACGTGTTTTCTTTAAAAGTGTATCATAATACAATATTTTACAAAAAATATCAGAAGAGAAATACCGTTACCTCGAGCGTTGCTTAACTGATTTTGCATTCTCTGAGTTTTAAAACATTTTGTAACCTGATACGTAGTTTGAAAGCATATGTTATCTTTAAACAATTTTATAGTTAAATTATTTTAGCTGCTGTTTTTAAACCCTTAACTTTACTACTACTATCTTTTACTAGTACCACTATACACCCTTCTTATTATATAAGCTTGCAACTTATCCCAATTCTTCTTTGCCTTCTGAGTCTGGCCCACCTATAGCAGATTTCTATTAAATAGTATGGTATTTTCTATTCTGTTCTAGAATTAGATATACCCTTTATTCGTAATAAGTATATTTGTCTATTTAGTCTGCAGGAGCCGGTCGGTATTCCAACCATATGTGCTTTAGTTGGACGGCTGCTACAGTAACCAGGTCGTCTTGGCTTGTTCCGATTATTGAAGTCCTTGATTACCTGCAGTCTTCTTTCTGTCCATTTCAAATTATTCTTTGTTTTATTTCAGATCAATGTGTTTACAGTCTGGCCAGTTTATCTCCAGTTTAGTCCTAGGAAAGGTTCCGGGCCCGAGGACGGTGACGAAGAGCTTTGTCCTGCCTAGTTGTCGGCCCACCACCTGCTCAGCCGGACGCGTTTTTACGTTTCCGTGTTCATTTGAGATCGACGCCGTCTTGAAATGAACACGGAAAAGTATTGCAATATTCATTGACAAACTCGTGTTGATTTGGGGACGAAAGACAATGAACCACGCACGGATTTGTTTGGAAAAAGTAGTTTTGTTTATATCCAAACCCGTGTTGATTTCGAGGAGGAATAAATCGCAGCATATACGAACCCAAATTTTTCATTTTTGTTTTGTTTAGCCGAAATCAATTACACAAATTCTTGTTTTATGAGATTCTATACAAGAATACTGAGTGAATTAATATGTAATGGTATTTTTAATTTAATTAAATTTGTTTGCCAAAATTCATCATTTTATTTTTTTTTACTTTAGAATCATAAAAAAGAAAAACGTAGTTTCATATTAGTCGTATTAATGTATGTACAGGGTTATTGATTATAAATCCCCTCCCTCCCCCCTTTAACTTTTTTATTTGCCATTTTTGAAAAAAAAATTGTAAAAAAAAGTTGCTTGGAATAAGCTAAATTTAAAATAATATACTTGTAAATATATAGGGTATGTGAAAAAAGTAGCAAGTGTCAACTTTGTAATTTTAAATTGAACACCCTGTCTATTATTACATTTTTGGACTCTACGTCAATTTCTAAGTTATAAAAAATTGTAAAATTTTATATTTTTTAAAAAACTTGAAATAACTAAGTGCCATTAAATAAATACTTCTTAAAAAACTAAGATAGGAAAATGAAAATAGTTTTGCGCTGTGAAAAACCGTGTTCCAAAAACAGCCCTTTAAAAGTGTCAAAACATTATTTTTCACGCCGCCATTTAGACAAACAGTTGAAGTTAGGTACAGGGTATGGTAGTATATCAAATAGGCTTAGAATCTGACGTGGGATCTGAAAATGAAAAAAAAAATAGGGTATTGTATTTAAGATAATAAAGTTGAAAGTTGCTACACTTTTGTGATACACCTTGTATATTTGCAAATATATTATTTTAAAAGATTAGCTTATTCTAAGCAACTTTTGCATTTAACATTTTTTTCCAAAATGTTAAATAAAAAAAATAAAGGGGGGACATTTATAATCAATAACCCTGTACTTACAACTTACAGGGTAATGTGATTAGTATAGAACCTTTTAATAAATAAAAAATGCGAGTTTGAGAATGAAAATGTGAACTGTGAACACGCACTGCCAGTATTTCCAAACAAATCCGTGCATGTAGTAAAATTGAGCCAAAGTGAAAAATGAAAAATTTGATGGTATTGCTTTTGAAATGTTTAATTATTAAGCTTTGGAGGTTTTTCTACACGCACAGAACAAAGAGTAGATACCTAGTAATTTATTTTGTCGTTAACATACGACCTACATTTAAATACATAAAATAATAACTGGTTCACAAACAAATAACAACAAATAAATTATACAAAATATAAGTGCCCTCTTTCTGGCGAAGGTTCCTTACATAAAAAAATATAATGCATCGCATATAGGAACCTTCCCAATAGCAATGGCATCCTGTATAAGAAGGTAAGTATAGATATTTCGGTAAATACTAATGTTTTTTTGCCACAGGTTGATTATTGTTAATATTAAGAGAAATATTATGCTAACGGGGACGTTTTCTTACTCGGCCTTCAGAAGTTTTCGGGGATCTTCCTGACTGGATCCTTCCACTGCAAGGTAAATCTCTATTTTTTCTACGAGCGATTGTTCTAGGCTGCACGTGGATTTTTCGATTGCGTCTCTGCTATTCCTTTCACACATAAATGATATGGCATCTGAAGGAGTTTGTATTTTTGACAAATTAGAAGCGAATTTGGTAAGAACGTTAGTATTAGCTGGATTACAGTCGTCTTGTAGAACATTGCAGATTCTCGAAAATTCGGATCTTATTTTGTCAAGAGTATTCGAATAATTTTCATTAATAATTATCCCACCACTGACTTGACTATGTAATTCATCTGTTGAAATTGTTGGGCATTCAAATGAATCTAAAACATCGCAACTAGTTGTTATACTGGATGTGCACTCTGCTTCACTAGATATTTCAGTTATGTTGGTAAAGGTGATATCTTCGAAGAATTTTGGAGAAAACTCGTCTCCTAAGGCTAATTTAGCGAGTTCTCGCCGATCTGCTTCCGTTAAACATAAAGAATTTTTAAAGAAAATTCCATACTTTCTTTCAACAGCACATATATGCTTGCAGTATCTACCACCCTTCCCAAATTGACAGTCGCAGGTTGCCATATCAGTGTTTACTGCATATAAATGACTACCTGACTTTACAAAATAAGTACCACCGTCATCCACTTTTACTATATCATCTATTCCCTTACTATTTTGACAAAATTCAAATGCAATCGTAAGTTTTCGTGATCTACCATTCGCAAACTGTATGAGTCTCTTCTTATGATAAGAGTCAAAAGTTTTTGTGATGAATTCTACTAAAGCGCACATGTTGAATACTTTACACCGTTGAAGTATGATGTCCTTAAATATCCGTATTGAGGATTCGCAATAATTATTAGTATTATTACCTCTGGTAAGAACATCGGATCTATACGATAAACACCACTCTTCTCGACGGTCCCATAAGTTTGATAAATAAGTTATTAACTTTTGATTGTCTTTTACTCTGTCATTATTTAGCAAATTTGACATATTTATTTCTGCCTCATGCATTAAATTTGCAAACATTACACTACGAAAATTCTTCATGACGATTTGCCGATCTTCTTTTGCAACTTCATGTTCGTTTTGCCACAACCAACGCCACAATGCCTGATTGACATGAAATATGCAGAGTAACAATCTACTATTAGGAAATACCTCCCTTAGGGCGTTTCTCTCCGCACTACTATCGTCAGTCATTATTAACCCTGGTTGAAACGTTTTCTTACATGTCTCTTCAAGAAATGTTTTTACTGTTTGAAAGACAAGAGTATAATTGACCTGTGACTGACTGGTATGTAGAATCACAGCCAAAGGTAAAGCACCAACCTTGGTAGCAACGAATAAAAAAGTCACACACGTGTTTGTCTGATTGCACGATCCGCTACTGTCAATGAATATCATTTCATCAGCCAACCCCGCCACAAAAAGCCTTTGCATTATTGGGGTAATTAAAACACAAACAATGGGATCCTCTACAATACACATTTTCACTTTAAGTTCTTGTAGTTCTATCTGTTTTCTTTTTAAAATGTCCACTATGTCCATTTTGTCTCTACTACCGTAATTTTTGAGCCGCCACTGTTCATATAAATGGGTAACCTGACGATCCAGCGGATTTTTTTGAGCATTGGACAATACCTTGTATGAATCTTTCTCACTATTCTCCATGATGCTAAACTCGTGATACGATTTAGCTGCTGCAGCTGTCATTCCTGACTCAAAGTAGGATATGAATATCTGTTTTGTGTCTTCAGAGCAACGCAATAGGCTTAAAGACTGTGCTACGTTCACCCTATGGGAATGATCGAAATTAATATCTATAATGACGTTTAAACCTCTTTTTAGTAAGGGCGAACGTTTTAAAGTACACTCTGTTATTTTTAAAAACTTAATATTTATATTTGCCTTGCAACCAAAATTTCTATTTACTCCGTTTGTCTTATTTTTATTTTTGTTCCTTTCCGCAAGTTGACACACGTATATTTTGCGGAACTCGTAACGTACGGCCTTAGGAAATCGGCGCTTCATTATCCAATTCGTCATTGTTTCTGTAGAAAATGCACTAACTAAACAACTACATTGTTCATCGTAAGTTCCGGTGTAAACTAACGCACATTGCACTTTACAAACATAGTTCACCGCAGAGTGCTCTACATAATTTAAAACTTCAAACTCTTTAGTGTGTTTATGAAGAAAACTTTTAAAATGCTCCATGATTTAGCCTACAAATTAAAAACTGCGCTAACCTCAAACCCAAACAAAACGTAAACAAAAACTATTTACAGTCGACCAGTGGTTACAATCAACCAATTACAAGCAATATGTAAGAGGCAGTATGTGATTTTTACGAAGATTGCTCCTCGAAATCAACACGGATTTGGATGTCAACTATAGCCTTATTTCCAAACAAATCCGTGCATGGTTCATTGTCTGGCGCCTCGAAATCAACACGGGTTTGTCAATGAATATTGCAATACTTTTCCGTGTTCATTTCAAGCCCGCGTCGATCTCAAATGAACACGGAAACGTAAAAACGCAGCCCGGACACCCAACACGATTTGACGATTTTCTTTCTTGCTAGTCCCTCCAGTGCAGGGCTGCACTCCTGAACAAACTTAGGTTTTAGGATTGTAATAAGGGTTCTTTGACTATCGGAGGAGCAGTTTCTTCCTTCGGTTCCTCTACGATATCTTGCGTAGCCGCTACTTCGAGTAGCGAAAACTTCCGCTTGGAAAACATTAGAGCAGCCATGTCAAACAAGCTACCCGCGGGCCGCTTGCGGCCCAACTCAGTTTTGAAGAAAACAGCCAGATAATGTGGCCCGCGAACAAGTTGAAAACCGTTTTTGAAAGCGCGCGCCGCTGCAACAACGATTGGTATAGTAAAATGTACAATTGTACATAGTGACATCTATGTTTAGGAGGGTGAACTACACATACTGAACCTAAAACTTAAAGCCAAACGTTATCTGGCTTGTTCCATGAAATTCTATCTCGCAAAAACACAGATGACGCTATCTGAACATTCTGGAAAGAACTCGAGAAATCACAATACGTATATAAGCCGTGTTCGATTGAGTTCAATCGTTCAGTGTTTAGTCAATTATGGGTCAGTTGCGATAGAGTTTCGAGTTGAGTTGCGCACTTATTGTTACAACACTTAATAGAACTTATTATAATTTATTTCAGATACAGTTTTTAACATGTCTCTTTCAAAACCAAGTGGAAATAAGAGGAAACTTGTAGATGAGTATCGTATCTTTCAAAAAAAGTGGGAATTAGAGTTTTTTTGCTGTGAAGTGAAAGAAAAAATGATTTGTTTGATTTGTAATAGTACAGTCGGTGTCCCAAAATTATATAATATAAAACGTCACTATGATATTCATAAAACTATGTTTGACAAGTATACAGGCATGGTCAGAAACGAAAAGTTAAGTAAGTTAAAATCACGGTTGAAAGATCAGCAGCTTATGTTTACACGTCCAAAGCAAGAAAATGAATCTGTCCGTCAAGCGAGCTACGTACTGTCGGAGTTGATCGCGAAACACTCAAAACCATTTGTTGAAGGTGAATTTACAAAAGAGTACCTTGTAAAGACCACGGAAATTGAAAGTCCCGGGAGCGTGAAGGCATTTCAAAATATATCCTTGTCCCGGACTACTGTCGCTGAAAGATTTACTGAGTTGGCTGCCAATATAAGTGATCAAATAAAAACAAAATCAGACTCTTTCATTGCATTTTCTATTGTTTGTGACGAAAGTACGGATGTGTGTAGTAGTGTGAGCGCAACTCGCTGTTTTTCTTCGTGCGCTTGATACAGATATCAATGTGTATGAAGAATTACTGGAATTAGTACCATTGCATAATACAACAACTGGGAAGAATATTTTCAATGCTGTTTATGGACTTCTGCAAAAGTACAATTTAGATTTGTCAAAACAGATGGAGCTCCTTCAATGACTGGAGTAAAAAATGGCTTCGTTAAAATATTACAGACAAAGATCAGACAAACCAGATTTTCATCGTATTCATTGTATAATCCACCAAGAAGTTTTATGCTCAAAAGTGATCAAGTTGGAAAGTGTTTTAAAGTCAGTGAAAAAATTATAAACTTCATAAGGTCACGAGGCCTTAATCAGCGACAGTTTTTTGCATTTTTACGTGATTTAGAAAGTGAGTACACTCGTTTATCATATTATGCAGAGGTGCGATGGCTTTCGTGTTCTATGGTACTCGACCGGTTTTGGAAACTCAAAAAAGAAATACTCGTTTTCATGGAAACAAAAGGAGAAGATGTCAGCTTATTATGCGATGTACCTTTTTTACAAGACCTTTCATTTATGGTTTATATCACAAAACACTTGTCGGACTTAAATACGAAATTGCAAGGACTACGTCAAGTTATTACAGATATGCATGATCATGTGAAAGCTTTCAAGTGTAAGATGATGTTGTGGGAAAAACAGTTAGCAGAGGATAATCTGTCACATTTTCTGACTTGTAAGTCATATCAGGAAAGCACAAGTTTCCCAATATCAAACCAAATATATTCAGAGAAAATGAGAAGCCTTCTTAAGACCCAAGAAAATAATTTTTCTCTATTTACTGGCCTGTTCACTATCGATATTGATAAAGTTCCCCGTCACTTGCAAATGGAAGTAACTGAGATTCAGTGTCAGACCCATTTAAAACAAAAATTTGATAGTGTTGGTACATTCGAATTTTATAAGTACTTGCCTGTTCAATACCAAGAAATGAGAAAATTTGCCTGTAAAATCCTGTCAATATTTGGAAGTATCTATAAGTGTGAACAGTTATTTTCTTTGAAGAAAGGAAACAAATCTCCCGCAAGACCGCGATTGACGGACGCACACTTGGACGCAGTTTTAAAAGTTATTTCCGCCGATAAATTCGCGCCACAAATAGACATCTTAATTAAAGACAAAAGGTGTCAAATATCTGGCAAAATAATTTAATGTTTGTAGGTTTTTGTAATGTTCTTTTTATTGGAAATTTAATAAACAGACTGGTCCTATAATAGCACTTTTTCTCAAGATTTTCAGTAGTTTGTTTTCTTTAAGATAAGGTTTTGCGGCCCACCTAGTCGATGGTCTTCATGTTTTTGGCCCACCAGTGACTTTGAGTTTGACATGGCTGAATTAGCGCATGTTAATACTGTTATACTCTCAACACTTATTATTATACTCAAATAAAAATTCTGCTGAAACTATATTACTGAAATTTTCTTTTGAAGTTTGTTCTTATTTTTTATTTAAGATTTTACTGCATTATTACTGATCCAAACATTAAAATATAGCTCTGCTTGGAGGATTTGCTGACTGTACTTAGTTATTGGTCAACTAAAATGGTCTGTATATCTACTTGAATGTATTTTTACTTCCCTCGTAAAAGGAAATATTGTAATCGTGAAAAAATCTGCTTCCGAGGTTTTTTCAAATCTTTATCTTTCAGAGTCCCTAGATGCCGAAAAACATGTTTTCTTTATTTCTTCGTATGTCTGTATGTCGGTTTGTCTGTTTGCGGCATAGTTAAAGAGTATAAGAAAGCATCCATATTCTCTAAGAGACCAAGTTTCAAATGACTAAACTAGAAATAAGACACAAAGTCTCGGTCTCAGTCAAAAAGAGTATAATGCGGTTACACGTGTTTCGCCTTTTCAGGCATCATCAGACCTTCGACATTAACTAAAATCACAAGAACAAATGAAACAACTATAACGTCACATGTTATTGTTGTGTATTTTAACATGTGACGTTATAGTTGTTTGATTTGTTCTTGTGATTTTAGTTAATGTCGAAGGTCTGATGATGCCTGAAAAGGCGAAACACGTGTAACCGCATTATACTCTTTTTGACTGAGACTGAGACTTTGTGTCTTATTTCTAGTTTAGTCATAGTTAAAGAGTACTAATTAAAGGTAACATTTTAGTAAAAATCCAATATGGCGAAACAAAATGGCGGCCTAGTGAGATATTAAAAAAATTATGACTAAAAAACTGCTTATTCACTTTACCTCAAATTTTGAACACAAATCAAGTATTATGAGAAAATCAACAGGTAAAATTTTGATACGCATACAAGATGGCGAACGAAATGGTGGCTAAATAAAATATTTAAAAATTCAGTCTGAAAAGGCTGCTAAATTGATTTGAAATTTCGTGTAATAATTAACTATGGTATAGAGATGAACTGGTAAAATTGTTGCACGAATTCAAAATGGCGGAAAAAAATGGCGGCTCAGTAAAATATTAAAAAAGGGATTACTAAAAAACCCGTTACCCAATTTACCTTTTCAAATTTTGCACAATCATTTATTACGTTACTGGCAAAGTTCTGGTACGAATCCAAGATGGCGAAACAAAATGGCGGCTTAATAAAATATTTTAAAAAACTACTCATTAAATTGATTTCAAATTTCGTGCAAGATTTAAATGTGATTGATATGGAGATAAATTGGTAAAACTGTGGAATGAATTCAAGATGGCGAGACAAAATGGTGGCCAGATAAAATGTTTGTAATCGTGGCAAAATAAACACCCTCCTAGGTTTTACGTATCTGCATGTTTAGCGTCCTTAGATGCCAAAAAACGCGTTTTCTCAAATCGATCGGTCTGTCTGTCAGGCAAAATTAAAGGTCATATGTGGATAACCTTCTTCTTCTGTGAGTGCCGTTTTCTACGAAGGTTGACGATCATTCTGGCTATATGTATCTTGGAGACAGCTGCACGAAAAATAGATCTAGTACTTTTGCCGTACCTTTCGCTCAGGTCTTTAAGCCATGATGTGTCAACATTAAAATATAGCTCTGCTTGGAGGATTTGCTGACTGTACTTAGTTATTGGTCAACTAAAATGGTCTGTATATCTA
The DNA here is from genome assembly GCA_030620095.1 of Kuschelorhynchus macadamiae. Lineage (NCBI taxonomy): Eukaryota > Metazoa > Arthropoda > Insecta > Coleoptera > Curculionidae > Kuschelorhynchus > Kuschelorhynchus macadamiae. The sequence continues at coordinate 2,270,510 of JAUTXW010002010.1, forward strand.
CTTGAATGTATTTTTACTTCCCTAGTAAAAGGAAATATTGTAATCGTGAAAAAATCTGCTTCCGAGGTTTTTTCAAATCTTTATCTTTCAGAGTCCCTAGATGCTGAAAAACATGTTTTCTTTATTTCTTCGTATGTCTGTATGTCGGTTTCTGTCTTCGACCTGGCGCTCGTCACCCTTCTATCTTTCCCTGTATAATAAGCTGCAGTAAACTGTATTTTTCCGCCCGCATTATGTGGCCAAGGTATTCCAGCTTCCGTCTTTTTATAGTGAATAGGACTTCAGTTGTTGTGTTGAGATGGAGTAAGACGTCAACATTGCTTATTCTCTCGGTCCATGATATCCTCTGCAGCCACACTTCGAACGCCTCGATTTCTTACAATGTGTACTTAACAATGTCCACCCCTTCATACCATAAAGCAGTATTGGAAAAATATAGCACTTTACCAAATGTAACCTTACACTTAGACTGAGTTGTCGGCATGTTAGCAATTTTTTCATTCTAACAAAGGCGGCTCGTGCTTTTTCGATGCGAATGTTAATTTCCTGTCCAATATCCCATTTCAAGTTCAAGCATTGTCCAAGTATATCGGGTAACTCTTTCAATTTTCTCATTTCTCAGAGTAATCTGGACATTATTATCGATTGCTTCTTTGCTCACTATCATGAATTTGGTTTTCTTTATATTTATTTTAAGGCCATAATTGTTACTGGCTTCGTGAACTCGTATCAGCAACCACTGGAGATCTTCTAGGGAGCTGCAAACAGTGTCATCAGCGTATCGGATATTATTTACTGATACTCCGTTTACACGAATTCCTTTTTCTTCATCAGTCAGGGCCTCCGACAGAATATGTTTGGAAGAAATATTAAAAGGCAGTGGTGACAACACACATCCCTGTCTAACACACCTTAGAATTGCCACTTCTTCTGTTAGGTTATCTCCTATTTGAACAGAAGCGCTCTGATTCCAATATCTCCATCAGTTTTTTATGTTGGACTTTATCAAAAGCCTTCTTATAATCTACGTAGCACATATACACCGACTTATTCATGTCCAGACGTACCATGTACAATGTCAGAACTTGCATACTAAAAAGAGCATCTCTTGTTTCAAGAGCATTCCTAAACCCGAACTGCGTGTCAGAAAAGGTTTCTTCGCATTTTTTATAAATTCTGTTGTGAATGACCTTGAGTAACAGCTTTAGTATATAGACTTATAGTGCGGTATTCTGCACAAAATTTTGCGAAAGGCTTTTTTGACAGAACAATGAATGTCAATCTTAACCAATCCTTTGGAATTTCTCCAGAATTATAGATATTATTAAACAACTCTCTGAGAATTCTGGCGCTATCTTCTTCAGCCAATTTGAGGAGATCCACATAAATTTGATCTGGTCCTGCAGTCTTGCCTGTCTTCGCCTGTCTTATTGTTTGTAATACCTCCTTCCTCAAGATTGGTGGACCTGTATCTGCGGCTTGAAATGCATGCTGGTCAGTCCAATCTGTCATCATTGAAAAGATCCCGGACATTCGTTTTCTATATAGTCAGAATCTCTTTTATGTCTTTTATGATTCGACCATCTTCACTACATAGTATTCCATTGTGCCGTTTTTTATTTGTTCCTTTCCTCTTTGATCTTCTTATGGAGGTTAAATAAGTCATATTTTTTCTGTAGATCCTCAATTTCCTGATATTCATTATTAAGCCATTTTTCTTTTGCCTCTTTGACCTTTCGCCAAATCTCACAATGGAGTGTTTTGTAAATGTTTTCATTTACTGATTTGTGTCTTCTGCGTTGTTCTATAAGATCCAAAATTTCGTCTGTCATCCATTCTTGTTTTTTCGGTCTGTTCCTGGTATTGGAGATATGTTGATCATCCACTTATGTTGGTTGGATAACCTGGTCACATAAAATTTTTAAAAAACCAACGTAAAACAATCTTCTTTTTCAATTGATTTGAATTTTTGCACCTAAATTAAAAGTGATATATGGATAAACTGATAGGAATTCAACATAACAAAAAGTCAGTGTAGGAACTAAATATTTAGTTTGTTTTAAATGATTTGAACTGTTTGGTACGAATCAGGTGCAACTAAATGACGCCCAATAAAAATATTTGAAAGGAGAGTATTTATATGTTACTAAATTACTATATGCGGAACTAGATTGGGTCTCACTTCACGCGGCATCACATGGGCATGCGGAAGTTCAATTGTTCAGAGGTCGCGCGATCGATATTCTAACTCGATATTGTTTCGAACGTTTTTAATCGATGACAATTGATTTATATACTCTTTTTTGTAATATATATTTTTTTTTATTTTTGTGATCCATGTATGAGTTGGAAATATACAGGAAATAAAATGTTGGTAGTGACTAGTGCAAAAAAAATAAACAACTAAAAAGTTCTTACGGAACTTAATTTTTCAAAAATAACCAATTTCAAGGAAGTCAATGTTTGAGTTATGGATGTAGATGAAATAAAATGTCGGTAGTGCAAAAAATTAAACAACTAAAGAGTACTAAACAACTTAATTTTGTAAAAATAACCGAATTCAAGGTAAGTGGTCGCAATTTGCCAGAACTTAGTATACGACAAACTAGTATAGACAAAAATAAAGAGGTTCATCGAAACTTTCGCAAAAGTATATACGATTTAGCTAACTGGATATGTGGTTGTGAAGTCTCTAACTCATTTTACTGTTATGTTTGTTTGTTATATTCTAAGGACTCGTCGGAGTCATTATGTTGCAAAAGCGGCGTTAAAGACTTAAAACACGTAAAAGAAAAATAAAAAAACATGCGATTTCTGCATTCACATCAAATATTCGGTGAACTATGCTACGGTCGGAAGCGTTGATATTCGCACTCAGCTTATAGAAAGTCTCTTAGAGATTTTAACGAAAATGTATCCAAAAATCGTTATATTTTAAAGAAAATTATAGATTGTGTAACATTTTGTAGGGCATTCGAGCTGGCACTACGTGGCCATGATGAAACGGCTTTGTCTGAAAATCCAGGGGTTTTTCGAGGGCTTATAAATTTTGTTGAGGAGTTGGGCCAAGATAGGCTATTCGCTTTAGCTATGTTAAGTATCGAGAAATCGTTTATAAAAAGAATGTGCGTGCAATTTTAACGAACGCGTCATTCAGCATTTTTCCATTTCTAAAGAACGAAGAGAAGACCTGAACTTCAAAAGAATTTAAAGTTCAATTTAAAGATAAGATATTTATTTTTATTTTAAGTATGCCTATTTTTAAATTTGTTATTGACCTCCTAATATAATTCACCACGAGCCGCCACTGTTCGCCGAAACTGCAAAACTTTTGCAGTTAATCGCTTTCGTCTCTTTATTGGTACACGTAATAGTAATTGTTCAGATCTGCAGTTTGGGGCCTACCGCAATTTATTAGTTCAAATAAAAAGTTATTGAAGATTAGCACTATCTACTCTTATAAATCGATCGAATTTCATCTAAACCACTTTAATCAAAACTATAACGAACAAAGGAAAGTTTTTAAATTTATTTCACTAAAATTCAATTCCTGAAAAATTACTAAGGTAAAGAGAGCCCAAAACAAGATTTACGATCAGACTTTTGTTTGATAAATCGCTAGACTTTTGTCCTGATTACTGAAGACTGGTCCACAAAAGACTTCGGGAAAATAAGATATTGGAAAAGCTTCGTTGGAAAACAGGCAGTATTTATCAATGAAAAATTTTGGACCGTGCCAAATGAAGCTGAATATATGTTGAAAAATAGATTTCCCTTCGAAGATATAAACCTTCGCTCTTGTTTGCCAGATAAAGGACGCTTAATCTATTCTTATAACAAGAAATAAGTCGATTAACTAATGTTATGTACATTGCGAAAATTAATACTATCATGAAAAAACTCGTTTTTCTTTTTTTCTAAAGATGTAAAATTTTATATTTAGGACGACATCCATGAAGGTAATATGAAATATAAACCCTGCTATTTAAAAAGTGGTCAACATGGATCTGGAACTTTTTACTTCCTTCCTAAAAAAAATGTATTGTAATCGTGGAAAAATCACTCTGAAATTTTTTAGGGCCTCTAGGTGCCAAAAAACATGTTTTCTTAATTCTGTCGGTCTGTCTATTAGTCTGTCAAACTGTCTGTCTGTTCGCCGCGTAGCTGTAGCTAAGCAACAACTTACTCGATGAACTTCAAATTTTGGTGAAAAATAAAGGGTCATGTGGGGATGACCTGGTAACATTTTGATGTTAGTACCTAGTGAAATGTTAAAAAATTCCGAAAATACTACTTCCTCAATATAACACAAATTTACGTAGGTTAAACTCAGATTACTTTCAAAAAAGCGACTATACATCGTCAAGGCCAACAATAAAAACATTTAAAATGTATGTCATTCATTCATCAGAATACTTATTAATTACGTTAAAGGACCTAAATAGGGTGTGGTTTTAAAATGTAGTATTTGGTGGTGGTTATATTATAATCATGACGGAATGGTTCATAATAAACTGGTGGCCACTTAAAACATTTTTTGGTAAAATTTAATATTTTTAAAACGAGACTAGATACTGTGGTGCGGTTTTAAGTTGTATCTTGCAAATTTTATTACTTATAACCTATGTTAGGCGTAAAACTTACCTAAGTTAAAAAGTTATTTATACAGGGAGTTAAACAAGACTGCAAATTTTTCAATTTTTTATTTCTTCCGTTCTAATTAAATTAAAACTAATTTCTTAGTTCTAATTGTTAGATTAGCGTAATTCTTGGTGAAATTGTAAAAAACATTTTCAACCTTTATTTAAAATTTTTAGAGATATGATTTTTTTTGTCAAAAAATTTAATTTTTGTACATAATAAGCTGTAACTCTTTATTAGCCATTGCTAGAGGGCCCTTAAGTCGTATTTTTTTATAATGTGCACGGTCTGCACTACGCAGAACATATACATAAACCGTTTTTAAAATTTTGTCTCTAACTTTATGATTTTAACAAATACAGGTGTTGATAACACAAGACACATGTAACAGGCTGCCACCTTTTTAGTTTTAAAAATATTAACTTGAGATTTGAAATGTCTCTATAACTCATGAATGAAAAAATTTCTATAAAAAAATAATTAAGTTATTCCGCTTATATTTAACTGACTATCGTATTCAGCTTAAAATTAGATTTTTAACGATATATCACAAGTTAAATTTTGTTGCCAAAATGGCGGCTGGACAGGCACTTTTTTTAAAATTCAACATTGGCCTGTTATGATAAAAATGCAGTCACTTTTTACAAAATACTTGTTTTAAACTGTCCAAAATAAGCCTAATTTTAATTCTTTTTGAACACTTCGATTTAAACATCATTTGGGAAATAATATATTTTTTATTTGTTTCACTTTTTGTTTTACCGAAAGAAAAATTTTTTTAATGACATTTTTTATGTTTTTTTTACATTCATTTTCGTTGTAAAATTGTCTTTTTAAAAATGTATCAAATGCGGAGTCAAATGGTAAGCTTTATTTTTAAAATGACTATAAACTAGCCAGTTATTTTAAATAAAAACTTTCCCGATTTGTCAAAAATGGCTGGCATAACGCCATCTTGAAAATAAAGGTTAGTATACGACACATTCTCAAAAAGGTAATTTTACAGCTAAAATGATTGTGAAAAAAAATGTGCTATTAAAATATTGGACAAAAAATTGAAGAAAATTAAAAAATTCTTTTAGTACTCATGACGATTCTTCATTTAAAGGTTGCTCTAAGACATGAAGAAATATGTTTATTTTAGACTGTTTAAAAGAAGTATTTTGTAAAAAGTGACTGCATATTTATCACGAAACGTCAAAGTTGCATTTTCAAAAAAAGACTATCCAGCCGCTATTTTGAAAACAAAACTTACCTTGTGATATATCGTTGATAAGCTACTTTTAAGCTGAATAAGATAATTAATAAAAATGTACAGGGTTCTATTTAAAATAAAAAAGTAGGGGTCAGTTCCGGTAAAACCGGAATTATTTTTAATTACTTTTTTATAGAAAACTTACTTCTCGAGTTATAGAAACGTCTTAAGTTTAATTTTTTTGATATTTTTAAAACTAAAAAGGTAGCAGCCTGTTACATGTCTCTTGTGTTACCTGATGTTGGTAACTTTGGCTGTAAAATCAACCCCTGTATTTTTTAAAACAATAAAGTTAGTGAGAAAATTAAAAAACCGTTTGGAGAAAACTCCTTAAAACTTAAGTAAAAACGTTTAAATTTAAATTCTTTTTTAAGCTGCAGGTGGTTGAAATATACGTACATGATGTTTAGGATTGCTAGGTTTTTAGCTAACCTTGCCACATTTTTTTCATATCCTGTACATTTTCTGGGTAGTGCAGACCATGCATATTATAAAAAAAATATGACTTAAGGGCCCTCTAGCAAGACAATTTTACATCAAATGGCTAATAAAAAGGTACAGCTTATTATATAAAAAAATTAAATTTTTTGACAGAAAAAAATCATTTCTCAAAAATTTTAAAAAAAGTTTGTTCTCCAAAGATTACGCTAATCTAACAATTAGAACTAAGACATTGTTTTTGTACATTTTCGGAACAAATGAAAAACTGAAAAATTTGAGTCTTGTTTAACTCCCTGTATAAATAACCTTTTTACTTAAGGTAAGTTTTACGCCTAACATCGGTTATATGTAACAAAATTTGCAAGATACAGCTGAAAACCGCACCTCAGTATCTCGTCTCGTTTTAGAAATATTCGAACTTCAATTTTACCAAAAAATGCAGGTGAACTGTTTCAAGTGGCCAGCAGTTTATTAAAGAAAAAAGACTAGCTATATTCCCAAACTAAAAATAAAAATCCATTACTTACTGACCTTTGTCTATAACCTCTTCGTTTGACCAAACCAAATTTGTTTTCCCTTGTGCAATGGCCAGCCAGTCTCTAATTTGAGCGCTAACGAAATTACATCTGGCAACGTAAAATTGATTCGGATTCCTTTTCGCAACTGTCCACAGGGAAATAATATGATGTCCTACAAAGCATTGAAGTAAGTCCTGTTGGGAATTAGGGCGAGTTTTCAATAATTGACAAAGTGCACGCTACAAAACAGCCCACCGTGAAAGATCTTATCTGGTGTCTCGATTTTCCGGTAAATTGCCAACGCAGGCAATCTATAGTGCGGCGCTTCTTGCAATACTTACTTTAATTTTCCAAAAACCTGGCTTTATGACAACACACAACATATATATATATATATATATATATATATATATATATATATATATATATATATATATATATATATATAGGGTGTCAACGAATCTATTAGACAGGCCATAGATTTTAAAGTATTTGATGTATCACGAGATTTGGTATAGGTAAACGATACTTAACCCCTTCGCTGCGGAGACCGCACATGTGCGTCTTCTTGCAACTCTATAATATGCAATGGACGCGCAAGAGCGTCGTACGTTTACAAAAATTTCTAATGCTGGTTTGGCTCTCGCATTTTTAAGAAATCTCTGAACTTTTTACCGCATATAATATAACATTTGAACTTACGAAAATGAATATTCGTTTCCGGATTTGTCGCTTTTTAGTTAATACGGCTGAAGAGCCATAGTAACCGAAAAGCGTAAATGTTTTTCGTCACTTTTCCTTTATCAATAACCAGTTGTATTCTTTTTTACGTTTTTTTTAGTCTTAAGTTCTGATAAAATTAGTCCTATAAATAAGCGATATATACTCAAACGCACAAGTGCGTAAAGATTTGCAAAAATGTGCGGAAGACGCACATGTGCGTTTTACAAAAAACAGATAACAGGAACCTTTTTTATAGTTAATTATTAATAAATAAACGTTATATTCCGAAATATTGTGGTTTGCATTGAATATTCTATATTCGGATATAATAATACTACAGCAAACTTAGCCCGCAGCGAAAGGGATAAAGAGGAAAGTTTTCGCATATTTTTCACTTTCCAGTCACTTCCGGTTTCACCAGAAATGACTCCAGTTTCGATTTTTTAAACGGAACACTCTGTATATTTTTACATTTTTGGATTTCTGAGACAATTCTGAATCAAAATGTGACATTTTGAAAACTTTTTACGCCTACTTGACTTTTTTATAGCCATTTTTAAAATTGCATCTAGATGGCCATGACCGGACGCAAATTAATGTAAGGACCTGAAATGATGATAGAAAAATACAATCGCTCAGTTTTAGTGATTACTCTGATAGCTATGAACAAGAGATGGTGATACAATCAAATTTTTGTCTCTAACCTCTTTTTTGTAATGTAAATTATCTTGGAAAAATTAGTATTTCGCTACTCTGCTTTTTATGTATTTATGGACCTTCTTAATACTGAAATAAAACTAGGTATATAATTTAATTACGTTTTATTTTATTTCATATAGCTGAAATATTTTACAGGGTTTCTACATACTAAATACAATTACAAAAAACTTAAAAAATTATATACATTATTATAAATACTAAAGCTAAACCAATACAATAAATGTTATTGTCCCTTAAACAAAATTAGCTTGGTATATTGACTTCTGATGGGATCTACTACTTCAGATTGCCTTTTACTTATAAAATGCAAACGAATATTTAAATACATATTTTACAATTCTGTGACATAGCCTAAAAGATTTGCCATTGCGACATTCGAAGGAGCACCGTCAAAAGTTAATGATAATACATGGGCACCAGTTTCTTTAATTAATTCTATGCATTGAGACACGAGGGAACTTTTTTGCATGCCAGTTAACCCGTCTACAAAAAAATACCCTACTGGTATTTTCCGTGTACCATTTATGCAAACAGCCATTAAAACAAAAGCTTCTTTTGCTACTGCATTTTGATCATCGTCCAAGTCTACCCCATAGTAAACATATCCATGAAACTTTCTCCCATCCCATTCCACTTGTTTTCGAATTGAAATTTCGTCAATAACAAGTGCAATGAGAGTAGGTCTATCAGATATTTGGACATATTTTCTTAAAGTGTCAAAACACTCTTTGGTAAAACCTGGTTCCGCGTTTATATTTTTAAACCACTTTCCTATGGTACTCCTATGGGGTAAACAAGTATCAAAAACTTTTCGAATGTAATCATAAGCTTTAGGTGAAAAAAAACTGACCGTTATTGCAAACTTTCTTAATTCTGGAGAATATTTAGCATTTTTTTTCAATTTACGTTTTTGCAGTTCTTTGGTTATTCCAGACATGTTGGAAAGTAATAGAGAATTTTCTGAGCTTATCAAATTTTTACTAGCTAAATGTTTTATGATTTGCTTCAATGACAAAACCTTCTTTTTATACCTTCGTACTTTCTGCGACAAGATTTTTATCTTCATTGTTTTTTGCTGACTTTTTACCCTTTCCCTAAATAGCTGTTGACGTAGTTTTTTTTTCCTAGGAGTCTCTGGATGAATATCTTCCAGGGTACTACTTGATGTAGAAGCTACTGCTGATGTGGAGGCAGTATTCTGAATATTTTGTTCATGAGATCTCTTTGTTGTCTGCAACAATTTGATTTTTTAAATTTTTAGTACTGTACAGTCAAATAATATGCAGTACACCAATTAGTAACATTTTTTCCAACCAAAATATATAAAATGGTAATCAAGTCTCATTAATATTTCTTTAAAAAATGTGTGTTATATAAATGTTATAGTAGTTTTTTGTGCCACTTTAACTCAACATTTGGTTTATAATAGGTTTATATCTTGAACATCTATAAATAGTTATGATTTGTAATTAGCATACTTTATATATCACTTTAGGCATAAATAACTAGATGGTTTAGAAATTGTGGTTTAAAGGCATATATATTGTTTTATCAATCAAATATACTCCAATTTCCATAACAGAGAGGTATTACTGTGTAACTGTTTAAACATGAACAATTATTAAATTTTGCCTACCATTAAAGAGAAATTAACTATAGTAATAGTAAATAACAATAAATATTATATTAAATACCTTATAAATTATATAATAAAGTAAAAAAAATATAGCAATTACTTCTACTAATCAAACAATGTTATTTGGATAGTTACGAAAACTATACTTTACCTTTTTTGGTTGCATATATTTGGGCAGTTCTGGAAATATTGTCGGTACGGCTTCATCCAAAAGACAATTTCTTTCGCCAATGCGATAAAAGAATTTTTTTTCAAAATGCTTGGAACAAAGTCTGTGATTCTTTGTTGGAGACCAGTCTGCAAGTTTCAGATTCTGAACCCAAAGTTCTCGCCTTACCAGATTTGTAGGAAATCTTAAAAAAAAACTTATGTGAAACTTCAAAAGAATATGTTTTATTATCAAAATAAACCAATTTTCCTATTGCAGAACTAATAGTAATTAGATAAAATAATATTAAACAAAGTTAATAATAACAATATTAACATTATGGTTCAAAAATATAGTAATAAACAATTTTTCATAAGCGTAATTATTAAAATATATATGAACGCCACCACTGCTCAAATGACATTTACTCGAGGAGATTAACCCAATTATGAATACTTAATTAGGTAATCATGAATGAAAATAGTCATGTTTATGTCCCACACTGCGCAGTATCGTGAAATCAGTCAGCTGTTAGATCATATTAAAATATTATACCAAATAACTACTTAGAACATGAGATAAATGGTTTATTAAATGCAATTGAGAAATTACTTTATTATTTCTCACCTGTGAAACGTAACTTTAGGTTCCTTTCTGTCACTCCGACTTTTACAGTTGTAAGCACAACAAACCACCATTTTTCTAACACAAAATTTATAGTTTTTAACACACTTTCCGCTGAATAATCCACAAAAGAAACTGTGGTGACACCTCGATTGTCTGGCACCATAAAATGGCGTCCTAATGAATTTCTGCTTCAATTTGCGCCAGCGCCGTAAACGGGTGTTACGCGTCCTCTCTCTTTCCTTGTCTAAGGTGCCATGGCTAGGCATGTTAGATATTAAGTAGTGTTACATTGAACAATGTGGTGTTCTGACAAAAAGGTGAACGCTTTTATGCAGTATATTGTCTTATCGCGTCATGTAGCTCACAAGGTAAAACTTTAAAATTTGTTGGTATAGATTTGGGAGAAGGTTGTTTGTCACACGACCAGTTTTATGTCGCTTGCCCGAGGGTAAGCTCACATATCAGGCTGGTTATTTTGTTACAGCTTCATAAACAGAGATATAGTGTAGTATATAAAAAAATATACTAAGAAACATTATCATTGAGGTACACTGTTTCCATCTAATTCCATAGTTGCTATTAGAGACGCAACTGTAGGGAGAGCCATCTTCCCAAAGTTATTCGGGTTGGGAAATTAGCTTCCGTCAGTTGGGAAAAACCAAATTTTTGGTTGAGTGGGCAAGAGAAGCTAAAAAATATATTCAAACCAATATTGCCGGAGCACCTAAGGGATAACAGCTATTAAGAAACAATTTTAGTCAATTTAAATAAAAAATTCCCAAAATTAAAAACACGTAGTTTATAAAATTCCTGGTGCAACAGTGTATATATCCCTCAAATCAGCAAATATCTAAAAAACCGAATTAACAACCAACCACAAATATGACAAAAAATAAGACCGCCCTTTCAACCCGTTGTCTAGCAAAAAATGTCATACATTTAATTATGAAAACACAAGAATATTAAGAACAGAAAACTATATAAACAAACGAGATTTTCTGGAAATGATTGAAATTAAAAATAATCTAAATGCCATAAATTCAAAAATCGACATAAAACAGCTTAGTAAAATATATTACATCTTCAAATAATAACACATTAAAGAAAATGCAACTGCCATTTAACAGATACCTTAAATTTTTAAATGTGTTCAGATTATTTGTTGCGTTTAGATTGACAAACAAAAATATTTTTTGGCTTTTTCGCAACTGAATAAAAATATCAAACCTTAAATTGATTGAAGCAAATATTTAATAAAATTACATATCTCAACATGTAGACTAGTCTGTCTACAGAATGTTTCGCTACATAATATAGACAATATTATTTAAGCAAGCATAAGAAATTATGTCATTTACCTTAAGTTTTTATAGACACATAGTAGTTGTACAAATACTTTCATAGGATAGTAGTTGTACAAATACTTTCATAGGATAGGATGAAAGTATTTGTACAACTACTATGTGTCTATAAAAACTTAAGGTAAATGACATAATTTCTTATGCTTGCTTAAATAATATTGTTTATATTATGCATCGAAACATTCTGTAGACAGACTAGTCTACATGCTGAGATATGTAATTTTATTAAATATTTGCTTCAATCAATTTAAAGTTAGATATTTTTATTCAGTTGCGAAAAAGCCAAAAAGATTTTTGTTTGTCAGATACCTTATACCTACATAAAATCTAAATAAAACATAAAATCTAAATAAACAGCATTCAGTCTGTAAAAGTTATTTGTCCAATAAATGTTTATTTTAATGATTTTATTATTCTGAATTGGTCAAAATTGAGTGTCTTTTTAAATTTATAGGCTAGTTAAATGTAATAGACTAAGTGATGTTAATAAGGAAACTTTTTAAACCTTGCCACAAAATGATGCAGATAGACCGAAACGTAAAATAAATATCTAAAAAAATAAACACGACTTCACTTCTATACGGTTCTTAATAAACCCAAGAAAAAAATATATTGTATATATACAAGTATAAACTTTCGAGGAATCACCCATTAGTAAATAGAATATCAACTCTGCTACGGGTCATTAGTGTAGCTTTAAACGCAAAGCCCAGTTTACATACGCCCGCTAATTTATTGACCATTACAAGAACTGTGCCGATTTCAACCACAGCCGGAGTTATTTATGAGTTTTACTAACTGATTTTGGAAGTTAACGATGTGAGACCTTTAGCTGGGAGCTACAGCTTTTAAAATACCACTGTGGCTAGATTGTGGTATTGCATAAACTGAGGTTGAATTTCACAAAATAATTCAGCCACTTGATTTATATTAAAAGGACCGTATATTCGTGAAATGCAGATCTGTGATCCATTCTGTTGTATTTCTCAAAATATTCCTTAAAAGAAATAGTAATTGTTGCCATATGTTTTGGCAATGTACCGAGTCTATACGCCAAGCTGTTTTTTTTATTATGGCGTGTGTGCATTTTTATACTTATATAATGGATCTATTCTAGATATACCTTGTGCAGATTTAATATTAGGTAGATAAGTGCCAATTCTAGAGTCGGCCATGCTACCAAGTTAAATTATCTAGTAGTTATGGTTTCTGTTATAATATAACAAATTACGCTCTTTATATTTCATAAATATACGTTTGCCAGTCACTGATTGTTTAAATTTAATGTGCAAAAAACACAGGAACAATTAAAAACCGTTTATATATTAATATTTCTTCCTACAAAAAGTATTAAACATATTTTGCTCATTGCCGCCTAAGGCCATGCGGTCTGCGCAAATTTACGTTTTGGGCATCTGCACTGAGTGCCATTTTGTTATATAAGTATTGAGGTAGTTTATATTTGATTAATTTGAAGTAAAAACATGACATATGCAACCTGCATCTACAAAACATATTTAACCATTTGGATTTAGCAAGAAAAGGTATTATATAGGTTCGCCTTTAAACTCCGTGTACCAACCTCAAGATTTTTGTATACGGTATCTATAAGTAGCATCAAGGCAGGAGTAATAAACACTAATACAGTGATTAAATTTGGAGAGTACTAGAGGATCGCATAAGAGTTTGCGAGTGTCCCCGAAAAATAATAGCTATGATTGCTGTTGATCTATTGGGGTTAAGTTATAAATATAGACAAGTCTGTGTTAATTAATGCTTGTGCTTCCGCGATTTCATTTTCTGTAAATGACACATATAATTGTGTATCATCTGCATAAAAATGAGCTTTACAGTAGTGAAGGGTCTTATAAAAATTTATAGTGTACACTGTATACAAGAGAGGGCGTAAGATGCTGCCCTGTGGAACGCCGACAGGGACTTCTAAACTATTCGAGTATTGTCTTTTATAAACGACTTGCTGAGTTCTATCAGAGAAAAATGATTGCAGAAATCGACTTGCATTGTTGCTGAAGCCTAGAAAGTAGAAAATCGAGTAAAGAAGCTCATGATTGAGCATATCAAATGCTTTGCCGAAATTAAGAGAAATTAGAATATTAATCTTGTTCTCATCTAATCCTCTAAATAAGTCATCGGTTATATCCTCCAAGGCACTCTCACAGCTATGATTCGGTCTAAAGCCTGATTGTTTATTAGGTAATATATTATGATTGTTTAAAATATGTTTAGCAGCTTTTAAAAAATCTCCAGTCTTATTCCTAGACCTAGGTTAATTAATGATTCTTCCAGTTCTTTTTTCATAGGTCTCGTCGACAGAAAGCAAGTTACCGATCACAAATCTTAAGTGGTTAAGCCCTTTCATCATTAATATTAATTTCTTTATGTGCATGACCTTTCTAGCTTATTATAGATTTCTGAAATGCCAATGTATATAATTTTGGAGATACTGTGTACTACATTCATGAAATTTAACTGTTCTTGTATATGTATATGAAATTAATTTTGGCACACTGCAGGTCTCTTATTATCGCTCATTATTCAATGAAGTGGACGGCTTTTCCATAGTCATATTAGTTTTGCAATTAGGATTTTGACAGAAAATAGATGATCAGATGGATTAAATCGAGGAATAAGTAATAAATTATTTTCTGAGTGCCGCGACTGATTGATAGTGTTCTAAGTTTTTCAATGTTCTCTTTATAATGACCTTAGTTTAGTAATTTATACACTTGTGAGAGTAGGTTTATCGGACGGTATTTTTCCAACAGCATACATTATTCTTTTGAACTGAATATATAACATCGCTGCATTATATATTATTAAAAAAAAAGTCAATAATACATTTTTAGATCTCCGATTTCATCCGGATCGATGTGACTTTTGAGAAGATATTTTGAATATACAGTGCAAATAGGTTATATTTTTATGAAAGTACTTATATTTTGCAGTTATACTATTCAGGGTGTCCCAAACTTATTGGTACGTTGACGTAAATCCAGATGAATCCGTAGATTTTTTTCAAATTCGGAACGGAGATCTCTCAAAGCAAAATATTTTGAAATTTCTGTTACTTCCGGTTTGACCAGAACTGACGTCACCTTTGTTATCTTAAATAATACAACCTCTCTTTAATAAATGATTATTTTTTTTGTTTCTTTGATCAATTGTGAATTTTTTTTATAAAATAAGGTAAATATCCAGTTATTGACGGTAGTAGAGCTGAAACCCAGAAAAAAAATTTTATTTTTGATCTTATTCAGTTTGAACAGACTTGGTAAATTTTGTGACATGTCACTAAGTTTCTAGATTGATATATCGCATAAAATAATACGGTAAATTAATTTTTCAAAACTACCTATTATTGACACCTAATTTTTAAATATGCCTAGTTATTGATTTGGTCATTGTCAAGAAAAAAGTATGAATATACTTTGATAATATTTTATTAAACTAGTAAAACATACTAAATATTCATTTTTCTACTTCTTTATACTTAAGTGAAAAATATTAATACTCTAATGATAAAAATTAATACTTGTATTTCTAAGTATTGTTAAGTAAAAGATAAAAACTAGGTAGTTATATAAATAATAAGTCGGTAAGTATATAATCCTTTATGCTTCAAAAACATCTACCTGTGAACAAAATTCATATCTAATTCTTTCACTAGAAGCTAACATACGAGGAGTAGGTAAACCTAATATTTTTTTTGAACACACGATATATCCTTTCCATTGCAAACAAAAATTTTCTTATCATCATTTACAGATTTCATAGACATAACTTGGATATCGTTATTGTCCATTATTTCTTGTATAATGCAAACATATCTGTAGATTGTTGTTTGCCCTTTTCCACCAATAAATTTTACCACAGCATATTTTCAAACAGATATACCCCCTTGAGTTAAAGCACAAAACTCCTCATTCGGGTCTTCAAAAATATCAATGTCGTCTGAACTGTTACCACTTGCATTCCACTCCTCGTGCTCTTCATCCTCAGAAATTTCTGTAGTTCCTACATTTTTCTTTAGAAGTTTTTTTTGTCTTTTCAATTTTCTTTCTTCTTTTTCTTCTAATTTCTTTTTCTTTCCATTTTCTTTTTTCGTATAGTAAGTTCTCCAGGCTTCCGAGGTAACCAATGAGGAAATTTTCTCTTTTAATTTTCTTTTCTTTGTTGAGGGTTTTGGATCCGGCTAAAATAAGGCTTTCTTAAATGGCGTTGGCGCGTTAAATGGAATTTGGGTACTATATATAATGCTACCAGAAGTACCAGATGTACTGGGTCGGCATGCATCTAGTGTATTGTCTTGAATTTCCTGTGGTGTTTGATGAGCTGGTAATTTTGTATTTTTACGTTCAGTTGTAGTGCATGTGATCGTATGATCAACTTCGTTATTTTCTACTTCTGATGTCTGCTGTTTCCATTTACAAAAAATACTTTTTTTCTTCAATGGGATTATTCCATAATAAATTATCCAAAAAAGCTCTTTTAAATGTCTGTAACTTTTGCTGCCCTATTTTTTCCTCTAGATACTTAAGTGTTGAAACAGATGTTGTATCTGAACGTATTTCAGATTTTCTTGAAGTAGGAGTATTATCCTTATGAGCAATTTTACTGAAGTGGACATTTTCGACATTAAACGGGCATAAACCAGACGCTTTGAATCCATTTATGATGGTATCCGAGTTGATCTTACTCAGCGCCTTCTGAAACACATTTGCAAAATATTGCTTCTGTAAGCGGTTGCCAAAATTATCAAGCCTCCAATTTTGTACTTCGGTTTTGTAGGCAACTTTAGTGGTCTAAATACCGCCACATCCATCGGTTGTAGAAGATGTGTAGAATTAGGGTATAATGCTACCAATTCAATGTCATTTTGGGCGCAAAAATTTGGTAGATGAAGTGTTAAATGTGAAACATGTCCGTCCACAAAAAATATTATTGACTTTGTTATTTCTTCTTTAATAAGCCATGGGTTGAAATATCCGTTATATATTCAAAGAAAGTAGCTGCATACATCCAACCATTCTCAGATGTGCCTAGAGCCCAGTCTTTTGGTACACTTGAGGCAGTTGATGAAGGAATCCTCTCATAAGCAAGAACAATCATAGGAGGAGCTATTTTACTTGCAGCGCTGGCTGTTACCAACACAGTAATATTGTCTTTTTCATCTCCACCTGCGCGATAAATATTTTTGCCTCCTTTTCTTACTAATACTTTTCCTTCCTTTGGGGAAAGATAAAATGGACTCTCCTCTGCGTTGAACACTCTGTTCGGGTCGCTTGTTATTCCAAACAAATTCTTTGTTGACAGGTAGTTTTTTACTTCTTCAAACCAACTTCCGAATTTGATCTTCAGTTACACTTTCTGTGCTTGCGTTAAATTTTGCGATATTCTTTTGGCAATTTCAGGATGGCGTCTTAAAAACAACACAAACCATTTCTCACTAGGTCTATTGTTATTTGCAAAAGATTTTTCGTTTTTGGATTCTTTCATAATTTTTTTGCACTGAATCCAAAAGTTGTTCTTTTGAAATCGGAAAATGTCTTTCAGAAAGTTGTAAAATCCGTTCAACCAGAATGGATTCATTTTGAGACAAGATTCCTGCAGGACCCATGGAACATACACGTGGAGATTTTCCTTCCTTTTTATACAGCAAAGTAGTTCTGGGTATACCATGGTTCTTAGCAGCTACGGACACTGGAACACCATGTTGAACATTTTCCAGTGCTCTTGCCATTTGCTTGAGACTATTGCATATTTGTGGTTCAAATTATACTAATTTCCTTATTTTTAAAAATAATGTGAAGTGGTGTCAATAACTGGTGGAGTGTCAAAGACTGGTTGTTTACCTTACTTGTACCTTTATCGCTAACCGTTTTAAATGATATTAAATGCAAAATTGGACGAAAAAATGGAATTAAATAAACGGCGATCTGTTAAGAAGCAATAAACTTATCGAGACAAAAATTTGGTGGGTTGAAGTATTAATATGACCCTACAAGATAAATGTCATATTATAAATTTATTTTATACAGGTGGCTCAAAAATCGTATCATGTTAACATATTTTCTTTTTGCAATAACTTTGATTTTTCAAATACAACACCCTGTATATTTTCTAATCAATGTTTTGTCTGTAATATGCTTATTTTAAAAAGTTGTTATGTTCCTATACCGATTTTCGCCGGTTTTCTAGATATTCACATTTTTATACTGGAGCGTATTAAATATCCTACAATTTGCAAAATTTGTAGTTGGCTATACATGATATGACAGATTTTAGCAAAACAAACTATCGTTAATTGTCAGAAGAGCAACATACTGCATAACCAACTACAGAATTTTACAAAACGTTTTGAGTTTGGCTTCCTTTATGGTCAGTTTATGAAAGATGACACAGCTTTATTACCATGTTATTATTAGGCGCACAAAATGATTTGGAATTCGGAACCTCAGCATTAATTAAAAATGGCAAATAATTATTCACATTCTTATATTATTAAGTTAAAAAATTATTAAAAGGAAAATGAAAAGGTTAGAGCCGGATATTAAAAACTAATTTAATATTAAAATGAGTTTGACAGGAATAAGTATTACGTACACAGGCCTTAAAATCGACCCTAAAATTAATTGAAACTCAGTGAGTATTACGATTGCGTCCTTTAAAACAATAACAAAAATAAATATTATCCCAAATACACTGACTTCAACGACAATATTAATAATAAATATACTTAACGAAAATGTCCTCCATTGTGAAGTCAACTGGCGTTTGATAAATCTTCTCTTTGACGGTACCCCACAAATAAAAATCTAACGGTGTAAGGTTAGGTCACAGAGGTGGCTATAATCAAGGACCCAATCGTCTAAACCACCTGTCATCGAATAAATTATACAACAAAGTTGAAGTTTGTTGAGTGCAATGTGCCGGTGCACCATCTAATTGATATCAGCACGATTGTAAATATCTACATCACTGAAGCCAAATTTGTCTTGAAATCCTTTCAAAAATGAGAATTCTTCCTGTTAAAGATGCCATCTTGTGTAAATTTTGATCCGTCCGACCAAATAACTTTTTTGCAGAAAACTGGGATCTTCCTGCATTTTTATTAAAAACATTTCGCAGAACCAAACGCGCTGAATAGCATCTCCCTCTCTTAAAAATTGCGCTGTTTCAAATTTATTATTGTGTATCCGTTTTTGTCTAAAATTCTTTGAATAGCGAATAAAAAATTCCCAAATCACTTTTTGCACTGTAAATATCCCCAAACGTTAATGATATTGTCCACATCTCCAGTAACCTGAATCCGTTCGGTTCTAATACCGCCTAGGTTTTTTGAAATCATCAAATCTCCTGAATTTTTTTTCGTTCATTGGTAGTTGAGGATATCCTTCCTTAAAACGTGAATATCTGGGAAACCATGGAAGAAGGGGATTATAAGTATTATAATTTTTTCAAATGTTACAGTCAAAATATTGATCAGAAAATATACATGGAAAAATCAAAGTTATTGCAAAAAGACTGTATGTACCCTGTAAAAAATAAACTTATAAATAAAATAAGGACATTTATTTTGTTAAGTCATATTAATGCTTCACCACACCAAATTTTTGTCTCGATATGTTTAGTGGTTTCTAAAAAATCGCTATTAAATTAATGCCATCTTTTTGTCCGATTTTTCATTTAATCTCCGTTTTCTCAAAATCAGTTAAAGATAAAGGTACAAGTATGTTATAAAAAAATGTTCAGAACTGAACAAATAAACAAAATTAACTATTAAATGCGGGATGTCCTGTTGAAGATAACTGACCTCTTATCTTCGTTCCGAATTTGAAAAGAATTCCACAACTATATCTAGATTTTGGCTGACGTACCAACGAGTTTGGGGGCACCCTGTTACCTCAATACCCTTGTTTGTATAATATAATTAAAACACGCATTGCAGCTGACTGTTCCTGAAATTCCCCTTTCAAGTCTGTTTCATTTTATGCACGAAATCACCGCTATTTGGCCAAACTAAAACTAAACATCGTTGTATGTTCGTTTAAATTCAAATCAGTGGCAAACAATCATAAACAGGATGGCCTCTATCGAAAACTTCGATCAGTTTGATCACTTAGCGTAATTAATGAACTTTATACTGGGCAAAACCAAGGGCTAAGCCAAATTTATGTAAATAATGTGCGTGGTCCTAAATGGAATGGTCAGTAATATTGAGTGTGGGACAATGTTAAATGCAAATCTTGCTTTAAACCGCCAAAGTCTGGTCAAGTTAAGTTTATTTTTGCTTGGGGTGCGATATACTGACATTGAAAATATACGAAAATAAACAGTACTTCAACTAGCTAATTAATTTTTTTTAGCAAATCAAAGCCGTTAACGATTTTTTAATATATAGCTATCTATATGTTTCGACCTTTAAACTGAAATTACACCTCTGGATAAAAAGACAAATAATAAAAAGACAAAATGATAAAATGTTCCATCAAATTGGAGTTGTACCAATAATTTACCAGTTTCTACCTATGCCACACTTGATTATCGTGCATAATTTAAAATAAATTCAATAAGTAATTTTTACATTAACACACATCGCCATTTTGTAACGTCATGTTGAATTCGTACTAGTTTATCTCTGTATCAATTTAATTTTTCTGCAAAAAAAATATTTGACCATCATCTTCAATACTTACCACAACTTTGCCAGTTTATCTCTATTTCACACTTACTTTTATCAGGCCGCCATTTTGTTTTGCTATGTTATATTTATACTATATATGGGCAACCCCCGGCCCCCGGGCCGGATTCGGCCTTCCACCAACTCCATTCCGGCCAGCGAGAAATTCAGAAATTTCAAATAAGACGCAAAAAATTAAAGATTTAGCACACATAGTTTATTTCTAATTACTGTTAACCAACTGTTACTGTTAAAAAGAGCGGAAAGTGGACACAGAATGTCGTCAATTCCAAAACAAATGGACTGATGAATACTTTTTTATCATGCACAGTGGTAAACCTATCTGTTTGTTGTGCAATGAGACAATTTCTGTTTTAAAAGAATACAATACGAAGCGGAATTACTCCAGCAAGCATTTCACTCAATATAATTTACTTACGGACCAGTTAAGAAAGGATAAAATTTAAAAACTCATTACCAATTTAGGGAAACAGCAACAAATATCCCATTCACAAAGATCAAATCTAGACAGTGTTGTTAAAGCTAGTTTTATAGTTAGTTCCAAAATAGCTAAAACATCGAAGTGGTTTTTTGAAGGAAAGTTTGTTAAAGAGTGCCTAGTAGATGTTGCAGAACTTTTGTGCCCAGAAAAGAGGAAAGAGTTTGAGAAAGTGAGTTTATCGCGACGTTCTGTTGTTCGGCATATAGATATGATGGTTAGTGATATCCAAAAAACATAGACTGGTAGAGAGAGTACCGATTTATCTGACATAACCCAGTTAGCTATTTTTATACGAGGTGTTGATAAAGAATTGGAAGTGACAAGGAATTACCGGCTTTACAGCCACTACAAGGGACCACTACTGGAAAAGATATTTGTACCGAGGTGCAAAGTACTTTTGAGCAGTATGGTTTGCAGTGGTGTAAATTAGTTGAAGTGTGAATTCTGAAGAAAAGAGCAACCGCTATGAATGTGCAAGAATGTGATTTAATAATTCTACATTGCCATATTTACTAACAAAACTTGTGCTCTAAGTCCATTCGACTGAAGAACGTTGGATGTGGTAGTAAGTACCATCAATTTCATTAGATCCCGCGGTCTTAACCATCGCCAGTTAAAGAGTATTTTTGGATTAACTCTCTTCAGAACAGAATGTGACATACTATTGCGAAGTAAGGTGGCTAAGCAAAGGTAAAATGGTAAAAAGAATTTATGGCTTTAGAAAAGAAATAGCTGATTTTATAGAAATGAAAGAGAAAACATTGCCGCAAATTTGTGATCTAACATGGCTTTGTGACTTAGCCTTTCTGGTAGACATCACAGGACACTTAAACGACCTGACCTTGAAGCTTCAAAAACAAGAGCAATTGGTATATAAGCTGTACAGTTATCTTAAAGCTTTTCAAAACGAAATTCGCTTGTGGGAAACACTAATGAGAAGTAAAAACTGTTTTAATTTTTTGACATTATCGAGTAACGAAAACATTGAATACGGTCGCTATGCTGAAGAACTGAAACTACTGTCAGAGCAATTCACTGGTCTGTTTTCGATTTTAAGAATATGGATAGCACTTTTAATATTTTTGTAAATCCTTGTAGGTGTAATGTGGAAGATGCTCCGCTTCACCTACAAATGCTTTTTTCAGTCATGGAAATTAATAAAAATAAGCATCGTACTCGGCTTACATATGTTAATTTAGAAAACACTTTGTGCCTATGTACTAGTGATATTGTCCCCAATATTGATCATCATTCTTACCAAAATATTACCAGGTCATTCCCATATGACCCTTAATATTTGACTAAAGTTTGAGGTCAATCTGATGAGTAATGCTATGCCCCAAACTGACAGACAGACGGACGTGTGAAGTGTGTAAAATCTGGCAAGGTGATTTTTCACGATTACAAATCTTTTATTTGGCCGCCATTTTGTTCAGCCATCTTCAATCAGTACCACGGTTTTACCACATCTTTATACCACAATTAGTTATTGTACATGGAATTAGGTAGTTTTTTAGGGTGAATTTTTGAATATTGTATTAGTCGATATTTTGTTCCTCCATCTTGGATTTTTTACAATTTGATTCCTACATAATACTTGATTTTTGTACAAAATTTGAGATACATTGGATAAGTACTTTTTTATTAATCATTTTTTAACATTTCATTAGGTCATCCCCATGTAACCTTTAATTTTTTACCAAAATTTGAAGTCAATCTGGCAAGTAGTTTTGTAGCTATGCCACGAACAGGGAGACCGACAGACAGACAAACCGGCGGCATTGAAAAAGCATGTTTGGAAGGAAGTAAAAAATAAACAAAATATTATAAAAAGTTAAATACCATTTTTTAATAGTATATTATAGGGTAAGGACAGGTATGTTGGTGATATATTTAATAAATCTGGAATAGTTTGACGTATAACAAAAAATTGGGCAATTTGAAATTTTTGATAAATACGTACCAGTGTTAAAATATTGTTAAAATTGTAAATTAATAAATTATGCACAAAATAATACTTTTAAAACCAAATATAGGTAATTTGGTTATAGGTAAGGTAATTTTGTGATAAGGGTAAGTTAATTTGGTGACAGATAAGAAACTTTGCTAGATATCGACATTGAAAAAAAAAACATATATTTCATACTCCAAATACTACTACATAACCTTTGAAGTTAAAACTTAAACTTTTTTGTTAATATCCAATATACTTAGTAACTAATTACCACTTGAAAATATTTTTAAAAATAATAAACAAAATAACTGAATAAAACTAAACAAATATTTTAATCAGAGTCAGACTCGGAGTCAGGTACATCTTTACCACAAGCATCGCACATAAAAACGATCTCATTCTCATCATGATTTGTCTGACACTTGGTATGATACGGTACACAACAGACGGAACATTGTACCCACTTAGCCCAATTTTTTTTTCTAACGTCATTTTCATAGCTTTTACCACAAACACCACATTCCCAATCATCATCATTTATATTTCGTGCTTTCTTTGAACGATTTTTTGATTTTGATTTAGACAGCGTTTCTATTCCTGAAGAACATGGTTGTGCATCATCAGCATTTTCTTCTGCTGCAGACAAGGTAAGACATTTGGAACTTGAGTCTCTAGTTTTCCCTTTTGTTTTTTCTTTTTTGTTTGGAGCAGAAGGCATTACTAACAAATTGTTTACTTGTGCTTCTTTCAAAGGATCTAATGAATCACATCTGACTGCATTGTTATCTGGCCCAGTTTCAGTTAGCTTTGAGGGAGCAATAGCTTCAGGTGAAATAGCATTTTTGTTAAAAGGGCAGATTCCACTTTTTCGAAAAGCATGTTCAATATTCGTTGGTGTAAAACTTTTAACCATAGCTACAGTAAATATTTCATTGAAATTATAGCGACTGGGCTTTTCACCATTTTTTTCGCGCATATAGTCATTTAGACATTGATTCCATGCAGATTTTAGGGGGCGATAAACTCCAACATCAAGCGGTTGAAGAAGATGGCTTGTATGGGCTGGAAACGTAAAAAGATAAATTTCGTTCTGTCTTGTCAAATCGATTACAGCTGGAGTTATATGTGAGGCGTGAGAGTCCATCAGAAGTATGACCGGTCTTTCTTTTGGAATTGCATTTATAAAAAATTGAAACCATTCAAGAAAAATTTCTTAATTTATCCAACCCTTCTGAGATAATTTCATCAGAGAATTAGGTAAACAACCACGTGATAAATCAGGATTCCAACGAACACCTTTAAAAATTACAAGTGGGGGGATAAACGTTCCGTTAGCACAGACACAGCCAAGAACTGTTGTTGTCTCTCCCCTGTCTGCGTAGCTTCTCTTATAAACGTAACGTTTTCCTAATGCCGTCACTACTTTATTTGGTTTCACAACGAATGATAAACCTGTCTCGTCACAATTCCATAATCTGGACGACATATTTTTTATATTTAATCTTTCCATTAACCCTTCTAGCTTTGTGTAGAAATCGTCAAGCATTGTAGCATTCGCCATTGATGCTCTGTAGGCTGCTAAATTTTCCGGAACACGTAGCGTTAGACCGTATCGTTTTTTGTAATGTGCCCACCACCATTTGCTGGCAATTTGTTTTTCTTGAGTAAAAAAATTTTCTCGACCTACAGCGCTCGCTAATGAAAAAGCTAACCTTCGTATTTGAGTAACGGTAAGTCCAAACCCTAGTTCTTGCATGTTTATTATATAGTTAAAAATTCGCACTTCTAGCTCTGCTGGCAAAGCAAATGGCCTACCCATTTTTGGCAAATCTTGATCAACATCTTCCTCTTGGCCTTCGGAATTTTTTAGATAGCGCTTTAATGATGACCAAGGTATTTTTAGTTCCTTAGAAGCCTTGTATATGGACATTCCTTGCTGGCGAACCAACTGACTAGCTCGAACTACGTCAGCCTTCTCATAGTCTCTGTACGTCTTTGGCATGCCTTTTATGTACAGGTAAGTTGGTGATGGTAAGGTAAGTTGGTGATACCCTGAAACGTAAAACCATTATCTTTTCTATGAACTATACCTAATATACCATCATTTTCAAAAATAACACCTTTTAAAACCTGGCGTTTATTCGAAACAATAATGTATAAAGAGTATAGTTTCCTAACCCCACATATCTGCATGAAAATTGCTAAGAAAACCCTGCCTCTATTTAAGCTATAACAATTTTCGGAAGAATTTAAACATTAAAATACATTAGCCACTTCAAAAAGTAACATATTTAAAAGTTAATAAGACATAATTGATAACTCACCCTTTGTATTTGATTTAAAAAACACTACTTTTAATATCAGCTTTAAGAAACAACAACTCAAATCGAGCAAATCACGTACAGACGGGTAAAACGTTTTGCTGGATGTCACCAAGCCGGCCGCCGCCAAGGTTGCACGATTGTGCAGAGAGTATATACCTTAGTAAACGTTTCATAGAAAATACACGGCTCTAGTACAATAGGGAAGTTAATGAAAGATATATTAGAAAATATCACCAAATTACCTATATCACCAATATACCTTTCCTTACCCTATAGGATGTTTCAAAGAATATGTGCCATGGTTCGTGGGGTGATTCCCCATCCAAAAGTAAAACTAAAAGTCCATATCAACATGGGTTTGACCTTGTTTCCTTTTTGAGATACGAGGTGTTAAAGATTTTTATTTTCTTTGTTTTATGTCATATTTCTTCAAAACAACTGTAACAATCCGAACGAAAGTTGGGGAAAGTTATTTAAACTAGCACATATTTCACTGATGAAGCGCTGGACAGCTTCACGAGGGGCGTGCTGTCATTACAGTAATGTTCTAACAAAAGGCATGTGCGTTAATGATTTTTTATCTTTAGTTAGCATAGTTATGTAGACTCTTTAGTGCCGGTTAAAAGTTGCCTCTTGATATTTTGTCGATTTCGATTTCTTTTATAAAAAAAATGCAATTTAATTACCCTCTGTTAACTCAAGCTTAATATTAGTCCGCAAAAAATCTAGTATGCCATGACCGGGGTTAAATTTTTATGCTCATTTTTTAACTATTTCTCTAATTAATGTTTTACAAAAATTATTATTGCAGATATCGATTTTATTTTGTAAGATGTTTCTTTAGTAAGATATCTCGCTTTAGCAATACTTCTTGCAAAATTTGCAAAACTCTTGCAAAATAATTTCTTTAATTTAAAAAAGTCTTGTCTTGCTCTTGCTGCAAGAGCAAGACAAGAACAAGAAATTTGCAGGAGTCTTGTGTGCCTCATTAGATTACAAGTTTTAAATTCGTAGCTTTTTATTGCTGATTTTTATTATTAAATGTTCTAATTCATATCCCTATATTATAATAAATACTATTTAATACTTCAATCAGTGGCGGCTCGTGGTGAATTATATTAGAAGGTCAATGACAAATTTAAAAATAGGCATACTTAAAATAAAAATAAATGTCTTATCTTTAAATTGAGCTTTAAATTCTCTTGAATTTTGGTCTACTCTTCGTTCTTTAGAATTGGAAAAATGCTGAATGACACGTTCGTTAAAATTGCACGCACATTCCTTTTATAAACGATTTCTCGATACTTAACATTGCTAAAGTGGATAGTCTATCTTGGCCTAACTCCTCAACAAAACTTATAAGCCCTCGAAAAACCCCTGGATTTTCAGACAAAGCCGTTTCATCCTGGCCACGTAGTGCCAGCTCGAATGCCCCACAAAATTGTACACAATCTATAATTTTGTTTAAAATATAACGATGTTTGGATACATTTTCATTAAAATGTCTAAGGGATTTTCTATAAGCTGTGTCTAGCTGAGTGCGAATATCAGCACTATGCTACCGACCTTAGCACAGTTCACCGAACATTTCATGTAATCTGCAAAAAATGCTCGTTTTTTTATTTTTTCTTTTAGGTTATTTATTTAAGTCCGATGAGTCCTTAGAAAACAACAAACAAACATAACAGTGAAATGAGTTAGAGACTTCACAACCACATATCCAGTTAGCTAAGTCGTGCATACTTTTGCGAAAGTTTCGATGAACCTCTTTATTTTTGTCTTTACTAGTTTGTCGTATACTAAGTTCTAGCAAAGTGCTTGAATTCGGTTATTTTCTCAAAGTTAAGTTCGTTAACACTCTTTAGTTGTTTAATTTTTTGCACTACCGACATTTTATTTCATCTACATTCACAACTCAAGCATAGACCACCTTGAAATTGATTATTTTTGCAAAATTAATTTCGTAAGCACTTTTTAGTTGTTTATTTTTTGCACTAGTCACTACCAACATTTTATTTCCTGTATATTTCCAACTCACACATGGATCATAAAAATAAAAAATATATATGACAAAAAACGGTATATAAATCAACCTTCATCACGTTCGAAACAATATCGAGTTAGAATATCGACCGCCCGACCTCTGAACAACTGAACTTCCGCATGCCGACGTGATGCCGCGACCGATGGATCGAATTATGAGAAGAGACCGGCTGATGACCCAAATCGCGATTTTATATTCCGTTTGCTATCACGTTCGGCTGCCGCTCGGTAGCTGTGAAATCTTCAAGTACTTTCGTCAACCTTTAAGGTAATCAGGGCAATTCGGACTGGCCAGCCTAGCTTAGTATAGCATATTTTATTATGCCTAAGGAACGGAACGAGACCAGCCGAAGAGCCGCCACTGATTTCAATGTAAAATATCCATTAAATTCTATTTTTAATACAACCTAATAAGGCTTATCTATCAGCTATTTACCAACATATTTAATGATTTGACTACATTACTTATTTACCTCTGTTCCTATAAAATCATCAGTTTAAAAAATTGCGGGCTACTTTTCAAGTCGTTCGAAACATAATGGTGTAAGCCGGCGACAAGTCGTCCCCACATAATTTATGTTCATTAGCAAATCCTCCAAAACGTCAAACGGTTCAAAAAAGGTAAAGTTAAAAGAACGCCATTACATAAACTAAAATGCAAGATTTGCAATGCTATTTACTTTTCCGCTTGATACGGTTCTAAAATGGCCGAATGTCACGATAGGCAGCGTGCCCTAAATGACTATGTCATATATTGTACGCTTATAACCTACATTATAAAATATGGAGGCTTGCCGAGCCACTTAAACTAAATGGATAAATAAAAATTGCATAAAAATGCTAGGCTATATTGTTGGAGATAGCGCACATTGAATTTCGCCGTGACGTATTGGACAAGTATTTGGCGGAAGCTTTAAACAAATAAAATTGTATACGTGGGGGTCGTTTTGTTTTAAGATAAAAATAACTGGATGGGTTACACAAGCAATGTAAATTGGTCTAGTCTTAGAATAGAATATGAGGTACTGTTTTTTTTGCTATAGTGTAGATCAATTTAAACTGTGATAGATTATATTAATATGTGTACAGGGTATCCCATTTTCGGCATTTTTGCGGGGTATCTCTCTTATTTTTTAAAATAGAGGGTTGCAGTTTTCGTGACGATATGCTGCTTTTTATGAAATTAAAGAAAGCGGCAGCAGAATTTTCATAACCCTTTTGGTTTTTGAGATACAGGGCTTTTTTGAAAATGTTGCATTTTCAGGCACTCCTCGTTTCCCAGCTATCTGATAACTTATCAAAAAGGAAGACACAGTTCTTTATATGACTTTTTTAGTAGAATTCAATGCCGTAGAGTAAGTATACGGAGTCAGGTCAAAGAATTATCACACCCTACTTTATTTTTTTAAAGGGACACCATGTATATTATTCTTTATATTTATTAGGAATAATGTGGGCTTACCAAAAGAATATGCATGTATTTTTATTTTTAAAAACAACTTCAAAATTCTAATTTGTTTGGAGCAAAAAGTAAAATATCAAACATTTTGCGGTTTTGTCAGTTTTTGAGTATTAATGAAATATTTTTGTGGTTTTGGTGTTTCTATTTAATTATGTACCATATTTAATTTACTTTTTTACTACCCTCTTACCGAAAAACATGTTTTCTCAAATCCGTCGGTCTGTCTGACTGTTGGTAGGTCTGTCTGTCGTTCTCTCGGTCTATCTGCTCGCAGCATAGTGATTGACTTTGGGTAAAAATATAATTAATTATTAATGGTAACATTTTGGTAAAAATATGGCAAAACAAAATGGCGGCCCAGTGAAATGTTAAAAAAATTATAACTAAAATCTACTCTCCAATTTATCTTAAATTTTACACACAAATCAAATTATGTTGGAATCAACTGGTAAAATTTTGGTAGGAAGTCAAGGTGGCGAAACAAAATGGCAGTTTAGAGAAACATTTAAAATTTCAGCCTGAAAAACTACTTAATGAACTGACTTCAAATTATGTGCCAAAAATGATTGTCGTATACAGATGAACTAGTAAAACTTAGGTATTAATTCAAGATGGCGGAACAAAATGCAGGCTAAATGTATTTTGTAATCGTGAAAAATCACCCTCTCAGGTTTTATATATCTTCACGTTTTAGCGTCCCTAGAAGCAGTTTTATTAATAACGTCAGTCCGTCTGTCGGTTTGTCTGTCTGTCTGTCAGTTCACGGCATAGCCTACAAACCACTTGTCTGATTGACTTCAAACTTTCGTCATAAAATAAGGGTCATGTGGGGATGACCCATTAATATTTTGGTAAAAATCCAATATGGTAAAACAAGATGGCGGCCTAGTGAAATATTAAAAAACTACTTGGATGCTATGGATCGATACCGAATTCAAAAACTACAAAATTCATGTCTAAGGTTAATATATAGTGTGCCTAATCATATAACTCCCTTTCTTACTGAGTCAGGCTGGTTAAATATGTTCAATCGATTAAAAGTCCATAAGTCAATTTTTTACTTTAAAATTATTAAATTTAAGTCACCTCCATACTTATATTAAAAAATAAAATTTCGGACTCACGTTCACAACTTAAGTCTCCGCAGAAGGGGCATTCTTACTGTTCCTAAGCATCGTAAGGAGATGTTTAAAATATCATTTTCATATAACGTGGCTCACTTTGTAATTAGTATGCATAGTAATTTTGATACTAATTTATCATTTCTGGCTTTTAACTTTAAACCTAAACGAGATATGTTACTATCTCAACTCTGAGTCTTCCTCGCCATATCTTTCCTTTCTTCTTTCTTCTTACTCTTGATCTTTCCTCTTCTTCCTCACTATTATTATATTTATATTTATCAATTGCGTTATTTCAAATTATTATGACAAATTTATTGTATTTTTAACCGAGTTTGATTTAGTTAGTTTAAGGCCTAAACAGTATCTGGGTAACCAGATGTCTGCCATTATACAAGGCCTTTTGTTACCCTAGAAATACATATATTATTTAAAAAATGACTTGTCTCACAGTATTCTTGTGGTTGTATTTTTACTGACGGGATTATACCAAGTCAGTTCAAAAAATAAAAATAAAAAAAAGGAAATGAAAAAAAACAACTATTGTGTATTAAGAAATGATCTAACTATGCTACATGTTTTCAAAATGACCGATTTCTGGATGCTCCTGTGAATGTCTGTATTAAGTCCTAATTGAGCCAAATGCGGTGTAAACGTTGTTGGGGTGAGACCTGTTACTGACATGACGAGAGGAACAATGATGACTCTTTCCTGTTTCCACAGCCTTTTTACTTCCATTGCCAAGTCGGTGTATTTGGCGATCTTCTCACTGTATTTCGCTTGGATGTTCTCGTCGTTGGGGACAGCCATGTCAATTAAATAAGTGATTTTCTCTTTTTTGGATTGAAAGGTGATATCGGGTCTATTTGCGGGGACTGCCTTATCTGTGTGGATGTCAATGTCCCAGTAGAGCCTGTAGTCTTCGTTTTCAAGTATAGATGTTGGTGTATAATGGTAGTAAGGGTCTGTGTTCTCCGTTAGTTTGTATGTTGTGGCTAATGCTTGATGAACCACCTTCGCTGGCCCTTGTTCTATATCCGCTCGTTATGTGATCGATCCTTTCTCTCTGCTGGTGACATCTCATACACCTCTCGCCTTCAATGGTTGTGTCCTTGATGATTTGCTTTCGGTAGTTTCTGGTGACTATGACTTTGTCCTGGATGGCAAGCAGGAAGCCTTCTGTTTCAGGGAACAGCTGCCCTTCTTGTAACCACGTATATGAAAGCTTTTTATGTATATGGTCTTGCTTTATGTGGTATCTGTGCCTTCCTTGAAGTGTTTTTTCAGACCAGGTGTTCATCTTTTCTAGTCGTGATTGGATATGACTGTGTGCGTCTGCTGCGTGGCTCGTTTGAGACAGCTCGAGCCGTGTATAATTCTTGTCTGCCTTCACTATTGCCTTGTGGAGGTTAGTTTGTTTGTTGTGGAAGAATTTTCTGAGTTCGTAAATTTGTTTTTTATTTAGCAGTTGTATATCTATAATTCCCATTCCTCCTTCTTTTCTCTCGATGGTGAGTCTTTCCTTGCATGCGTTGGGATGTAACTTCCTGTGTTTAGTAAATTCAGAGCGTATAAGAATGGGAATGTTTTCTATATTTGTGTGTGACCATTTAATGATACCAAACGAATACGTAAGAATAGGTATGGCGAAGGTGTAAATAGCTTTCGTTAGATTTCTGGAATTCAGTTTTGTTTTTAGTAGCTTTGTGAGTCTTGTTTTAAATTCCATCTTGAGCTCTGATTTGATATGAGTGTGGTTAATTTTTGTGCTTTGATGGAAGCCTAGGTATCTGTACGTTTTTTCTTTGAGCATGTTATCTATAGTTTTATTGTTGATTGTTACCCACGTAGGGTGGTCTTTCCACTGTTCCTTGTTGATATGAAGTAGCTTGTATGTTGTTATTATTATTATTATTATCCAATTTATCTCAAATTTGCAAAAATCAAGTTTTATATAGGAATTAACTGGTAACATTTTGGTACGAATAAAAAATAACAAAACAAAATGGCGGCCTTTTAAAATATTTAAAAAATCAGTCTGGAAAGTAGAATTAGGCTGATTTAAAATTTTATTCAAGCAGTAAGTGTGATATAGAGATCAACTGGTAAAGTTGTGATACGAATTCAAAATAGCGGAACAAAACGGCAGCCAAATAAAATTTTTAAAAAAATTAACGTATAAAAAATCTTATTCTGGCTTTAAATTTTTCAGAATAATTGAATATGATATAGGTATAAACTAGTACAAATTCGACGTGACGTAACACAATTTCGGTGTATGTTAATATAAAAACTACTTAGGTATTGAATTTATTTTAAATTTTGCCCAAAAATCAAGTGTGGCATAGGTAGCATATGATCTAACAAAATGGCGAGGAATAAAAATATTTTAAAAGTCAGTATATATGTCTTACTAAAAGACTATGTACTGAACTGAATTGGGACACACTTCAAAATTCCTAATAATAGGAAAGACGCATAAAGAGGGAAGTGCCCCGGTAAAGGAAATTATGGCGGTCTACGAAAATTATGAAAAATATGATATTTTGGTTTATTTCATAAATCTAATGAGAATCACCCATAAGCTTCGGAATTATATTTACGGAGGTAACGTATTTTGGGTGCTATGGTTAGTATAATATCTTAAGAGTCCTAAAGCATACACCATACACCATACAAGATAATGCTCCGATTCATACTGCTCGCAGAGTAACAGACTATTTTCAACAAAATACCATAAGTTTTACCATGACCTTCGAAGACTCCTGATTTTAACCAAAACGTCTGACTAAGTTCATGTATAAACATGACTTTCATCCAATAAATGAAGAAGAACTGCATCAGAGGATAAACGCAGCATGGGATAGTATAACCCAAGAGTATACAAGTAATATGCCAGGTTGTATTTGTGGACTCTGGGTGCGTGTAGTATCGTGTGCGTGACCTTAGGCGTCTAGTCCTACACACTTATTTTCCATCCTATTTTACTATTATCATAACCTTGACGGCTCTTGTTGAATACTAAACGTCCGCTAGTCCGATACATCCGGTTACGGATATATATGTTATACATTTATGTGTAAAAATCTATTTTAAAAAAAATTTAGCTATTTGAAAGTTAGAAATACTAGACGTTTTTTGGACAGTTGCAAAAATATTTCTCTAAAATAAATTAAACATTAAAAGTTACAAGAAACTGTGAAACCGGTATCTAAAAACTTTAAGCAGTTCAGAATTTATGGGAAAAATAATTTTATTTTAATTATCTCAATAAAACGTACCTGAAAATGAAAAAATGAAATTACGGGCAAAAATGTCAAATAAATGACGCCCCTAAAAGTTATATGGAACTGTAAAAACCGTATATAAAAATTTTAAGTAGTTCAGAAGTTACAGGAAAAAACTGTTTTTTTGAGAGCTGTTAGAATATTTTTCAAAATAAATTACTCCCCTAAAAGTTACCGTATTTAAAAAATTTTAGGAAAAAAACAAGTTTTTTTGTGCAAACTTCACTTCGTAATTGCAAACCCTGTATATATTCCCAGACCCTTCCTATACCGTCCATTTTGTCTATCTTTTTGAGTACTTTCCGGCGCTGTAACCAGTTTTTCGACCATACGCCTACTTTTTTATTTGAAAAAAAAAATAAGTTTCTCTCAAAAGTTTTTATCTCTTTAATGCGTAAATGCACAAACATAAATCGAAGAGATATAAAATATCAGAGAAATATTTGCTTTAAACAAACCAAAACTCAGCAAGTCAAATATCTCTGTAAAATTTATTATCATCCTAGGCCAAGGCCACCTATCATTTCGCGTTGTATATGCATCGATACTTATAGATTTTTGGTCGATATGTGCACTTTTATCTTTAAATCGAATTTTCACCCACTTGCTGAGTAGATAGAGGGAAATGTTATTAGAGCTTTTTTGTAGCCAAATAAATGCTCCATCCGCGGGTCTGGAAATAATTTCGATTACTATTCGCACTAAGCGGCAAAATAAGGTTAAAGTTGGAATTTAAATTATCAACTTTAAAAAATTGCAGTAATTTAACCGTTAAAGTTATAAAATAGAAATTTGGTCACGGTCTACCTAAAAATATCTTGTTTCGTAAAAAAAACCCTACGGGCTTAGATATATTATTTCCTTGGAATATAAGATATTGTTAAAAAATGTGTGGTGCACACTTCACCTCGTTAGTGCACCCCCAGTATATAATCCGGGACCCTTCCTAAATAGTCCATTTTGTGTAGCTTTTTAAGCACTTTCCGGTGCCTTAATTCATTAGTTTTCTGACCAGACGCCTACGTTTTTTTATAAAAAAAGAAAAAGTGACTAAAAAAAATTAATTTTTTTAAGACTTTTTGGAAAAATTTCAGTTTTTTTAAAGGTTTATATTTTCTCTCCATTTTTCTGACAGAGATGCATTTAGGTTTTTGTTCTCCCAGGTATTTCCTATAAAAAACGTCTCTTGGAAAATTTCGATAGGGACTCACCCACTGAGCGCCCCAAAACATCTTTTTTTCTAACGAAAAAAATTCGTAAAATCTTCAAACGAAATTGAAACCCTACCAAAAACAATTGGGTTTTGTAAGACCGGGAGAACCATCATTCCAGGAAGTTTCGTCAGAAAAAAAATAAAATTGCGACCTCAACGGTGTTACATCGAAGTTGACTATTATGGTCAAATTTGCGGTACCACATCTTCGGTATCAAAGGTAGTACAGAAAAATGTTTCGAACAGATCTCGAGATCCACGTCTCCTCTAAAAATACATATCAAATTCAATGTCCTATCTCTAATAGTTTCCGAGATATGCCCGCCGGCGCCGAAAGGTCGAAAAACGCAGTTTTCTGGAATGACACGAACAAGATAGAGAGAGAAAAGAAATAAACGTACTGGGTCATGTAGAAGCGACGCCTTCATCTTCTTGTCGGCAAACAAAGGAAGCAACTGGGGTATCCGATTCTGATGCTCAAAGAATTTTGCAAAAATATAAGTATCAGCTATATAAATTCCACATAGTTCAACATTTACACGTCGGCGATGCCAAGCGCCGAATATTGTTTTGCCAATATGATATTTACAACAAATCCATACTGACAAATCTTTCAGCATACTCGTTATCTGGTCCAATTAATTTTATTTTTCAAGTGCGGGAATCTTCAATCGCCATAATACAAGAAACTGGTCCACAGAAAGTCACCATTTAATTTTTAAAGGGGCCCACCAAGGTCGCTTTGGAGTTGCGGTCTCGTGTTTACTTTTTGGAAGACGCATAGTCGTCTATAGAATGTTTGAAGGAGATCTAGCTTGCTAGAATCGTCAACACTGCTCCCTCGTTTCAAGTAGGAATTCTTTGTTAATATTTGGTATACACGCGCTTTGTGCAGACTTATTGGTTTTTACTGCTTTTGTTAACTTTTTTTGGGTATTTGTGGGAGATCTTTACAAGTGCCGTTGTAAGCTTGATTATGTTCAATTTTCCAAAGTCAGCTATTCGTAGAATCGTAGAAATATAATAAAACTCGCTAACTAAAAATCCTTGAGGATGTTTATCCTCCACAAGACGGTGCCCCAAGTTACAACTCTACGTTTTTAAGGGCATTTTTAGACGATAACTTTCCTGGATGGATGGATTGGTACCCACGGACCTGTAAGATGGCCCCCTCGATCTCCGGATTTTTCGATATTAGATTTTTTCATATTGGGTTGCATTCAAACTGAAATATATAAAACATGATCAGTCTGTAGCCAAACTTTATGCGGCAATCGATTTAACTTTTCAAAGTTTGCAAAGAAGACCTATGATTCTTTTGAACACAATTAGAGGAATAAGGATAAAGTGCCAGTTTTGCATACCGAAAAATGACCGTCATTTTGACATCCACCTTTGAAAATTCCTTGCTTTTCAAAATTTTGTTTCTCAAAGTTTTAAGTATTAAAACTTTTTGACGTGACAACGTATTAAGTCCTAACACTGGAACCTGTGGTGGAAGATAGATCAAAATACAAGAGTTCTAACCACACTACACCACAACTTGTTACGTTCTGGACGCGCGTTTCGCTAACCAAGTTAGCATCATCAGCAGATGATATAAACTCTAGTTTATGTAACTGGTAAAAAACTAGTCAAATTCAATGGCTTCCTATAGACTTTTCCAAGGGGATAAGGGCAGAAATACGTCTAATTCCACATGTATTTGTTAGGAACCTTCAACAGGAATTCGTATATAGATTAGGATACTGCCAAATAGTCGAAGGTCAACAATTTCAGCAATTTTTTGAAGTAAATATTTGTCGAAGTGTTTTACCGTTTTATAATTTGTTAATAAAATCAATTGTTACCTAAAATCGTTTATTTTTTACGATATTTTATACGTTCGAAGAAAAGACAAAATCATATAAACCTGCAGCCTGAAAAACCAAAACGGCTATGATGATTCTGCTGGCCCTATTTGTAATATTACAAAAATAATATATAGTATGATAAGTTAATATCATCCTTGCAGTTTCTTGTAAAGTAATAACTAGTAGATATATTGAGAGGCACATTTGAGGCATTTATATGGTTTCTATCTCCTGCTTAAAAAATGTTGTTTCTGGTATGTTGCGTGCAACATACATCATTTGTCGGTATATGGTACGATTAATATGTTTGAATTAAATATTTTTTTTTGGAAATTTTGATTGATAATTGATAATTTTGCACACTGTCGCGAAAGCAGCAAACTTTTATTTCTAAAAAATAAGGTAGATACTCTCGTAAACCATAAGAGATACAGAGACGGTTAAATTGGGGCAAAGTTACATATTTGGGGGCCAATTAATGTGCTCTTAAGAAATATCTGAAAATATTTTCGTCCCTGAAATTCTTGAAAACACTGAAATTTTGAAAAATGGTTTTAGCAGCACGCTGCACGGATCTGAAGCCGCGACGAAAGAGGGAGGGGCACACCGTTTCTATGGATATGTAGAGTTTTAGCCAATCACTAATGAGTAATGCACCGTTTCCATAGATACTTGCATTCTTTTCATAGCCTCAAATTTCTTCTTTTATTTGAATACATAATCGAAAATCAACACAAGTTTCTCATTGCTTTTCCCCTCTACCACACGGTAATATCACATCACACAAACAATTGAAGCTATAATGATAAGCTCCGGAACGATAATGGTGTTACTTTTCACTCGCTTGACAAACACGAATATTACGAAATACGACTGATAGTTGCTTATATTAAACGTGTTACGTTTTGAAGTTACTAAACAATATTTGTGAGTTAACCTAGGTAATTAATATTTGAATTCCCAAAATTATACTTTTAAACTTAATAAATCATTCTTATAAAAAGGACTAAAACTTATAATAAATATCGGAAATGTAATTCTTCTGCTTCGTTGCATTTTTGAATTAGCCTTCTACTGCGAGATGATTACACCTTGTGAGGACTGCCCTAATCTCTGTTACTAAGTTTTGCCGCAGGACATTAATATTTTGCGGTGTATTGCGATATAGCCGACTTGGAAATCCCCAAAGATAGAAGTCCAAAGGGCTGAGATTTGGACTTTTATTTGGAAATATTTCGTTTAGTAACTCGGTGACGTCTCTACCGTTATGGGTTTTTTCATTTATAAAATATAACTTTTCATAAAATAAAAATCTCCCAAAATAATGATATTTATGCCAATTTTATTTTTTAAATCCATATTGGCTCTTAAAACTGTTTTGTACTGATAAATACAGAGGTTTTCATAATATTCCAATTTAAATAATACGATGTTTTTGTGGTTTTTATTTTTAATCGCGAATATTTCAGAAACGGTTAGAGATAAAGGTGCATATTATGTAATATGAAAAAATATATCAAATGAAGCATATAATTGAAATTAACTGTAATATACGATAATTATGTTCAAACCGGAAGTGACAGGTCAAAATATTTTTCTCGGATGGTTTATTCGAGATTATATGACTATCCTACGTGTAGTTTTCTATTAGCAGATGACGTGCCGTTGAGTTTGGTGCACCCTGTATATGTAGGATTATTTATTGATAAATAATTAAACAGCAGCTTTTAAAAGATTTCTTTATTAATTATGTATATACTGAAATCTATCTGTTATAAAAAATTTTTTTTTCGCGAAAAAGTGACTTAGGATAATACAAATATATCAGAAACAGTATCATTTTATTTACCAAATATATGAAAATGTTTTGAAATGAAGTAGACTAAAAAATAGGGGCTGTTATAACATGAGATAATGGCAGCTTTTATATATAAATGTCAGTGTAGTAACTTAGTAAATTAGTAATATTATCAAGACTTGGACTTTGTTCTTTGACGACAAATTATGGTAGAAATTGTAAAGCATATTGAGGCGACTGGCGTAAAACGACGCGGTCCGACAAAGTAATGATTAGTAATGAGACTCGCAGCAAATTGCTAATGAATTAGTAATGTCCGTATGAAAGGGTGTTTAAAGTGTGACATGTCCTGCTTGATGGAAACCGGCTACTAGCCATGAATAATTCCAGTGCACCGTAACTCATTTTGTTTCTGAGCAAGCCGCAATGGGATGTAGCATCAATTATTTACTTGCCTTGCATTAAACAGGGTTCGTAGATAATTGGCAGTATATAATAATAAGATCTGAATATTGGTGCAGTGCTTTGGTTTCTAGAAATTAATTCTAGAGTTGCAATAACAAATTTAATTCACTTAACAATTATTACTTAGTGAAACATGAAATCTGATTAAATATGCATATATATATATATATATACATATATATATATATATATATATATATATATATATATATATATATATATATATATATATATATATATATATATATATATATATATATATATATATATATATATATATATTTATATATATATATATATATATATATATATATATATATATATATATATATATATATATATATATATATATATATATATATATATATATATATATATATATATATATATATATATATATATATATATATATATATATATATATATATATGTATATATATATATATATATATATATATATATATATATATATATATATATATATATATATATATATATATATATATATATATATGTATATATACATATTATATATGTATATATATATATATGTATATATATATGTATATATATATTATATATGTATATATAATATATATATTTGATAATGCTTATGTTTCTTGGGTATAGGTTTTTTTCGGTGAAATGAAACTACGCTATCTTCTTGACGTTCCGCCCGTCCTAGCAGGCTTTTTCAAAAGTTTGTCTAATTGTTTTTCGTGACAACCTACAAGTATTTAAAAAATGTAATATTTAAAATACACAGATTTTCCAAATATTTGATGGAACATGTACATTAATATATTCTTAGTCAGAGATTAAAATTTTGCTATATACAAGTAAAATTAAACGCAAAAAAAACAAAAGATAAACAGGAAAAATTAGTACCTACCTCGAAAATTGTTACTACATTATGCATATATATATATATATATATATATATATATATATATAAATATATTTATATATATATATATATATATATATATATATATATATATATATATATATATATATATATATATATATATATATATATATATATATATATATATATATATATATTTATATATGTAAATATATAAATTTTTAACGTCTTGTAGTCATTAATTACATGACTTTAATAGTTATAATTCAAAACTTCAATTCACCTTGGAAGTAGAAAAAGATAACAAAATAAATTTTCTAGATTTAACTATAATTACAGAATTTAAAAATAGTTTAAAAACAAAATGGTTTACAAAAAAAACCTGGTCAGGGCGCTACCTTAACTTTAACTACCACCACCCTAATAATTAGAAGAGAAGTATTGTAATCGGGCTAACCGATGGTGCCATATCATTAACATCACCTGAATATCGTCCTGAAATGCTCCAAAAAGTTATTGACACTTTGAAATCAAATCATTTTCCGGAAAAATTTATTAAAAAAATGATTAAACAGAGCACTCTTAATAAAGGAAAACAAAACAACCTTTTAATACAGGACAACACACCAAAAATATATGTTGCTATTCCTTACACAAACCAATTGTCAGAAAAAAATAAAATACATTTTAGCACAACAAAATATAATAGTGGGCCACAAAGAACAAAATTTAGTAGGTTCTTTTTTCACTCATTTAAAAAGTCCAAAAAAATAAAAAATCAAATTTGGTATACTCGATACCTTGCTTAAATTGTCCAATGAAACATATAGGCAAGACAACGCAACTCTTGGAAAACAGGTTAAAGGGGCACAAGTACCCGAAAAATGCGTGAAAAGCTCTACACAAACACGAGCAAACAACCAAACATGAATTTGATTACGCCAATACAAAAATATTAGACACTGATCAAAGGTATCAAAAACTCTTTATCAAGGAAATGATTCATATAAAAAGAGAAAAATATGCTGTAAATGACAAGCAATATTGACTTTGAAATCTCGTTCTTTTATAGATACGTAGACGATTGCCTCACTGCCATACCTAGAGATCAAGAAACCTTAATTTTAGAGAGATTCAATAGCTACTA
This sequence comes from Kuschelorhynchus macadamiae, assembly GCA_030620095.1. Classification (NCBI taxonomy): domain Eukaryota; kingdom Metazoa; phylum Arthropoda; class Insecta; order Coleoptera; family Curculionidae; genus Kuschelorhynchus; species Kuschelorhynchus macadamiae. Next base: position 2,311,318 of record JAUTXW010002010.1, read on the forward strand.
TGAAAAACTCAAATTTACTATTCAGGTTTAGGAAAATAGTACAATTAACTTCCTCGACATGACAATACACCACGAACAACCAACTTTAAAAACCGAATGGTATACTAAAAGTACACCTTATCACAAAAAAATCTGTGGTTGTAGGTTTGCCGAGCAATTAAACTATCTGACGAAACTTTACCGTCAAGAAGCTACAAGAAAAGCTAAAAATATACTTAGACAAAATGGTCATCCATCAAAACTAACAAATAGAATTTTTGCAACTCGTTTGAATATCTTTAATGGAGTAACGACATTTAACAAAAGACAAAATAAAGAAAAACCTGCTAACATGTCCCTTGCATATATACAAAATATTTTGGAAAACATGAAAAAATATTTTATTAAACATAAAATAACTGTATGCCATAAACCTCACAGCTTACTTCGAAAAAAATACAGTAAATTAGAATCGGAAACACCAAAAAATAAAAAAACTCATACTATATCAGATACCGTGCACCGAATGTAACAAAGTCTACATTGGGCAAACTAGTCAATATTTAGGGAGCAAACTAAACTGTCATAAATATGATAAAACCAACCAGACCCCTCTCACTAAACATGAAATCAATTTCAACATAAGTTTAATTATCAAAACACCAAAATCATCAAAACCGAACCAAAAAAAGAGACATTCTGGAAATGATATATATTAAAAATTAATCATACTCGATTAATGGCAAAACAGACATCAAAAACCTCAGCAAAATATTTACTAATATTCTGTAATTCTGTAAAATACGTTTAATTTTAAATAACATACTATCTTCCAAAAATACAATATTTTTTTAATTTCTGAAGCCCTGACGAGAAATAAATGTGCATATATGTACGTATAAAAATAATATAACTGAAATAGAATTTAATATAATAATCATAGCAATAATAATAAGAAAATTAAAAATGTAATAATAATAAAATTTAAAAGAAATATAAAAGTCTTGTTCTGGGATTCGAACCTAGAGGTTCTGTCCTAGGCGACGGCTCCCTGTGCCTCTGGACCACCGCCTGATATGATAACAGTTGTTTAACATATCGAGTTCAAGATACAATCCATTGTTCTTGTGAACATACCAAAAATATTATCCTTTGAAGTAAGATTACGTTTTTAGTAAACAGACTAAAAACTTATACCCCCGTATATTATTATTATTTTTTATTGCACACCCCATCGTTCACTTTCTTACTTTTAATGCTGTGGTAGTATGCAAGAATTGTTTTCAATTAAAAATTAATATTCAAACAAAAGTTTGGTAAATATATCTGGCTTTTTATGTTCAACTGTTTTTTTCTGATATTATATTATACAAATTTTGTAAAAACCCTAAAACTTTTTGTTGTCCGTATGAAAAAAGTTTTTTGCCATCTCTTTAAATAACAGATTCGGGGGTGGGAGGGGTGCAAAATATAAGAGATCACCCCGTGCTAACCATGCTTGACTTTGATAATAATCTGTTTGGCATAATCATCCCACCACATAATGACGTTGCAGGGTTCATAAAAAAAGAAGCTGGCTGAAAAATTACAAAAGAATAGCCTAAACTAGTATAATGCAAGTTGGTATAAGGAAAAGGTTCAAACATCAGAACTTTAAACTTTTGAAATCTATAGAATTATAATTTATTGCTGAACTCTCTAATGCATACTGCTTAAGGTATTTCAATTCAGGTTTTCCAAAAGATCAGTGTGTTTTAAAAATAGAAGTAGGTATTATTTTTTGAATAAGGGATGTACAGGGTGTCCCATTTTCGTAGGTTTTACGGGGTTTCCAGCTTATGAGTAGAGATAGAGAGATGCGCTTTTCGCGACACCGTGCTACTTTTCGATGAAACTAAAGAGGCCGCAAACAGATTTGCCCTAACCATTTTAGTTTCCGTGCTACAGGGTGATTTTGAAAATTTGTCATTTTCGGACACCCCCTGTAACTCAGCTATCGTAAAATATATTTAAAATGTTTTAACTGGTATTTATAGATTTTTTCACGTAGAATTCAGTGGCGTACTCAGATTTTTGCTGAGAGTCATAGTTTTTGACATATTGGCATAACCTACTATTTTTTAAATCGGACACCCTATATATTATTTTTTCATCTTATTCTTCGTGTCGAGAGCTTTTCAAAAACATACCATAAGTCATATTTATTTTCATAAATAACATGAAAAAATGCATTTTTCTTTAAACGGATTTATGGCATAGCAGATCAATCGAAATAAGAGAAGGTGGCTGTGGAGCCATGGAAAAAGTTAACAAATATTTATTAACGAAATAACAAAGTAACAGCATCAGAAAAAATTAGGAAGTAGGTAAAAGGTAATAATTATAATTTCATTAAAACTACAAATATTGTTCAAATTGTAGACCACTATGTGTCCTACAAGTGTGACAAACTTTAAAAATTCTTTTTAATGCATTTTCTATTGTAAATGACTGTCTTTGTAACTCTGCAAAAGCGTTTTCGGTGGCCATTCTTAGTTGTTCTAAGTTTTCGTATCGCCTTACATAAACCTTGTTTTCTAAATAACCCCACAAAAAGAAATCTAAAACTGAGAGGTCAGGGGATCGTGGTGGCCATCGAACAGGTCCGTGTGTTCCTATCCATCTTCCAGGAAAATGGTCGTTAAGCCAGTTTTGACTTATTCTGGCATTGTGGGCTGGAGCTCCGTCTTGCTGGAAATAAATCTTATTTAGTTGAGCCAAGGGAACATCATCCAAAATTCCTAATGCGTCTTCTAGGATTCGCACGTAACCAATCGAATTCAGATTTCCTTCATATATTTGGTAAACTATTTTTCGGTTGAAAATAAAACAGGAGACATTGAATCCAAATCTGCCCTGACGCTCCTTAGGAAAAATAACATGGTTGTTTTCTTGACTCCAAAATCGCGTGTTGTGTCTATTTAAAATCCCTGAACTAGTAAAATGTGCCTCGTCTGACCAAATAATCTTTTTTTCAAAATCGATATCTTCTGCCTTCATATTTATAAACCAATTGCAGAACTCCAATCTGCGTTCTGCATCACCAGGATGCAGATGATGCACAAGTTTGTATTTATAGGGTTTGAATTTGTGCTTTTTCAAAATTTTCTGCACTTTGGTTTTCGATACACCCGCCTCTTCGTCTATTTTCCTGCAAGATGTTTCAGGAGCTGTCTGAACGAGAGCTAAAACGTTGACCTCAGATTCTTCGTTGTCTTTATTGTAAGTTCGCGATCGAGGCTTGTTAAAAGATCCATATTGGCAAAGATTATTTTTAATTTTTTGAAAAATTCTTTCTTCTGGTTGTCTTCTCTCGGGATATCTAAGATAAAATAAAGCGAACCAATAAAGTCAAAATGCAGGAAGATAAAAAAGAACTAACCTGTTCAGATAAAGCTCTGCCGCCTGATCTGCATCTTCATTAGACAATATAAAACACGCGTTCATATCATATTTCTCAAAATATTCAAATTTTTGGTTCTGAGCCATATTAAAAACAATAATTATAATAGACGTCAAGAAAAATTTAAACGCAATAATGCCAAAAATGACAGCAGTAATGGCTGCCTGATCATATTTTTGTTGGCGTTGCCATGGCTACCACAGCCACCTTCTCTTATTTCGATTGATCTGCTATGCCATAAATCCGTTTAAAGAAAAATGCATTTTTTTATGTTATTTATGAAAATAAATATGACTTATGGTATGTTTTTGAAAAGCTCTCGACACGGAGAATAAGATGAAAAAATAATATATAGGGTCTCCCATTTAAAAAATAGTAGGTTATGCCAATATGTCAAAAACTATGACTCTCAGCAAAAATCTGAGTATGCCACTGAATTCTACGTGAAAAAATCTATAAATACCAGTTGAAACATTTTAAATATATTTTACGATAGCTGAGTTACAGGGGGTGTCCGAAAATGACAAATTTTCAAAATCACCCTGTAGCACGGAAACTAAAATGGTTAGGGCAAATCTGTTTGCGGCCTCTTTAGTTTCATCGAAAAGTAGCACGGTGTCGCGAAAACCGCATCTCTCTATCTCTACTCATAAGCTGGAAACCCCGTAAAACCTACGAAAATGGGACACCCTGTACAATTTAGGCAATACTGAACATAACGACAAGAAACTTGGTATTACCGCAACATAATTCCTATGAAAGACTCCAAATTTCGTCCAAAACTATAACGACTTGATTAGAAAACAAGTACGTTTTGCCTCCTGTTTTCCTTGTTCTTCATATCTCGTATGGCGTTAAAAAATATAAAACCACCCCATTAGCTAAGTGAGCATTTGTATCGTTTAATCGTTTAGGCGTTACAACGTATTTAAATCTTCTACTATGGCGTCTATATCCCTTTTTTAATCTTGAAAGAACACATAAAACAAAAGCAAACGTTTGTTGAAAAAAGAGTCGTGGCTTAAAAATAGATATTTTTAGAAATGCGTCTCCTAAAAACGTGATAAGTAAGCTTTCGCAGTTAACTCCGCAAACAAATGTTTTATTATTATTTGCAATTTGAAGAGCCCTACTAGAAGCTTTTATGTTAATTTCTTTGTTCTTATAAAAGACAATTTTAAAACAGCATTTTATTAAGGATTTGTTCTGAAGATAATTAATACCCGCGTAAATGTCCTGCGCGTCAGTTAACCCTTTTTTCTTTCACATATGACCCGGGAGCTTTTGACTGGGCGGGGGGAGGACAAATGAAAACATATAAATGATGATTTTTAAGAAATTCAACTTGATATGAACAGTATACCCATATAAGCTGACGTTGATTAAGTGCATGATGATTAATACATTTTTATTATGTTGAGTCATCAATAAGATTAATTGCTAGATATATGACTTTGTAAAAGTACTAAAATTTAAATATCGCCCAAAATTACGACTTGATTGGAAAAAAGTACGTTTTGCCTCCTGTTTTCGTTTTTCTCCATATCTCGTATGGCGTTAAAACATAAAAAGCCACCCTTTTAGCTAAGGGAACATTTGTAGTAGTAGTAAAAAAAATTGTTTGTAAGTTTTTCAGCTTTTATTCACGTCCGTAATGCTAAAACTAAAAAAGAAGTTTGGGATAATTTAAGAAATGCATATGAAGACAAAGGTCTAACACATCGGCTAACTTTACTTGGATTGCTGTTTAATTCTAAATTACAAGATTTTAAATTGATGCAAGAATATGTTACATACACTATATCCTTGTCACATAGATTATAAGATATTGGGGCAAGGTTAGACGATGAATTAATTGCTGTGATAATGTTGAGCGGTTTATCATCTGAATTTGATCCTATGATTATGGCTATTGAAAATTCAAATGTCAAAATAACAACTGATTTTATTAAGCCAAACTTTTACAAGAAAATTTATTTTTTGAGGATCAGGAAAGAAATAACGATACTGCTTGTGTTTCTAAAGGTATTCAAAGAAAATATAGTAATGTAAAATGTCATAATTGTCGTCAACATAGACATATTTCAAGAAACTGTTATTCCAAAGATAATGGAAGGTTGACACAGGATCAAGTAAAAAGGAATTCATCACTATTAGTAACTTTTTTGTCAAATGTTAGTTCTAATGATTGGTTTATAGATTCTGTGGCAACTGCTCATATGACCTATAGACAGGATTGGTTATTACATTACAATGAAGATAATGAAGGTAATGTCGTTACTGTAGCTAATAATGAAAAACTATTTACTTCAGGAAAAGGTGATGTTAAGGTAAATCTAACACTGTTAGGTGGATCTATACCGTTAGTTTTAGTTAGGAAAACTTTTGCATTTTTATGTTTAGAAAAATGTGTAGAATCGAAAGTAAAACAAAGTTTCCATGTAACAGGTTTTAGCTATTCTAAAGTCTGGCAAATGGAAATGAAATTTTCTCTAAGTATGAAAATGTTGTATTTCCGCAAGATCACTTTTACATTTTTATGTTTAGAAAAATGTTTAGAATGCAAAGCAAAACAAAGTTTTCTTGTAACTGGTTTCAGGTACTCTAAAGTGTCGAAAATGGAAATAAATTTAAATCTAAACCATTCGATTCACCTTAGTCCTAAGTTATATACCTGCGTGCAATGCCGTTATAAGACTTTTAACAATGATATATCTAATTCTATATTAAAATAGCTATTTACATATTGCGTTTTTGTCAGTTTGACAGCGATAAAAAAGGTTTATCGTTTTTTAAAGCGATAATAACCTCTCCAGCAGTGGCGGCTTGCGGGTGAAAAAGTAAGTGAAGTGCAAATGAAGCAAGAAAATATCGCAATAATTTTTTTCAAGATTTTTTTTTATGTGGAGGGGTAGAATATTTTTTTACGACTTACCTAAATTTCACCTAAATAAATCACATCCTCATAAAATGGATGAGTTGCCCTAATCTCCTCCAGAAATTCCTTTTGAATTGAAATATTGCCATGAGAAGTAAGTCTTTCTTGAGATATTGTATTTCTTAAATAAGTTTTTACACATTTGAAGCAAGAAAATCTTCTTTCCACTGAAGCACTTGTCGACGGTATTGTCAAAATAAGGGAAAACAATTTATATGCTTCGGTAATTTTTATTTTTTTTTTTTCGTTTGCTCTTGCAGCGATATATTCCAATTACTCTCATTGGCAAAAATAAGACCAAGCTCATTTTTAAGTCGTTGACTTTTTGAAAATATTTCCTCACTTAACTGTAACAAATTTTCAAACGGGCCAGTGGGAAAATTTAAACTATATTCGGAAAATTTAGCAGAACCTGCCAAACATGAAAATGTAAGTTTTTCACACAAGGACGTAGACAAGGAAGGGGCTGAGGGGGCCTCGGCCCCCCACTGACTTCCCCATTGGCCTGTCTAAATATATTATACAATACGCTCATACAAGCACAATATGTTTAACGAAATAAAATACTCAAACCACAACACAAAATATCTCTACTAGTAAGAATCCCAAATATAAGCTGACTTACCAAATTAAAACAAAGAAAATATAAATAGTAATAATCGCTATAACAGTCCCGGTCTCTAGTGCTTCATGTGAGCGAACTCTTGTTTAAGAATAATAAAATTATTTTTGAGAAATAGAATTGGAAATGACAGACTATCAAACTTGGCTTATTTTATCAATTGAGAAGTCATTGATAAAAAACATAGATCTTCAAAGAGTATTAAATATTTTCGCGGAAAACAAGAGAAGAATAAATTTAATTTTATGAATTGTTTTTTTTTTGTATTTTTTAGTTAACGGTTTATATTATTCATGTTTATTTTTTATTAGTTTTAGTAATATTTCCACAACTGTACATTAAATAAAAATGAAAAAACATGTCTCTTCAAATGTGTTCAATTAAGTTACTTTTGTATAAAATTTGTTAATTAATTCAAAAACCTAAAATAAATCTAAATAATTCGGTTTAATTTTTTACTGACACATATTTGTTACAGGATCCATCATTAATGTAAAAAAAATCTTTAGTAGGAAAGTATGGTACTTTGACACACTAATGACAGACCCTGTATATAGGCTCCTCTAGAACTATTTGTGCCCCCAACTGGCCCCCTTAAAATGAATTTTCTGTCTACGACCCTGTTTTCACAGTCTTGAAATCTTGGTGTCATTTCCATTAAAATATGGTCCAATATTTCATAAAAAAGGGTTCTATACTTAGCCCTAATTTCTTCAGGTGAAAGCTTACCAAGCTCACGTTTGTAATGATTTATTTCTGTAATAGAATTTGCTTTATCAAAGATGGTATTAAAAAAATGTTCATTTCTTTTTTTACAAAGCGCCTCACGACAGCGTTTTATATTGGATATGCACAAATGAATGTCAAGCGATTTTTTTTTGAAGAACGTCAAATAGTATGTCCGTGATTGAGAAAATGTCATTAAACACTAATGCCAGAAACGTGAATTCAAAATCGTTCATCTCACCTACAAATCCTTTCGCAAGGCGGATTGATTTTTCATCAGATTTGTCACAGTTTGTAATACATTCAAAGACGTCTTTTAATTTATTCCAGTCTTGAACAATCACATTTACTAACTTCGAATTTGAAGTTGTAACAACACCATAAATAAATATAACACAAAACAGTCAAGTTAACTGCAAAGGAACTCACCGGTTGCAGCGAAATCCGAGAAAATAAAAGTAAACAACCATCGCAAACTGAACGACACTGGGTGTAGTGTACTGCGCCTGCAATTCACCGAGAGCTTTGTATGGCGCTGGGCTCGACGTCATCACGTACGCGTTGTCATGGCAACATAGTAGGAAAATAATCGTAAACTAAACATAGCACCTCCAGCAAAGTCAAAGCGGCTTGCGCCACTGTTATAGTTGTTATAATAAAGTTCGATGCCGCCAACGGTCTAGTAAAATATTTATTTGAGATGTACAGTTTATTTTTTACCAATTAGGTGAATAAATGAATGTAAAAACTAAAATTTTAAGAGATATATAATAAATATAGTTAGATGTTGTCAGACGCTTTTTGTCTGTGATTTATTATCCTTTCTTCGTACCTGTTGATGCATGGATTCGTGAATTTATCTCCCAAAAATCACTCGATCTTTTTTTAAGGTCGGATAAACTTTTATTTTATAAACTCAAATTACTTTTTAGTCATTTAAATAATCAGTTCATTTGTTTTTTGTTAGTTCGTTTGTTTGTGTTAAATTTCAAAGCCGTCTAATTTTTATAAAAAATACAAGTTTGTTCTCTTGGTACCTGTTGATGCATGGATTCGTGAATTTATCTCCCAAAAATCACTCGATCTTTTTTTTAAGATCGGACAAACTTTTATTTTATAAACTCAAATTAATTTACTTTTTAGCAATTTAAACTCGCACAAACGGTACTAGATAATCAGTTCGTTTGTTTTTTGTCAGTTCGTTTGTTTGTGTTAAACTTCAAAGCCGTCTAATTTTTATAAAAAATAAAAGTTTGGTCGATAAAAAAAAGCTCTTATGCTTTTAGGTATGGTAAATCCTTATATACTAATATTATGCCTATATACTCGTGGATAGTCAATGCTAAAAGGTTGTAAATATTATACTACATCCGAAGTTGAGAATAATGGTATTGAACAACATTACAACCTAAAATTTGGGTAAAATTGTGGCTCCTGTATTATACTTGCTGGTGCTGATTTGCATATAATTTTAAATGATTTATGACTCTCGGTTTGAAATAGAGTGTAATGATGGCCGCTGATATTTACAGCTTGCTGAGTGGCAGATTAGGGTCATTTGTTGTCCTAACGTACTCAATTGAAATTGCCACGCTGGATACGTAGTCCCACTGGCCTTAATTGTTCATTTATTTGAATGAATATTACATGTTTTTCTTTTAATTTATGAATAATTTCAAGATATTAACCTACTGGAAGACGTATCTGACCTGCATAATTTTCGTTTCATCAACCAGTTGATCGAATATAATTCAAACATAAAAATATAATTTTGTTTTAGTACTCGTGGGAGTTTTACTAATCAACGTTTAAAAAAAACTGAAAAAATGATACTTGTTTTGGAAAACGCTCTTTTTCAAAATGTATTTTAGATATATAGTCTGTTTGAGAAACGAGTAATAAAACCTCATTAGGGATGCAAAAGGACTACAGGTTGACCCACCAATAAAATTTACGTTACTTCCATAGTTTGGCATTGATCTCATTGCAAAATTCTTTCTTTTCATCAAGTGCAGGCAGTACCACCCGGTTTTTGGTCAATTTATGCCTTTTTCCTATTGTTATGCGTCCATAAACACTGAAAATGGGGCAGTTGGATACTTAGAAAGAATTTAAATTTAACGAAATTTAAAATAAAAATTATATATAATATGTACGTAATATATATAGATAAAATAATTATTAATATGTATTATTATACAACATTTAAATTATAAATAATAGGTTATATTCTTCGTCATCTAAGAAACTGTCATCACCTCTTGACATTATAATTAAAGGGTCGACCGTCTGATCGATCAGGTTGTCAAGATCACACATTTTCTCCTCCTGTTTAATCACATGTTAGACTGCTTTTGGCCAGTGATCTGGTGTCGCTTCCTTAATGGCTTGATCAAATGGTAGCTCTACATTTTTCAGTTTAATTGTTGTGTTTTGTCTTCCTACAAATCCTTTCACTTGCGCCCATATAAGTTCTATAGGGTTTAGTTCGCAATGATATGGCGGTAAGTGCAGCTCACATTATATTTCTCTGCTATATCTTCCAAGGCATATTTCATAAAACGATTTTTGTGTAAAATTGCTATGGCTAGTAGTTCTTTCTTAATCAAATTGGGTTCAAACTCAGTATTTAGTCAATGGTAGTTAGCCAGTCGATAATTTCTTGTTTTCTCAAAGATGAGGTGGGGTCTTCTCTATGTTCAAAATGTCAAAATTTACGGGAGTCAGGAATAAAATAAGTGTGAGATGTTCTTGTTTTGAAGCTCCTACCTGTTTTATCAATGTAAGAACTGCAATTGCTACAATTAAGTTGATAAACCCCACTTTTCTTAAGATTTTCTATTTTATCTTTGGTATGTGACAAAATTCTACCCAAATTCCATACAGAACTATAAACTATTCGTACATTTTGTAAAACATTTTTAAATATATTTCCAATTCTAACTGATACTGGACCAATGTAACTAATTAACTCTCTATGGACTTGCAAAAACTTTTTATTAACTAGTTTGTTATTAAAATCTTTTGAATAGCCATTGTTTATTGCTGTTTGGTATACGATATTTTATGAAATCAACAGGTAAAAGAGGTACATGAAAAAGCCTATGGATTAAGGAACGAAAAGCTGCTAGTTATGTGAAAACTTATGATTAGAGTCGACAGGGATGATCGGTTTGTGTAGATTTTCTGTAAATAGAGTAGAAAAGTTTGTTATTTTTCTTAGTAATAGAGAGATCTAAAAAATTTAAAGTGTTATTAGTTTCAACTTCCATAGTAAAATGTATATTAGAATATAGCGTATTTAAAAAATTGAGAAAGGGATCAAGTTCCTTTCTGGAGCCTGTCCAAATGACAAGAGTGTCGTCAACGTACCTGCGCCAGAAGAAAACACTTTTAAGAAGGGTTTCTATTGACTTAAACAGAATATTATTTTCGAAACGTGACATGAATATTGCGGCTGATAATGGTGATAAGCTGGAATGGATAACCCAATTCCGCCTTGACAACCACCTAACCTAAAGATAAAACGGTCAATCTTAAGAAGAGTGGGGTTTATCAACTTGATCGTAACAATTGCAGTTTTTACTTTGGTAAAACAGATAGGAGCAAACATTTGGTGTTCACCTTAAACAAACAAAACATTCTTTCAAATTGAAAATAATTTTAAAATGTGACATAATATTTCCAGGGCTAAAAAACAGGATGCTCTTGAGAGCTTGGAAATTGCGAAGATTTCAATTAACGAAAATTATACTACCCTAAATGAACCCATCGGTAGACAATTTGTTGAGGCGGTCCATATAATAAAATTACTGTTTTTATATACTCGACTTGTGAATAGGTTTGACTTTCACAGCCAGGATACATTTACAGTTCATCTTTCAGTAGATAATAATTAGTTTTTAATGTATGTAGGTGTTTTAAATGTTGGTCTTTTATGTGTTGATGTAATGTTTATTCTGTGTTAACGTGATGTAAGTGATTTATTTTATATTATTTTATTTCTGACTTTTTAAATATTTACATACTCTTGAAAATGGTTGTTTAACTGTAACGCGTCGAGCCTAAAATAAATAAATTTTTTGTGAAAATTTGGATTTATTTTGTTTTCTAATCATTATATAAGTAATATCTATGCTTCTCCTAGTTGTACCTATTTATTTGACACCAACAGTCAAACTTAATTCTAAGTATAACAATTAATTTCGTATCAATAACTGAACTTATTTTTATCGGGTCCTTTCTGTAAATTTTTTGATTTTAACTCTTAAAAATGTTTTATTTGTTTAGTTTCAACTGATGTTATAGCCCATAAATATGTTTTCCTTTTCTGGCATTTTAGTGCCCTGAGGAAGTAACAATAAAATTGCGAAACGTTGAATAATTTAGAAAAAGACTTTCGATTTTTTTACTGGATCCTAACCTCAAATAATACACCACTCTAACATAACAACAAGAGGACCATTTAGAAAATTAGTGGTTGAATTTTAGCCGATTATACCACTAAAGCCGGTTGCACAATGCTTTTAATCTTGTAATAAGTTTAATTGAAGTTTAGAATCATTTTTGACATTGTGCCGCTTTTATGTCGTCTGTCACACTCTGAGACGTCTGATTAATTATTGCTTAGTTAAATGCTTTGTGCAACCCGCCATCTGTTGTAAACCCCATATTATATTGAATGTCAAGAGACCTTAATATTTATAGGTTACAGTTTCTTATAATTCCACATGTTTAATTTATTATTTATTATTATTTATTTATTTATTTAACTAAATTTATTAAATGAAACATTATAGCAACAACAAGCATACAATTACAATTACAATACAGATTGTTACAGTGGAAGCTTCCTGTAAATATTCGTGGATGGAATAGAAGCCTTTTTTTATGAAAAGTTTTAAGTTTAGTTTTAAACACATCGATTTTCAGTTAAGTCTTAAATTGGATGCTATCATTAGTTTAGGGGAACGTGTCTGATAATTATGACTTTAAGAATGTGTCCGAAACAGATACTTTCTCCTATATATGTCGCAAACCTGGCAAAATATGAATAAAGAGGGAAGTGTTAGTATATTCGAGGCAATAAACACAGGTTTGCAATGTTCAATTGGGCCAACACCACATAGAACCCTAACTGCCCGCTTCTGAAGTCTATCCTAATTACTCCAGAAGAACATCTCCTCAATGTTATGGCCATATGCCAGACGAGAGTGGAACAAGGCAAAATAAGCTGCCCTCAAAGCAATTGTTGACAATTCATTTTTAAGCTGACTTAAAAAAATACACCATTCTTAATAGCTTTCCACAAAGCATATCTACGTGACTGGACTAAGACATTGAACCATCAATCATGACACCCAGTATTTTGACTGGTTGACGATCATCCGAATCTGTAGAACTTGAAAATTTCAACGTCTGTGACTTTTCTGGATTACGTTTCAAATAATTTGCAAACCAAGGTAAAACCAGGTATTAGCTATCACCATAGTAGCCTTAATGTGGTCATCCAAATTGGACCTCTTCGAGCAACTTATAAAAATTGTCAAATCGTCCGCATAGAGAGAACAATGAGATGGATAAGTTGATTTGTTTTCATTTACTCCTTGAAAAAATCGTTATTTTCAAAAGAATTTTATTCCCTTTGCCTTCAGGCTACATTTCTTGTGCAAACAAATTATTTCAGGTATCTGATAACCACAAAATAAAACACACATTTTCAAATATTAAAAAATAAGATTAGTTAAAATTAAAAATACTAGTTTAATTACTTATTAAAATAGTCAATTTAGTAACCAAAAACAATATTGTAAATTCATTTGTTTACCGTGATATGGATGATTTTCAGAACTTTTCCGGTATTAATTTTAGGTACCAGCCAGGGTACCAATCAAAAATGAATTACTTAGTGTCAATCGTTATCATCTATGTTCTGCAAAACTCATATCTTTCAGTTATTGGAAAATTAAAGAAAAGTGGTAATTCATGAGAAGACACTGTAAAAAAGAGAGAAAGATTGGAAAGATTGTATAATAACAAGTTTGAATATAACACCTCTTTATCTTTGTTTTGCCGGTTTTATGTGGTAGAGTAGTTTGAAGGTGTAGCAATTACTTCCGACAATGCCGATCTAATCAAATGCTGCCGTAATTGGCAGGAATATATAACCACATAGGGGTATGCCCAACGTAAATATTACCAAAGATCTTATCGTTTTCCATACAGTAGTGCTAAATTATAGCCTTCGGGTCATTTTAAAGAGATAAAATATAAATCCGGAACTGTCCAGCGTATAAGCCTACCGAGCAACGGCGGATATTTATACCTTAGAGGTTTGTATATTACAGTGGTTGGCAAAATATTGGCACTCGAAGCCATTAAAAATATAATATAACAATGTAGTAAATGTTTAAGATCTTCATTTCGATAATACTAACAACTTAATAATTGGTACAAATAGAACTTAGGATAAATGATTCTTTAAATATATGTATAACTAAAATTTGAAATATATAATAGAATCACCCATAACACTATAAAAATAATACCATGAAAGTAACTATTCGGGGTGATTCACGGTTGATGGAACCTTAGACGTTTCTGGAGAATGGGTGGATGGATCTTTTTAAAATTTCGGTTACACCTATAAATGACTTTGGTCTACCGTTTTAAAATATATTCACGCTTACAGTGTTGCCGCTTCTACCCAAAACAGATGGCATCATCGTTATTTTACATGAAATGTCTTTTATTTTTTCACTTTTTCTGAAACTACACGTATTTCTGAGCAACTTTTCAGAATACTTCCCTATACCTATCTGTAGCCGTTTTCCAGGAATTAATTTGTTTGGAATTTTTTTAACGAAAACAAGCCTTCAAATAAATCTGAATATCTTCCAACTCTAAAGCAATTTTAATCTGAAATTTTGGCTACAATTAAATATTACCTTTAGATATTTGATTTTTTTTGTAGTTGAAGCATACAGGGTGCTCCAGAAATAAATGTATGTTGGTAACTTATTAAAGCGCGAGAAAATCGATTTTTTTTAAAACAGGACACCCTGTATATCAATAATTATTTCAGAAGCTTTTAAAAGTAGCGTTCTAATAATGCAGACTTTGCCTATACTTAACTCTTGACGATTTTGATTTATAAGTACTTATGAAATATCATATTAACGTGTCATTTTCACTGATTCTAGTAGTAGTGTGCCACGAAAACAATTTTTGTGAGACACCATGATAGTTTGTTTGACAGAGGTTTCATTCTTGTGCTACTTTTATATTGCTATGCTAGGAAACAAGAGAAGCATCGTTTAAATATCGAATAAATGTAGTCTTTTTCTTTGCATACAATGGACCTCAATTCCGTCGGTCTGTTTGTCTGTTTTTCTGTCGGCTCGCGGCATAGCTAAAAAACTAAATATTCGATTGATTTCAAATTTTGGATAAAAATTAAGGGTCATGTGGGGATGACCTAATAACATTTTGGTAAAAATCGATATGGCGGCCCAGTAAAATGTTAAAAAAAAGATCTCTAAAAACTACTTGCCCATTTTTTCTCAAATTTAGCGGAAACATCAAGTGCTATGTTGGAAACAAACAACAGAAGTTTCATTCTTGCGCTACTGATTTTAAGTTAAAGTTAAAAAGGAAGTGAATAATAGTTACTCGAATACATTTATAATGAATTTATTTATTCTGCATGGTGATAAGATTATCAAAAGATGTGTAGATATTTAATGAAACGTATCCAGATTTACCACAAGTGAGTATCAGTAAATTCATTCGAATCCAGAACAATTTTAAAGATTTTGGTTCAGCTTTAAAACCAAGAAATTTGCACAGATCGGTGAATTTCGATGAAGAGAATGAAATAAACATTTGGATACTTTTATCCATATCCTCACTCATCCGTACGCAATGGCCCGGAAGAAGATTTGGGCCTTACATTTTCATCTATACAAAGAATTTTACAAAAACATAATATGGATGACTACAAGTTTACCAAAGTTCAAGCAATAAAACCTCAAGATTTCCCATAAAGAGTTTGTGAAATATTACTAACACATACACAAGAAGATCCTCTTTTTTTTAACAAAAATAATATGGAGCGATTAATCGTCACTTTTGGGCCAATAAAAATCCGCACTCTACAAAAGAGGGATTATTTCATGAAAAATTTTGTTTTAATGTCTTTTGTTTGCTAATGGATATTCAAATTAGGTTTTTGATAAACGATGAACAATTCACTTCCAGAAAATACTTAGATATTCTAACAGCAATGGTCGAGGAGTTCACAAATGTTCTTGCACTTAAGGATTAGATTACCAAAGCTGTTGATATCAACTTGA
This sequence comes from Kuschelorhynchus macadamiae, assembly GCA_030620095.1. Classification (NCBI taxonomy): domain Eukaryota; kingdom Metazoa; phylum Arthropoda; class Insecta; order Coleoptera; family Curculionidae; genus Kuschelorhynchus; species Kuschelorhynchus macadamiae. The sequence continues at coordinate 2,327,379 of JAUTXW010002010.1, forward strand.
CGGGGCTCCAGCATATTGTTCGGTAGAAGTGACTGCAGAGCTAGATCGAATTTTCGATGACCGATGGTTTAGACGTCTAGGACTGTGGAATTGACCCTCAAGATCGCCTGATATTACCCCTTTAGATTTTCATTTATGGGGTACCCTAAAGGAAAAAGTTTATCACACTCCAGTAAATACCAAAGAAGAACTACTACATCGGGTCATTCAAGTATTTCAGGATGTTAATCCCAATAAAATAAGAAGAGTTACAAGGTTGGTGTCAATAAGTGTTCAAAGGTATTATGGCCAACATTTTCAACATTTGCTGAGAAGTCAGGGTAGCCACAATTTTTAAAATTTCTATTTAATTTTTGTATTTCTGATTTATTATTTCTTATTTTAAATTTCTTGGTGCTTGTAAAGCTAAACCAAAATCTTTAAAATTGTTTTGGATTCAAATGAATTTTCTGATATTCACTTGTGGTAAATCTGGATACGTTTCATTAAATTTTGTACACATTCTCTTGATAATCTTATCACACTGACCATGCAGAATAAAAAAAATCATTATAACTGTATTCGTATTATTTACTTATATACTATTATAAATCAAAAACGTGAAGAGTTAGGTATAGGCAAAATAAATATTATTAGATATCTTCTTTTATCAGCTTCTTAAATCAGTATTGATATACAGGGTGTTCGATTTAAAAAAAAAACCGATTTTCTTGCGCTTTTATTAGTTAACAACATACATTTATTCTGGAGCACCCTTTATACTTCAACTAAGATATGACAAAAAAATCAAATACCTAAAGTTATTATTTAACCGTGGCCCAAATTTCAGATAAAACTGCATTAGAGTTGGAAGAATCCAGATTTCTTTGAAGTCTTGTTTTCGTTACAAAAAATTCAAATAAATTAATTCCTGGAAAACGGATACAGATAGGCATAGGGAAGTATTCAGAAAATTTGGTCAGAAATACGTGTAGTTTCAGAAAAAGTGAAAAAATAAAGAGCATTTCATTTAAAATAGCTATGCTGCTACCTGTTTTGGGTAGAAGCGGCAACACTGTAAGCCTGAAAATATTTTTAAACGGTAGACCAAGGTCATTTATGGATGTAACCGAAATTTTAAGAGGATTCATCCACTCATTCTCCAGAAACGTCTAAGGTTCCATTGACCGTGAATCACCTTGTATATACATGAGCTCCAGGCTTTTGTTAGATCTTTTAAAATTTTATATTGCTATGCTAGGAACCAAGAGAAGCATCGTTTAAATATCGAATAAATGTAGTCTTTTTCTTTGCATACAATGGACCTGAATTCCGTCGGTCTGTCGGCTCGCGGCATAGCTAAAAAACTAAATATTCGATTGATTTCAAATTTTGGATAAAAATTAAGGGTCATGTGGGGATGACCTAATAACATTTTGGTAAAAATCGATATGGCGGCCCAGTAAAATGTTAAAAAAAAGATCTCTAAAAACTACTTGCCCATTTTTTCTCAAATTTAGCGGAAACATCAAGTGCTATGTTGGAAACAACTGGTAAACTTTTGGTACGAATCCAAGATGATTGAACAAAATGGCGGCTTAATAAAATTATTAAACTCTACAACTTCTTTATAAAACAGTTTTTCTTTCTTCATTTAATAAAAAAAAAATTGATAAATTTCCATTATCCGGAAGGACCTGATTATTTCGAAAATGGTTACGAATAGATATAGGGAACATTAATACAGTTCGATAGAAAATTAAATTCTACATTTGATAGTGCATAAAGTTATACAGTGTCCCATTTAAAAAAACGGACTTTAGCGGCTTTGAAAATGTGAATGTTTGCCGCTGAATTTAGGACACCCTGTATAAAAATAGACAAATTCAATAAAAAAAATAGAAACCTAAGATTATTTACCGATCGTCTGCAAAATATGAAGATCATATGCTACATAAAATAGCATTAAAATTCTCCGTAGAATCCAAAAATATCATAAAATACAGGGTGTTCCATTTAAAATAAGCAAGTTGATACCAACTTCCGGTTAAACCGGAAGTGACAGGAAGTTGAAAATATTTCAAAAAAGAAGTACCCCTTGACCTTACCTTAATCCCAAAATTTGAAATTTTTATCTAAATGGCATCATCAAAAACTTTTAATGAACGGGTTGCGTGAATAACGCTGTATAAGCACCACTATCAGCGAAATCCGAGCAAGATCAATATATGCATTAGAAATCAGGAATACAAAACAGTAAAAATGAAAATGTTTTGTTAAATTGACCTTCGTGTCCCTAAGAACCCAACAACCCTAAACTGATTTTTCTTAATCTGCACCATTTTAAAAAATATCAAATTATGCTTTTTTTTCGGCGACGATTAAATAAATTCGAAATAACGTCTTAAATAAATATTAAAATAAAAATATGTGTATCATTCGTCGTTTGGAGCAACTAGGCGGTTCTTTAAATTATATAAAGGTCACTGTCATAAATGTATATAATGAAATAATTAAATTTAGCAACTAAGTAAACGAAAACACTTGTTTTAATTTTCCAGTTAACTCTTTATAATACATGACAATTGGTTCGCCAACACTGTGGCTTCATCATTTAGATTTAAGATCTTTTACTGAATATAAAAAACAAGTAATTATGAAATAAGGCGCTTTTAAAAATGTTGTACTTCTAAATACTTACTGCCCAATTTATTGGTTTAGTTTTAAGCTCGGTTTTAAGCTATATTAACTTCAATTATAACCAAAAATCACTTTGCACACAACGTTACATTGGAATGGAAAACCCATTAGGGATAAAAAGCTACCTGTCAGGGAACGCTGAATACGTAATATTCTATAGTGTCAATCCTGCTTAAAAACTAACTGAGGATCCATTAACATTATACTCACATTTATGCAGCACCATAAATTTAATTAGGGTTGACGTTACGCATGTTCATATAAATAATTGATACCTATTATTTCCAATTTGCAGTATCATAGTTGGGGAATTCGGCGTGACAGTAAGGGTTTTCGATTAAACATTAACCTCAATTAATGTAATAGAGAACTACTGATCAATAAACCTTCCATTACCTTTTGCTCATTCTCCATCTAATATTTACCCTCTATTATTCTAGGGTATTGTTCTGTAAAAGATCCACTGCATATTTTTACACTATTGTAGGATATGTTTTTCTCACAAATTCCTACACACTTTGTCACAATTGTAAGAATAATTTTTACAAGCAATGAGTAGCAGAACTTTTAAAATAGTAAATTAATAAAATTGAACATTTCTTTAGTAAATTCAACTTAAAAGTCTACTACAGTTATGTCATAAAATATTTAGCCCTTTTTCTTAGATAACTGAGAATATAGACCTACATACAGTTTCACATAAGCATTTAGCATAGTTTCGTACCCCTCGCATTAGAAACGACGTGAAACTAAGTAAAATTAGAACACACCTAGTGCTAGGGGTGGTTTTCATTTGGGAATTATTGTGAAATTATGGATAGTTATTTAAGAAATTCTTAATATCTGAGGATTTGCTGATTGAGTGGATGTATTTCCTTATAGGTAATGGTGTATGGATGGCACTAAATAGGTGATTGTTACAGTAAAGTTATTAACTTAAATGTGTCCGATCATTATGCTATATTTGTTTGCATGGATACGCTGACTAATGTAAAAATTTCCAATGACGTAGGTTGCATGCGCAGAAGTTTTAACGATAGCAACATGGCCACTTTTTTGAATTTTTTAAGTAAAGAGGATTTCTTTAAAATTATTCCGGTCCAATATCCAGATGAGGCATTTAGTGTTTTTGCAAAAATTCTGCTTTACTAATTTAATTTGTCTTTTCCCTTAAAAAAATATCATAACAATAATACCTCTAAGAAAATTCAACTTAATCCCGAATTAAATAGGCTTAAACAAAAGGTGACTTTGTTGACTGGTTTAGCTAGATTTGATAGAACATATCTCAATGTTAGTAAACAAATAAATGTTATTTATATCGAGAAATTAAAGTTATTTATTCACAATAAAAACGATCTCTTTTTTTCTGCGTGTAATCTAAGGACGTAGCCGATGCACATAAACAAAAACGAACATCAATATGGGCCAAAAAACATTATAAAACCAATCCGGTTAACTGCCTTTTCAGCTGCAAAGTGTTTAGTCTGAAAATATCATATTCTGAGAAGTGACGATTGTAATTGTGAACTAGTCGGTCAACAAATGCGCTAAACCCATAATTTGTACGGTGGTTCCTTTCAACAAACAGCTGTGATTGTCTTGTTCTTCTAATAGGAACTAAAAACGGGACTGAGCCAAGCAGCACTTCACAGTCAATCCCCCCATTCTAAGAGGTCTAGTATTAGATGACAGACCTTGATATGAGAAATGCAATTTATGCAAGAGGTAATTTGAAAATCTATTTTGCACCTTTTCAATTCTGTCGATATGACACTGGTATGATGGACTCGATATTGTACAATAATATTCTAGAACGCTACGAACCAATGAGTTATAGAGACACCCAATTGCTTTGGTATCAGTAACGTGCTTCGTATGTCGCTTTAAAAAACGCAGTAGTCTAAAACCCTTAAGTACAATATTATCAATCTGTAGATTAAAAGTTAGATTTTCATCAAAAATAACACCTAGGTCCGTGAAAGAACTAACAACTTCAAGGTTTACGTTATCTATAAAGTAGGTGGAAGGTGATGGTATTAATACATTTGTGAAAAAAAAACACTTTACATTTCGAGATGTTAAGAGACAGATAATTAGTTCTGCACCATTTGACGAGCCTTTCCATATCAGACTGCAGAGGACTGGAGTCTGCATATAAAAGACATTCAGAAAATTCGATACAGGATATTATATCATTTATAAAGATCAGAAAGAGAACTTGGCCCACATGCGAACCGTGCGGGACACCCGATGTCACAAGAATCTTCCTGTAAACTGAACCGCATATGTTGACTTGCTGGCGACGATTAAATAAATACCATTTGATCCACTCAAGATATTTTCCACAAAAACCAATTTGCTGTAATTTCCATAACAAAAGCTGATAGCAAACACTGTCAAGAGCCTTAGATATGTCAGTGTAAATAACATCGATATTGCAAGATTGGTAGTTGTTGAACGACGACGATAAAAACCATGTTGCATACTCGTAATCCTAAACGTGGAAAATAAGTCAAAAGCAGTGCATAAATAATTTTCAACATACAGATAAAAAGAATAATATTAAGATTACTCTAAACGAAAATAAATGAGCTTTCTAATGAAGAATTGGCGGAAAGTTCCAATTCACAATTTACTTTACTTGAGGACGATGGTCCTGTAGATTTTGAATTTCTTTTCTGTTTTTCCAAAACTTTCTTCATGAAAACCTGTTTGTGAGTCTTAAGAATTCTAATACTGAGACTATGACGGTATTTCAAATAATATTCTGAAAAAGTGTAAATTGTATTTAGCCGATATATTAGCGCATTTAATCAATTTATCCATTGATAAGAATGTTTTTCATGAAAATAAGAAGCTATGTTGAGCCACCCTTCTGCCTATACATAAAAATAAGAACGATCATAATGTTGAGAATTATCGTGGCATAAATCTGTTATCTAGCGTATCCAATTCGAATTGGTAATTAAAAATCCCTAAAAGCACAAGCCGAGAATGTTTGTAAAAAAATAATACTGGGGTACAAAAAAAACAAACTAAAGACAAAAATACATTTTTCGATAAGATCTAACAATAATATAGTAGACTTTAAATTATTCGAGAATTCGGAAAATCCATTGACTTTTGCAGAGAAAATCAAACTGTTGGGGTGTCACTTTTGATGAAAATTTAAAATTTTATATTCCTGTTGACGAACTTTTATCTAAACTGCGCAGTAGCTGTTATCCACTAAATTTTATGTTCTTGCACTGCAGCAAAGATGTGCTTCTAACTCTTTATTATGCTAATATGCACTCCCGAATTACGTATGGTAGACTGAATTGGGGTAGGAGTATATATTATAAGGAATTTTATTTTACAGAAGTATGTAATACGTCTGATTGCCGGCCTAAAGTTCCGCGAATCATGGCGCGATGCTTTTAAAAAATTAAAGGTTTTGACTGTTGCTGGCATTCATATATATGAATTATGTTGTTTTGTATTCCGTAACAAGCGTTTGTTTCAAGAAGTTAGATCATCTCTGAAAATCACCAATCTACTTTGTATCAAAAATATATTCACTTTACGGGATATACACTATTTAATAAACTATAAACTAAACAAAGAAATGCTGCCAACATAAATAGTTTAAAAAAAGGGTTAAAAAATATGCTGTTACGATGTCCAGGAATTTACGTAAATATGTCTTATTTTGTATTGTCTGGTTTATAATTGTATCTATGTATTTAAGTTTTCTTTTTTACATTTTTTTAGTCCTTCTGATTTCTTCTCCTGTTATTGTATATGTTTCGATATGTACTTTTAAATTGAAAAAATAAATTATTGATTTTGATGATTTTGATAAATGGGACTGTGATTTGGTGCCAACTATCACTATATTGTTCTTCGATAAAATACAACTTTTGGTTTGACGGAAAGCCTGTGAAAAAATACATTAATACAAGACAGAAAAGCTTTTCATCCTCCAGAGCTGAAGGATGTCTCTCCGTTATATTCGGATATTTGGCTTCCCGACTTCGATAAGGAGTCCAAACACGACGAGTTTATGTTGTGTAGGTGAGGAGTTTCTATAGCTACCTTCCGGCTCCATCATCAGATGAACTTCATAGTAACATATTATTGCATTGTTAATATAATATTATTATATTGCCAAGTTACATAGATATGCCAAATTTTAGCTCAATCGCATGCCAGCAAGTGCTTGAAAAATCTAGTCAACGTCCTTTTAGAATTGATTCCCTTATTACTGAGTTCATAAGCTAGTTTAAAACGTACTGATTTCAGCCCATATATTTTTAAATGAATATTATTAATTGCCTCTTTTTACGATATTTTAAAAGATATAGGTCAAAAATAGCAAGCGTAATGCTAATTAATATTCATAAAGAAAATTTTAATTAGAAATAATGTCAAAGATGTTTTGAGATAGTAATATACAGTAATAGTTATTGCAGCAAATTATTTTCAATTTAGCCTAGTTTTCGCAATCTATCTGTATAAATAAACAAACTATTCCCAAACGGAATATTTGTCCATATTCTCATCTTTTTTTTTTGTAAGAGCAAATACTACAATTGTAAGATTTTCTCCTGCAATTTCTTTTCCCTGACAAGAAAGACCCTGAGATTGAGGAAAATGAAAACCCAGTTGGCTTGAGCGATAAAACCGCGTCGTCAAGCTAACAATGGGGGGTGGGTTAAAAAATCCATGTATTGCATTTTTAGCTCCGAGAGAAATTCCTTATTTTTTTATTTGTACAACTAGAGAAAAATAAAGAAACTGTTTTGGAAACAGTATTTCATAGTACTTATGTTTGAAATAAAAACGTTCAAATTTGAATTAAACTCCATTCAAATTCTAGATAGAGTGCATGTAAGTAACAGTTATTGTGCTTGCAATGCCCCTTAATAATTATAATCGGCGCTACCTTTCTTTAAAGGCCTATTGGACGCACAATAATTTTGTTTAGATGCAGTCTATCTCGAATTTGAATAGACTTTAGCGTCTATTCTATAGGTCGTTAGAATGTACTCGAATATATGTTAATTATTAACATTCTTAAATTAAGTATTTTAATTGTGAATCACGTCCAGCTTTTTTATGTTTGTAGGGGAATAATTCGCGAGCTTAATATTGGACAGGCTTTTTATTTCCCAACACTCGAACCTGTGGTGGTGGAAGATAGATTAAAGTACAAGAGTTCTAACGATACTACACCACAACTTGTTACGTTCTGGACGCGCGTTTCGTTAACCAAGTTAGCATCATCAGCAGATGATATAACCAGTTTATATCATCTGCTGATGATGCTAACTTGGTTTAGAGCGTCCAGAACGTAACAAGTTGTGGTGTAGTGTGGTTAGAACTCTTATATTTTGATCTAGGCTTTTTATTGTTGATAGTTTTAATTTTTTACCAACGTTTCGATATTTTGAGTTGAATCTTCCTCAGGACTGCAATTAAAATAACATACAAATAACAAAGTATTTTTTGAAAAATTGGACAAACAATATCAAAATTTACTGACATAAAAATATGTATATAAATTTAAGCTTATTTAAAAATACATACTATTGACTCACTTAAATATTAAAATGTTTGAAATTTAAAATCAGCCAACTTGATGTAAAGATCTTAGTTAATAAAAAAAAACACTCATTACATACCTCAGTTGATCATCAGCAGTGTCTTAAGTTTCTTTTTATTAAAAAATCCATAAAATCGTTAGGATGCAAATCTGTAAAAACTAGTGCGACACACATCAAACTAGAACCAGCAACAGCGGAACTTTTTCAATTTAGCACAATTTTCGTATTCTATCTATATAAATAAACAAACTAAACTGCTGGTCATTTGCTTTGCACATCTCAAAATTTTTACCCAAAGTTAAGGGGGAATTTGTCAAAAACTAAAAAGGTTATAGGGATGCGGGTTTCGTTGTTTAAAGGCTCTATCTATCTAGAATCGGTCAACGCTGCCTCGGTTTATCAAAATGGTCCTCCGCATAATATATAGGGTGTTATATAAAATCGTACCAATTTTACAAAAGTTCGTAAGTCCCGAGTTTCTGCAATTTTTAGTTTTGTTTAATTTTAGGCATGTGATGATATTCTACGACCATTATCTAAATCCAATTTTGCGGGTTTTTAATACATTCATTTGTTTTTAATATATGGGGTAAATTTAATAATTTCTGAACTTCCAAAAGAAAAAACTATTCTCTTATTATTTAAAATTAATAATTTTTACATAATTTTATTTTAGTTAAGACTGCGTTAATCAAAATACTTCTACTGTATTATACAGGGTGTTATACAATTTTTGAATCAGTAACATAACAAAGTTTTTGCAATTTTTTTAAAGATCTTCATCAATATAAGTTAAGGTAATTTTCAGAGTCCAAGGAAAGAATTGATATTGACGCTGATAAAATTTTTATAAACTATAGGCATATTAACCGAATTACCTCGTTTTTTACGCATATAATTAAGCAAAATCAAAAAATTTAAAAACTCGAGACACAAATGTTTCTAAAAATTGGGCGTTTTTATGTAACACTCTATATATGACGCGGAGGATAATCTTGGCAAACCAGGATAACGTTGACCAAGGCCAGACATATAAAACCTTTAAACATCGAAAACCGCATTCTTATAACTTTTTTAATTTTCAACCAATATCAAATTAAAATGGTTTAAGAAATTTGAAATGTGCAAAACAACTCGTAAAACGCCCATATGTCAAATTTCAATTTAATCGTAAAAGTTTGACCTTCCTCCATACTGACTCCGCCATTTTGTATTTTCAGTTTTGAAATTATAGTTCTATCAATGTGTATAAAGTTTTGTTCACACAGGTAATTAAGTTAAATAAAATACAAAAACCTAACAAACATATTATGCAATGATTTTCAGTCATATATCTAATAATATAGTATGCTGGGATCACAAGGGTTGTGATCGCATATTCGTGTCTCAAAAGAGGATATTAAGATTAATATTTAATCTTAAACCGCTGGAGAGCTGTAGAACACTGTTCAGAGAAATTAACTGCCCCGTGTTTATATATACTGAGATGCCTGTTGTGTGTTCAAGATAATGCTTCGGAATATGAAAGGCTAGGCGAAGCTAATTCGCATTTTACTAGAAATACTGAGATACTTAAGATGCCTAAACATAAAAAACTTTTACCTTTATACAACTGCGTGTATTTATACAATAAACTGTCACAAAGATTCAAACGGTATCAAGGTAAAATTTTTAAAAATGTTATAAAAGAATTTGTCCTGAACAAGGCTTTTTATTCTACAGCGGAGTTTATAAATTACAAAGAGTGAAAATGAAGGAGTATTTGGCAAATTTATGTTTATTTTATTAAGATTTTTGTTGTCTTTTGGTGATTGTCCCTAATGATTGTCAGACTTGGTAGAATGTTTATTTTTTATTGTTTTATTTATGTCTATTTATTTATTTATTTGTTTATATGCTTTTTAAATTCTATTTATTTTGATAGTGATTAGTTTGGTTATATTATTTTATTGTATTTATTCATTTACTATAATTTATTTTATTGTAAATTTCTTGACGATCCTATGTACGAAATGTATGATTTTCTGGTAATATATCCTATTCTATTCTATTCTCTTCTAAGCGTTTCTATAGCTTCTTGAAGGTTTTTGTCAAAAGGTAAACAACCGTTTGGGTAAATATGACTATAGTTTATAAAATTTATATCAGCGTTAATGCCAATTCTTTCTTTGGTCTCCGAAAATTAGTTTAACTTATATTGATGAGGATCTTTAAACAAATTGCAACAAATTGCATTTGTTATGTTACTGACTCAAAATAATACAGCTGTAGTTTTTTGATTAACCCAATCTTAACTAAAATACAATTATGCAAAAATTAATAATTTTAAATAATAAGAGAATAGTTAAAATAATTTTCTTTTGGAAGTTCAGAAATTATTAAATTTACCCCGTATATTAAAAACAATTGAATGAATTAAAAGCCCGCCAAATTGGTGTTAGATAATGGTTCGTAGAATATTATAACCTGCCCAAAATTAAACAAAACTAAACATTGCAGAAACTCGGGCGAAGTTTTGTAAAATTTGCATTTGATTTTATATAACACCCTATATATTATGCGGATGACCATTTTGATGAACCTAGGCAGCGAATATATATTTTTTAAATTGAAAATCCCTTTGAAAACGACATTTACAGATGTCTGATGCGAGGATTGTGTTATAAAACATGTGGTTGTATTCTGAGCCGTGTGGAGGAAAAGGCAAAACAGACAATTTCTTCCTCAACTCAACAACGGAAACTATTTCCTATTTTATTATATACAGATATTTGCTTGCGCCTTCAGTAATCTTACAGCACATCAAAATAAAATATTATTAATTGGATTTTGTTTGGCAATATAATAGTATTCCACGCACGTATAAATAAATGTTCACAAATTAGTTGTTAACTATGTTTTTAGGTAACGAGAAGGGAGAAGTTTGTAGTCGTTTTTATACTCTATGTCAGTGACACGAGTTTTTATGACCGTCTTCAAGGTTGGACACCAATTGATCTGATCTGTATAACTGTGTTCTGTATATAGCGTTTGAATACCTAATTTTAACGGTATTTTTATAAAAAAAATTAGCAGCTTCTACTTTGAGATTTATTGAGAATATTGCATGTGACGTTTAAATACTTAACTAGGAATTAGGACGTCAAAAGCCATTCTATTTACGGCTCCCGTTAAAGGTCGGAGGAGACACAATATCTAATTGGATGAATATTGAAAGTTAAGGTCATTTGAGAGGCTAGAACTACTATACCATAACCCCTGAGTAAATAGTTCGAGGATGTGGACAGTTGAATAAAATGTTTAAGGATCGTGCCTATGATAGCCCATGATAAAAGCTGTACGTTCAGTCTGGATTAAACACGAGGATATAAGCAGATATTAAATTAAAAACCACACACGTACTAATATTAATAAATCTATATAAAACCTCTTTTTTACAGTAGTACATTTAAAACTGAAAGCATTTGCACTGAATGGTTGATAGAATGAGGCTATTTCTAAATAGACCATTATATAATAAAAGGTCGTTTTCTAATTTATTTGCTATTCTTATTAACGTAATACAAACAACTAAACAATGCTTTATTGCCGCAGAAAAATTGTCACAATTTGATTGACAAAGCGAAGTTTACTTTAAAAGAAAAAAAACAAAACAATGAAAAACCGAACTATTAATTGAAAAAAATTGCATTTTTCGATAGGTCAATGCAAATACATAAATTGTAAATATGCCAAGTAATGATAGCTAAAAGACCATCACGAAAAAAGAAACATTCGTTAGGACATAACATTGCCGTAAAGCGGTCAATGAATCTAGGTGATCTTGATAATAACGAAGTAAACAATGCGAGGTGAATGATTTCGACATTGAAATTAAAATTACGCGACCTTAAACTCTATTTTGTTATCGTTATACAAGCAACATAAGTGAAGTTAAATAAAAAGTGTACTGAATTAATATAGTAATTAAAGTCTATTAAAAAAAATAAAGGTATAACTTTAATCTAGTACGTACCAAAATAATTAATTTTAACGTACTATCAGGCATTTTATTCCCCTATAAGATGATTTTCAAATTCTATGCTAGCAGCTGGAACATGACACCCAAAAAGATTTAAGTAAACAAGCAAATAAAAACATTTTAATGAAACTTATTCATTATAAAAATCATTAACGCAGTAAAAAAGTCTTTCAATGAAGTACGCTTTGGCTTTTTTTCGAAAGAGTGCAAACATAGGTATAGTTTTTAAATGTACTGGAAAATGATTGTAAAGTTTTATGGCGTTGTAAATAATTGATTTTTTTATTAATTCTGTGGAAGGAATGGGAAGGTATATGCCATGCCTAGAGTTTCTGGTAGGATATATGTATTGTGGCCTTTCCGGGAAAGTGTTTATACGTCTTCTCATCAAACAGACGGTTTCTAAAATAAATAATGCAGAAAGTGTTAATATTTCATGTTTTTTGAAATAGTATTGGCTGTGAGCCCTATTATTTAGATCAAACAAATAGCGAATTGCTCTCTTTTGAAGCCTAAAATATTAAGAAATTATTCGGTAATACAGCAACCCCAAAAGGGAAGACCATTCGAATAGAGAGAAATAAGTAAGTCTGGCAGAAGACACGTCCAATTCTTTTGAAGCTGATCGAATGGCAAAGCAGGCCGTAGAAAGTTTTTTAGTTAAGAAGGTGTCAATATGCTTAGACCATTTTAGGTTGTTTTGGTACACCTGACGATTGGCAGCTGAAATGTAAAAAAATTAATGATGAAGACGACTAGTGTAAAGTCAATCGATTTGCGGAGGAATTCGAGAGGGAAGTTCATGTAATTAATTCACGACAAAATTCTCAGTTGTAATACCAGCGTAACAAATCTCATTTCGTCTGGTTTACAGGTAATACAAACAAATTTGCTAGTATTAGATTTACCATCTGACTAAATAGCTGTTTTCTTGGCCAACCATACCCTCTGATATCCCCCCTAAAAAGTGTAAGGAAACAATCTAAATATCCACAAATCTATTTGTTAGAGGCAGATGTCATGTTGTCCGGTATAAATCAAAGAAATCCCGGTAATAGTCCTCGACATTTTTGGAATATAAATCACATTAATTTTTGGAATGAATGTAATTTTCATCGTTTATACAAATTTGCTTTCAGTATAGGCTAGATTTTCCTAATTTATTCTGAATGGTTTTGGCGTGCCTAACACGCAAGAACGTGGCAAATTTTCTTGCACCTCGGAACTGTATAAAACCTAGTTTTCTCTCACGAAAATGTATAAATAACTTTACCAAATCATGATGGTCCTAATTATTATTTTCAGAACATAAGGAACAACATTATTATACCAGTCGACTTCTTCCGATTGGCCAGCACCTTTCAGTTATATATATATATATATATATATATATATATATATATATATATATATATATATATATATATATATATATATATATATATATATATATATATATATACTTTTCTTCAGTTATGTGTTGATAAAAATAAAATGGTATTTAATTATAGGTGATGTTTATGACCTTTTTCAAAAAATAATTTTTCTTATGTTTCCATGAGAGGTAAATTACAAATTATCCAAAATAGCGTCAACATTTCACAAAATCAAACATTACTACTATATTTATGTATATATATATATATATATATATATATATATATATATATATATATATATATATATATATATATATATATATATATATATATATATATATATATATATATATATATATATATATATATATATATGTATATATATATATATATATATATATATATATATATATATATATATATATCCGAATCAAATCCCGCCGTTGGGAAGACTTTTTTTTTATAAATGCATTCTATTAATATATTTGTTTTATTATTAATGTTAATGTTAATTTTATTTATTATACTTAATTAAAATTTAGTGACAAGAATTATTATAAAATATTTTTGTAAATTTTACTTAAGTTTTTAATATCTGTTTTGGAATTTATCGCGAGGGGATTCTTTTTGATCTAAATCATTTCTAAAACTTCCCTTTTTTGTGTATGTTGTTCAGTTTTTAATATACGTGTGTCTTCAAAGTTAAAATTGTGGTTATTTTGAGATACATATTTCGAGAGTGAAGTTTGATTTTTTTCGTAACGATGTCCGTTTAGACGATTTTGTAAATGTTGACTGGTTTGGCCAATATATACGCTGTTGCAGTAAGAGCAAGGGATTTCTTATACAGTATGGATTTTCTTATTTTTAAGCGTTTTGGATTTTAAAGTACTGTACTTTTTATTAAGTAGATTATTTGCCTTGTGACTTACTGAAATATTGTGTTGCTTGGTTTTGTCTTTTTTATTTTGATTGTTGGTGTTTTGTATGGTGTTATTGTGCTTATGAATTCGTGATTGAAAAACTTTGTTGACTAATTTTGGTGGGTAGCTGTTTTGTATTAAGATGTTCTTAGCTTTTTTAATTGCGTTCTACTAATAGTGTAATATCGGAATGCTTTATCGCTCTATCTGCCAGACCAATAACTACTGCTCTTTTTTGTGTCAAAAAATGTTGAGAGAAATAGTTTAAATATCGCCCTGATGATGTTCCTTTTGTAAACCATTCAGTTTTGATTGAATTATTTTTATTGTATAGACTCATGTCCAAAAAGTTAATTTTATGTTCTAATTCTATAGTAAATTTAAGTTTTACATGGTACTAGTGGAAACACTCTAGGATGTAGTGTTCTTGTCCAATTGAAATGGCTGTGGGGCAATCGTATACGTATCGATAGAATATTGGTAGGGCGAAATTCAATTGTGAAATTACAGAACTTTCCAGATCTTCCAGGACCAATTGGGTAATACAGCTCGTTACAGCTGACCCCATAAGCGCATCCATATGTTTGCTTATAAAACTTGAATGACGACAGTTCAACTACTTTTTGAAATTCATCCAGTGGTACGTCGGTAAACTGTTGTATTTCATACCATTTTTTCTCTATTATTTTAAGAGTCACATCGATTGGAGTGTTTGTATATAGAGATACAACGTCCAATAAAACAATATAATAGTTATTAGGGATCTGGACCGATTTGAGTTTCTCTTTAAAATACCATGAATCCTTTAGGTAAGAGTCGGTTCTGTTATATAACATTATCAAGTATATTCTTGAGATGTTTTGAAATGTTACTTAAAGGAGATTGTATACATGAAACAATAGGGTGCAATGGAATTCCAAGCTTATGTGGTTTGGTTAGCCCATAGATTTTTGGGGATAGAGAGTTGTTATAATCAGTTTTTTGGCGGTTAATTGATAATAAATAATAAACCTTTAACTGCCAAAAAACTGATCATAACAACTCTCTATCTCCCTACCCAAATAACATAAGGGCTATATATATATATATATATATATATATATATATATATATATATATATATATATATATATATATATATATATATATATATATATATATATATATATATATATATATATATATATATATATATATATATATATATATATATATATATATATATGGTAGTTTACTGTCGTTCTGAAAAGAACAACGCTTTTTAACATAAACAAACTGATTTATATTTTAACAATTAAAATACTTATAAAATCTCGTATTTAATTAACATTGAATATCTTCTTAATGAAATTGTCTGTCAAGTAAAATTTGATAGTTTAATTTATTTAGGAACTTTTTTTCATCTTGTACTTTTACCACAAAACTAACCGTTTTAAAATAAAGTAACAAAAAGTATTGAATTTCAGGAAAAAATCTAGTTGGCGTCTGTCACATTTCAGAATGCTGCTTTGGCATTTGTCAGTTAATTTGAAGTATGTCAGTATTTCATGAATAATTGAATCAAATATTTATTTTTTGTCCAATAATAACAGATTAAATTAATAGAACAATATTGGTTAAGTTCACCAATGTAGAAATAGCAAATATACACTGGTACGTAAGAACATGCAAACGGAAGTTCCTTGAAAGCATATCGTCTATATACACAGGGATATCCTAATCGTATATCTCCTCATTACAGCTATTTAGTAGGGTTCATTAAAAGCTACATGAATTTGGAACATTCAAGAAAAGATGCTTGGCTGTCTGCCGAAACCGAGATGTTGGAATACCTGAAACAGAAGTTGCAGTCCTAAATATTATTGAAGCGCAACCTGAGACAATTACCAGGAAAATTGCAACGGAATTAAACACTGATGCATCAATTGTATGGAGAATATTAAAAGAACAACATTTATATTCTTATCACATACAGAGGATTCAGGCTTTATTACCAAGAGATTGCAAACCGAGGATTTTTTTGTTAAGAAATTCTTAATGAACTTGTAATTAGGTTACATTTATATCTATCTTTGAGATTAACTGGTGACTCTTATTTTCATTTTTTACAAGGAGAATTTCCTTCTCTACTGGAACATTTACTCCTTCAAACTAGAAGAGACAGAGCATTTTAGTTTAAAAATGCAAACTTGAATCGTATGAATGAAAACCGCTGGACAGGAAGAGGTGGGTCTCAGTTTGGCCACCTCGATCCCCAGATTTAAATCCTCTAGACTACTCTATCTAAAGTCTGTTGATATCTGAAATAAATAATTTAAACTACCTCAGTGCCGGATATCTAGACTTGAAAACCAATAAATCAAATAATTGCTTCATGTGATGTTTAAAAAAAATATTCCTATTCCCTTCTGCATGCATTTTTATTTTCCAAAGAACGATATAATTCAGAGTTTATGTATTAATATAGGACACGTTAGTTTCAAGAATATTTGTTAATAAATTTTCTTTAAAATGTGATCGGTCGAAAGGAATTTTACAATATTGGTACAAAATAAAATAATTTGTTTGACAACGGCCAGTTAGATTTTTTTTTCTTAAAAAAACTACAATAAATTACCCCGTTCCGGCATTTAATGCTTCACATTTTATTGTTTTATTTCAGAAGGGTTAGTTTCTTGAAAAAAATGTTAAAGAAAAAAGTTTTTAAAGAATGATAGAAGTAGTTTATTTCAACCCGTTCCAATTGTTCCTAAAAAGTGAAAACGTACATACAGAACGTGTGTTTCATAATAGTAATACTTTCACAAAATTTCATCATTCTCTAGATTTTCGTTTTAAAAAAAATAATAAAAACCATTCTTTGCACCACGATATCCCCCAAATTGTTGACCTTTGACCTTTATATCCCCTAAAATGTTTCGCATTTCTTTTGAAACACCCTCTGCATTTTAGATTTGTTCTAAGTATTATGCCGCATATTTAATATTAATTGTATGGTCTGTTAAATATATATTATTTTTAGGATATCTGCTTTAACGAAAAATAGTTACTGATGTTCTGTGTTTTATTTGTTATGTTGTACAAATACATTTTTATAGAATGTATCAAATATCTACTTTGAACAACTATATTTTAAATCACGAAATAGATATGAAGTTGTTCGACGAAAAATTCGTTTAATATTTCACACCCACTTCAATTTCGTAAACGACACCGAAAAGAAGGACTGAAAAATTCCTTTCAGTTAATATCATTTGGGAACCATCTCGACTATATTACATGGCCACTTTATACCTCCTGGTCGACAAAAAAGTAATGTTATTTTCTTTGGCTAGAACTGTGAAAACGAGCACATTGTGAGTAAGTGATACGCAAGGTTAACCTGAATATTTCGTTTTCAATTTTACTAAGATCGGTGATAGAATTTAAGGTTGATTTAATTTATTTAGTACAGAAATATAAATATTTAATGTAAAATGTTTACGTTATAACTTTTGAACATGCAGGACTTCTTTAGACATCCATGTTGCTTATGACATTTTAATGAGATAAAACGAAACTGTTTAAATCTGACCTGAAACGGCTTTGGTCAATTGAGAGCTCATTCAGTGTTCAGATCTCGTGGAGAAAACATCCTTGAAGATGTTTCGTACAATCAAAGGTGAAACGTCGGATAGCAATTCCCAATTGGCACGGTCTTGTCCCAGGAACCATGATTTGTTAATGTTTTAATCTGATTAAAATTTAAATATTTCTTGCCGGACAGATTTTTCTAGTTTTTGTTTGATGCAAGTTTTTATTCATGACTTCTGAAGTGCGTTTTTTTAACAGTATATTTACTATATTTAAATGAATAATATAGTAGTGCGGTTTACATACAGAGGTCTCATCATCACTTGTATGATCAAGCTTGTACTTCAGGCATAATTGATTTTCCAGAAACTTAAATTAGTTTATACATTGTTGTTGTATACTCCTTCTCAAGGCAGTCTTTTTGTTATAGAATTTGCTTTGAACGTTTTTCTGTATGAAAAATTAATATTCTAGTTCTTGATATCTACCAATAGGAAGAGCCAAATACTCCATAGAGTAAATTATTTATCGAAAATACTAAGTCGCCGTCTAGCAAGCAAGTACTAACACTTTACAAAGATATGTTCTATATCACTAACATTGGAATATTAATCCCAGTACTATCAAAATGTAATACCACCCTCGGTGCCATCAAAATTTTGTTGAGATAAGATGACACTTCAAGAAATGTAAAGGCATTTTTCAAGCAATATTTACAAAATTATGTACAGAGTTATGCATTCGTGGTCGTGGAGACACTCTCCAGCACAAACCCACCCTAACTTTTAAAAATAATTGACCAATACCTAGAGCCGTGCCAATCCAAATTGACGACATCGTGTAACTAGTCATGTGCGCCTTTATGACTGGAATAAACAAGTAAAGAACTAATGATATCCAGCTTCGTATTATACGTTTATTAAATTCGTCGATCTGAAAGAAAATTTTAAAAAATTTAAAAAAAATCTTTTCTTGTTTTTTACGCAATAGTTACACGAACACAGAGCTGAGGTCCTGAATACACAAATATACTTAAAGTAAAATAATCAGTACTTTTGATACTGTAAATATTTTACTTAAGTACTTTTGAATTAGCGTTACTTGGGACAATGTATTCAGTACTTTTTTATAAAATTACTTATACTGGTACTTAAAAGTTCAAGTTTAGGGTAAGTGTTACTTATTACTTAAAAAATGTACTGCGGTATCCTTATTTACTTAAAGTACTTTTTCGGAAGTAGGTACTTCAATATTAAAAAGCCTTAGGTATTTTAAAAATTTACCTAATTTACTTTATGACATTTTGTCAGATTCGTCATTCCGGTTAAATTTCTGATATAAAACGTAATTGATATACTGCTCTTAGTTTTTTGTTGTTTTTAGTCTGCTATTTTTCAGTATCGTTATAATTTTTGATATAAAACGTAAGTGATACACTGCTCTTAGTTTTTTTATTGTTTTTAGTCTGCTATTTTTCAGTGTCGGTTCTTGGGTACCTTCACAATGAGTGGACCCCACTGGCGGAAAATCCAAAAATAATTTTCTTGTTCTATTTTAAGTATTTAATAAATACTGAATAGCAAAAAGTACTTAACTATTTAGATATACTTTAGGTATTTACGAAATGTATTTGAAACTAAATAGATCATGTACTTAATACTTAAACTTAATTTTTAAGTAAACTACTGAATATTTTAAGTACTTTTGCAAAAAGATAATACTTAGTACTTAAGTATATTTTTAAAACCAAGTACATAATACGGGTTACTTTAAGTATTTTGGCTGAGTACTTATAACAGGTCTGCTGACGAAAATAACACCTTTATGAAAATCGACGATTAAAAAAAATTTACCACTTTTGTGAGTGTCCTTTTTGGCTGTTCTAAACAAAAGCCACACGAATTTAATATCAAGCAAAAAATATTTGTTCAAGTAAATTCACACTTAAAAAATAGTCTTTCTTTTTAGAAAGTGAGAGAAAACAATTTGTGAATGTACATATCCCTAAATAATAAATGTGAAACTAAAATGCGCCAATTTCTTGATTTTTTCTCTCTTTCACAATCTTAAATGTATATACAGTGTGACCCTTTTAAAAGCAGAACACCCTTATATCTCAAGAATTAACTTCCATGTTAATTTCAAATTTTGGTGATGTGTATGGATTTAAAACATGATTATTTTGACACATTCAACTTTGACATCGCTCATTGGCGTGCGAGCCTAGAGGGGAGAAAGTGGAACGATTTTTAAGAAAAAGATATTAGGGATTTTTTTATCGAAATTTTGATTCAGCATCATGAACCGCGTTATACCAAATTTCAACAAAATAAGTCAATAACCTTGGGAAATACGAGCTTTCAAAAAATGCATTTTTTTAATTATTTTCACCATCTTTATCGAATTTAGAAAACAAAATAGTTCAAAGACGTACTCTAAAATATGAAAATATGTTCGAGTTCTTCAGATCTGCTTTTTGTTTCTTAATTACTTTTATTAAACTATAAAGATTAAAAAACATTTCTTAAAGCATTTTTTTTACTAACATTCAATAAAGATTGTTAAATTAATAAAAAAAACCTGAAATAGTCTTTTTTGGTCAAGACAATGGTTTAAGAGATTTCTGCCTTTGAAATAAAAAAAATGCATTTTTTGAAAGCTCGTATAGCTAATGACTTATTTTGTTGAAATTCGGTGTGATGCTGAGTAAGAATCGAGAATCAAAATTTCGCTAAAAAATCACTAATATCTTTTTCTTTCTTCATTTCCCTCCCTCTAGGCTCGCACGCCAATGAGCGATGTAAATGTTGATTACATAAAAATAGTCATATTTTAAATCCATACACATCACCAAAATTTGAAACTAACCTGTAAGTTAATTCCTGAGATATTAGGGTGTTCCGCTTTTCAATGGGTCACACTGTATGTTCTTAAACTAGAGCGGTAGGGCGTTTTTATCAAATATGTATAAGTAATATACATTTTTGTGTTTTATTTAAATTCACTTGGATTTATTCTTTATTTTTTATTTTTTGTACAATCGAGGGATTTGTGGTATAAAAATGTAACAGTCAAAATTACATTTTCTCCCAAATGGCCGTAGTATGAACTTCTCCCATCTTTCGGTCTCTCTGTTATTGCGTTTTCGACTCGGATTTTCTTAGATTACTCCCGAGGGTCCCCTTCGAGCAGATCTATAAATATTGATATACTTTTTTACTATTCCTTAATGAAAATATATTTGGAACGCTTTAGATACTTGGTCCTTGAACATAACTTATTTATAACATTGAGTATTATATACTATGTGAAGGATACATTTCAAACAATCGCCTCGTTTTTTTAATCTATAAGTTGATATGGTTAAATACAAATAATTAACTACTGATTTATATAAAATATTTAGTTTGAAAAAAAAAACATGTGTTTTAACACATTTATATATACGACATTTAAACAAAAACAGTTAGGAAAATAGTTAGTGGTCGAGTTGTGTGGTAGTATTTATTGCCACCAAATATTCAAACCCTTATTTAATTTTAATAAATATTTGATTTGACATCAACTTGTGCAAAAGCCACAAAAAAAATAGGTAAATTTTCTTTACCCGGAACTTCCAATTTTACCAATATTTTACCAATTTCACACACGATTTTTGGGCGTAATTTAAAATAAATTGAATAAGTAGTTTCTGCTCTGATTTTTTTAAGACCTTGTTTCCAATAATGGTCCCATTGCTTGGCCGGCAAGGTCACCAGACCTTACACCTCCCGATTTTTATTTACACTGTTTTTTCCACAAGAAAATCCCGGAGAATTGGAACAGAATGTACGAGATGATCTTATTAGAATCAATGGAAATACCTTATGATAGCTACCCCTACAGTTTTAAGGCTGTGTGGAAAATGGACGCAGACATGTTTTTTGAGTTTGTAAAAATTTCATTATTAACTTTTCAATCAAAAGTGTTGTTTAATTTAATAACTAGTTCAGTGTTAGAAAGTATGCGTTAACGGTATGTTGCTTTATTATGGCGGCCAGACATAATCAAAGCTTACTATAAGAAAAACAGTAATTTTTGGTTTTTAGAACTTATGAAAAATGATAATCTCGACTTGATAAATGTCAAAGATGTGAAAGCTCGTTTCGAGCTCTTTCAAAAAAATGCAATATGGTTTCTATAAGAAATTTGAAAATTCGTAAATGTATCTCTGAAACAGGGAGAGATGGAATTTTCATTTTACTTCTCCTAACAAAAGTGTCTTAATAATATATTGTTCCTAAATCCAGAAGATTCGTTTTTGGCGAGCTACAGAAAAAAATTGAAAATGTACATTTTTAGTTTTGCCTAATTACCTTAAAAACCGCCGAAGATAATTTACATCATCAGTCAGAATCAAGTTTTTTTTCTAAATAAAATCTCTATAACTTTCCTATTATAACCACCTTTCTAGCTATAATAGTTTTCGCAATAGATATAAGTCAATGTATATTCAAAATTTAAGTTTTGTGCTTTTTTGCAATTCTGTAACATGTTTTGGGTTAAAAAAAATTCTGCATCATACAAAAATGTAATCACGAAATATTGTTCAAAATCCTAACACTGGAACCTGTGGTGAAAGATAGATCAAAATACAAGAGTTCTAACCACACTACACCACAACTTGTTACGTTCTGGACGCGCGTTTCGCTAACCAAGTTAGCATCATCAGCAGATGATATAAACTAAAGTAACTTATCCTAACCGAGACTATTTATAGGTAAATGTGGTCACACTTGGTTGCACCCGACTGCACCGTTGTCAAGTAAACAATAGAGGGGACTATAGGGAATAGGCCCTCTGTCTTTATTTAGTGCTTTCTTACCACATTTAACTATTTCTATACTCTCAAATGCATCCCATAAATGTATTATTAGATACATTTTTAATCAACTTAAGATTATTTATTCCTATTCGGTGATTGTTTTCCAAAGCATGTTGGGCAACGCTTGACTTTTCTGTTCTTCCGTATCTTAAATGTGCCATGTGTTCTTTAAAACGAATGTTTATGGAGCGTTTAGTTTGCCCAACATATTTTAGATCGCAGTCATTACAGCCAATTTCATAGATGCCACTCCTCTCCCTCAAGTCGACTTTGTCTTTGGGGTTTCCAAGGAGATTTTTCAAACTATTCTCCGTTTTGTTCACTTAAAGAAGGTGAAATTTTAATATCTTTTGATGTAAGCTCATTGTTTCCTAGTGTATTCATACCACTAGCTTTAGAGTACCTAAAGGAACTACTTGAAATCAATAATTTGAAGAAAGAAATTATTGATGAGTATCTACTTCTCACAAAATTATGTATGAATCAAAATTTTTTTCAGTACAACAATAAATATTATAAACAACTAGAGGAGACTGCGATGGGCAATTGCTTATCTCCGTTCCTTGCAAATTTGTTTATGGGCAGATTAGAAACCCAATTCAAAAAAGAACTCAAGTATTTCCCAAGGGTGTGGTATAGATACGTAGACGATATATTTGCTATTTTTGATACTAAAACAGAAAATTTGGACACTTTCTTAGAAATATTAAACAATAAATATCCTTCCATTAATTTTACGTACGAAAAGGAGAACAATGGGCAATTACCTTTTCTCGACACGTTAGTTATTAGAAATAACGATAAATTAGAATTTGATATTTATAGGAAATTTACTAATACTGATAGATATATAACATCCGACTCATTTCATTGCCGTCAACACAAAATGGCAGCATTCCATTTCTTAACTCACAGGTTAGTCAATTTTCTACTAAGTAAAGAACGTTTTAACAATGAAATGAATCGGATTAAAAATATAGCTAAAAGTAATGGATATAATGATAATTTTGTACATAAACTAGTAAATAGACATAAGCATAAGAAAATGTTAAAAGATGCCACTACTCTTCAAATACCTGAGGCTTCCAATAAATTCATAGTAATCCCATATGATCCCAGATATACGAGAGGTCTAGAAAAAGTATTTAAAAACGTAGGTTTTAGAGTAGCCTACAAAACGGAGAATAGTTTGAAAAATCTCCTTGGAAACTCCAAAGACAAAGTCGACTTGAGGGAGAGGAGTGGCATCTATGAAATTAGCTGTAATGACTGCGATCTAAAATATGTTGGGCAAACTAAACGCTCCATAAACATTCGTTTTAAAGAACACATGGCACCTTTAAGATACGGAAGAACAGAAAAGTCAAGCGTTGCCCAACATGCTTTGGAAAACAATCACCGAATAGGAATAAATAATCTTAAGTTGATTAAAAATGTATCTAATAATAGATTATTGGATGCATTTGAGAGTATAGAAATAGTTAAATGTGGTAAGAAAGCACTAAATAAAGACAGAGGGCCTATTCCCTATAGTCAACTCTATTGTTTACTTGACAACGGTGCAGTCGGGTGCAACCAAGTGTGACCACATTTACCTATAAATAGTCTCGGTTAGGATAAGTTACTTTAGTTTATATCATCTGCTGATGATGCTAACTTGGTTAGCGAAACGCGCCTCCAGAACGTAACAAGTTGTGGTGTAGTGTGGTTAGAACTCTTGTATTTTGATTGTTCAAAATGATCATGTATGCGTTATTGTACTGAGGGTCGTTAGTTTAGTTATGACCTCGGTTATGACGGTAAGTTAGCTGAAATACTTGATATTTATTATGAGATGAGCGTTCATTATTCTTCTCACATTCCAAACATAATATAGTAAATAAATATAAAAGCAACGAATTTTTGAATTTCAATATTAGGCACGTTGTGTTTAAAATCGAACATAAATTTTAGCTCTTTTCCATAATTCGCTCAACGAAATTTATGCCTTTATTAAAGCGGGCATAAAATAGAGTCCGAACGGGCCTATAAACAGTTTCATAAATTCCAGGAAGTGCATATTCCCGAAAACATACATCAGCCAGAAAAATAAAAATATGTAATTAGTGTCAACTTTGTTCTGCGAATAACATGCGTTCATAAATGGTAATTATTTTTTGAGTTTGTTTATTTTGTATATTAAAACGTTCCTGCAATTTTGCAAACCAAGAATTTCTCTCATTTTTGAAAAGTAATATCGAGTTTATATTTTGATTTCTAAAAAATATTTACTTTCTAAAAAAAATCGAGATGGGTTATCAGAAAAGTTATGCGCCATGTCGTTGGATTCTTAAGTTTTAAGTTCGTATTAGCATGGGTCCGAAAATGCTCCTTTTTCGTGATACAGGGTAGAGTCGAATGCGGTCTTATCGTGCGGGTCACCAACATTGTGAATCAAATCAGAAATAGTGTGAATACCAAAATGTTATGTGATTCCTTTATCGAGCTATTAAATCTCGATGGGCTATTTACAAATATACCGGGAGAAAGAAAATAATTTTTTTTATTATATTACTCAATATTATTAAAATAGCCACTTAATCTTATTTTATATATTAAATACCGAGGGATTAAATAAGAAAATTCGCTAAATATGTATTTGGTTAAAATTTTTTTGGTTTGCAAAAACAAAAATACACAAAATGGCAAGCGCCTTAATAAAGTCGGAAGGCGGTTCGATTCAGTGGAACAATCAGGATATGTTCTGTTTATACAGCCACTTAATGAAAGCCAGATTTTTTATCAATCTCCAAAAATTATGAGCCCCCTTGACCTAAAAATCTAACCACTTATACAGTGTCATTTATTTAAATGCGGGCCACCCCTGTGCAAAGAAAACTTGTTTTTTTTTTGTATTGTGATAACAAAAAAAATTATTTTGCAAAAATATTATACACTTTTGTTAAAAACACAAGATAATTAGGTATTCCTTCCCTCGTGAGATTTTTTCAGATCTTTACGTTTAAGGGTTCCTAGATGCCGGAAAACATGTTTTCTCAATTCCGTCTGTGTGTAGATATGTCTGTCCGTCAGTCTGTCTGTTCGCGGCATAGCGAAAAAACTACTTATGCGATTTATTCAAATTTCAGTCTAAAATTAAGGGCCATGCATGCGAAAAATACAGGCTATATATATGTAGCTTGTATTTTTCGTTAGCCCCGAGTTTCTGGTAAAGCGATTTTACCGATTTTTATATATCAAATTTTGTCTTATAATTAATAAAAAAATTTACTTATTTTAAACACGCTTTAAAATTGGAACAAGTATTCTATAATTATTTATTTATTGCCTACAACATTACAAATGTACTAAAAAAGTAAGCTAAAAAGATGGTGTCAAAACTAAAAAAAAAAATTTGAAATTAAAATTCACTGGCTAATATCCAGGAGCCAGTGGCAAAAGCTCTGAGAATTGGATATAAGGAATGTGCAGAAACTTGTAATTGAAAAAAAAAACATAATTTACTTTCGAAGAAGATTAAGAAATGTATACGAAAAAATCCAAAGGCAAAAGATTTAAGCTACAATGCAAAAATGGATATTTATAATGCAATTTATGATTTATACAGGTCAAAGACTAATAAAATCGTTCAGAAACTTTTTAATATTATAGACTAAAAAATATCATCACTTAAAAAGTCCTTCTGAAGTCGTCCTCAAATAGCGCAATGATCATTGGTGCTATTTCGACATCTAGAACTCGTTCTCGATTCCACCAATCCCATATTAATTTCTCCGTATGTTCCACAGATTTCTTCCAGTACTCCGGCGTAATATAATTTAATGAATCTTGCCAAGCAATTTGCACATTATCTGATGTAAGACCATCGTTCACGTGTTTTTCGTAATATGATTTTGCCCCAGCCCATATTAATTCTATTGCGTTAAACTGGCAATGGTGTGGCGGCAGTCGTAAAATCTCCTGTCCATTTTCCCGTAATATTTCATCTATGGCATATATTCTTGGTTTTTTAATAGATTTTGCCATTAAAAGAAAATCTAGTTTCAGCATATTAGGTAAAGGATTTTGTTTTTGTTTTATTAGTCAGTCATAAATATCACTTTTCTTCCAGGATGAAGTAGGGTGTTTATTTATGATTCTTGAATGATAAGATGCATTGTCCAGAAGGATTATATATGGAGCATCTAAATTTGGAATCAGTTGTTCTTTTAACCACTTTTCAAACAGTTCACAGTTCATATTATCATGGTAGTCCATTGTTTTGGATGTTGAAGAAAACAATAAACTTGCACCTGGGAGAAATCCTTTTGAAGAACCTGCATGCAAAATGATGAACCGTTTTCCCGTCCGACATCCCTTTTTTCACTTGACACTTTTTACAGACTCGTCCTGCCAAGATTTCGAACCACTTCCATTAGAAAATATCCAAGTCTCGTCTAAAAATACCACTTTTCTAAATTTTGAATTTACATTTTCCGTGTATTTCTTTAAAAACTGGATACGTTGACTTGCTATATGTGGCAACTCGCATAAAAATCTTCGATTACAGTCCTTTTTATATCGAAAACCCAACATTTTTATTAATTTTGGCAACGATTTTTGCTACTGTCTCCTGGATTTTGGCCGGTGAATTTTCATTTTCGTAATATTTTTATTAGATTTAATACAATTTTTTTCGCTTGTGGATGCATGTGAAAATTGTTTTCTATTATTCATTTTATCACTGTGACATCGCTCAAAGATTTTTGCAACTGCTGGTATTTATATGTTTATCCTCTTTTTTCATACGAAAATATCATAGGTCTATCTAATTCATCTTCCGGATTTTATGCGGAGGATATGATTACACGTAATTAAAGAAAAACAAACTTAAAAAGATTGTCGTTGATTAATCGTATCACCCGCACGACAACACAGCTTTTGACTATATTTAAAGTTTTCTGTGTTGAATAGTTTATTTCACATTTATCGAAAACATGTTGAGATATGGACATGAGTTTTGGTACATGCAAATGTATCAATAAATATCACATGTACAGGGTGTCCCATTTTGGATACTTTTGCGGGGTATCTCCGTTATTTTTATAGATAGAAAATTGCGGTTTTCGCGACAGTCTACTACTTTTTTGTAAAACTAAAGATGCCGTTAACAAAATCATCATATCCCTTTTAGTTTTTCAGATACAGAGGGCTAAATTGAAAATGTCGCATTTTCAGGCACCCCTCGTATCTCAACTATCAGATAACTTATCGAAAATGTGAAAACTGTTTCTTATATAACTTTTCCGATAGAACTCAATTCCGCCTTCGGAATTAATATACAGGGTCAGGCAAAAAGTTATATTGTATTGTATATGTATTGACTATAATTTTACTTTTTCAAAAATATATAACAGTATGCTTTTCTTAGAAACACGCAAATAAATGACAATTTTCTGAAATTAAATGCATAATTTAATAGTGGGCCATGAATAACAATAATAAACAAATGAAAGTTATATATTGCTAACGAAGAATTGGACACCTTGCATATAGGTATCTTCTTATATAAAAATACCTATATAGTTTTTTAATAACAATAAGTTTGTAACAACAGTTTTATAGCATAAAGTAACAATATAACAGACACAAAAATATAACATTATTAAATAAAAGAAAAAACAATTTTTTAAAGGTGATGTTTAAATTGACGACCATTTTCTCTAGTGCACAATTCGCACATTTTTGTAATTCTTTGAATAGCGTTAACATAGCAGATTTCGAAAAGTTGAATTGCCTCCCGAAGTTCTGATGGGTCGTCTTATCGTGTTTTATATACTTCATTTTGTATATAGCCCCATAAAAAAACTAACAGGTCCGTTGGTATCTATTCATCTTTGAGGATAGTTATTATCAAGAAATCTCCTTAAGAATTGTGACTTGGGGTTCCATCTTGCTGTATTGTGCCAATGGAAACTTTTCGAGCAGTTCTGGAATAATTTCTTTAAGGATTTCTAGGTATCTACGTGCTGTAAGACCTCCTTCAAAAATCCTATAAATGATATGTCTGCCCAAAATAAAACATGACACCCCAACTCCAAAGCGCCCTTGTTGTGCCCTTACAAACATTAAATGCTGATTTTCACTATGCCAGTTCCTGGTATTGTGACGATTAAACATTCCCACACTTGAAAAAAGGCTTTTGTCTGACCCTCAGTCTGCCAAATAAATCGTTAGCATCGATTTGTCGCAAATACCACTGGCAAAACAGTGCGTAGCGCTCGGCATCGCCAGGATGCAAATGTTACACTATATATCCCAAAACATCTATCTCTTTTCTTTCCCTGTTCTCTGTGTTGTATGTTTTAGGACGCAAGTGAACAAATGATCCGTACTCAACTAAATTTGCAAATATCTCAAAAAACGGTTGCCTTTTTTCTGGATATCTAACAAGCAAAAACTTATAATAATAATACAGATTTTCATAATCATAATAGCTTACTTACCTTTGGAAATATTATTCTGAGGTTTCTTCAGAATTTTCATTACTCTGTATATAACATACCAGCATATCATATTTTTCATACGCTGCCATTATTCGAAGAAATTGATAAATATCAATTGAAATAAAAATACCAATAGAACGTTTATAAACTGCTTTATAAACCAAAAGTCGATCCAAAAACCGATGAGATAGACAAATATTTGACATTTATGTTTTTTTGTCATAAACAATAGCCATATCCTACTATTAAATTATACATTAGCCATAAGACTTGTTCTATTTTTTTTTGTGAATACCGCTGTACCTACATCGATTATTATTTTGATATTCAAATTTTCGTAACATTCTATATTTGCCTTTATTCAAACTGATTCAATTGTTGCGCTACTGTGCCTGGGGGCAGTATTTATTTATATGCACCACTCTAGCCAGAGAATGCACATTTTTTAAACTACGCAAATTTATCCCACATAATAGCGGCCCAGGGCCGATTTCATCATTGGCTTTGTTGCTCTCTACATTTAGTGACAACAATTTATACTGGTTTAAAGCTATTTGTCAGGAAAAAGCTTAATATGTCGACATTAATTACATAATTTATTTTTTCTAGCTGCATGTGTCGTAAATACAGAGAAAAATATTTTTTGCTCGATGATTTTCGATGTTGCTGTCTATTATATCACTCTGTTAAGGGATGTAAATTGCACTTTAGAGATAAAATAGCATATAGCTTACTTAGATTATCATTTTATAGTCTGTTTCAGACATATATAGAGTAATAAAAGCTTATTAGGTTTGTAAAAGGACTACAGGGTGATACACCAATTATTTGTGCCACTTCAATAAATAGGACAACTTAGTGTCCAATTTTTGTCATTTATTTGTAAACGTTTCAACCATTGCATGACCTTCATCAGTACTAAAACTTTAATATAAAATACGTAAAACGAGAGAAAGAGAATAATAGTTTTCGGCTTGTAACGCAAAAATTACTTTATTGGAGAAAGTTTTTTTTTTGTTACTTTTTGGAGAGCAATGACCAAGTTGGAGCTGGTCAAAAAGTTTTAAAACGGCTAGTGTGGATTACCTCTTATTTTATTGGCCAAAATTTATATGGCGCCATCTCACAGCAAATAAAAACTACTAAAAAATATATAAACAGTTTAATAAAAATTATACTAAAAGCTATAAATAGATTTTAAAAGTTTAAGGATTTTATTAGTTTTTTTTTTTGTACTCTGGTCTTTACATCTGTTGACAACTGATACTTAACTGCCTGAACTGTGTATTAGCCTTCCGGAACCTCTTCGCCTGTAGGCTTTGGATTGTCCCTTGGTTTTTCTTGTCTTCAGGACTTCAATGGTATCGGAGGATCAACCACAGAACTGCTTACGTGGTAATCTGTCAGCCTCAGTGATTACATGTAAAGATTTTAAAGTTTTAGACCAGAATAGTGACTTTCAACTTCAGAAATAATTACAAACTTTTTTTTTATGACAATTATCTTAAAAATAACTATGTTATAGTGAAGTAAAAATACCATATCAAATAGAATAAACTAAAATTTAAAATTTAACAAATTTTAATTTTCCTTTATCAAGAACAAAATTACAAAAGAAAAAGTATATCTATGCACTAAAAATCAAATCAGGTGAGAGGGATAAAATCAAAATAAATTTAAAAGTAAGAATAAAAAAACAATATTTTGTTAATTACAAAATATTTTAAAAAATATAATCCATATGGCCTTAGCCAGTACAGGTAAATATCAATATAACATAGATATGAAATTAACAATAAAAATGACTTTCAGACCATAGATGTGGTGAGTGTTTGATAAAATTATAAAAATATGAAAAACTAGAATAATTTTTTTTGTGCCTCCAAAATATTGTGGCAAACGCCTAAAAAAAACTTAGAGAACTCAATATTAAATTTCCTTTCGGATATTACTCAGTTTAAAAAATGATATTATTTTCATCATCTTTCAATCAAATATGAAAATATTTAGCTAAACCAACTCCTGATATTAAGGTATATCAGTGATATTGAACATATGATAAAATTCGAAAGGATTACTTACATTTTCATGGGTGAAATTTTTAAGAAATTAAAACACTCACCTAACCACTATGGCGGACCCAGCTGAAGTGGCCGTTTTTCGGTCAACTTGTCCACCTCTATCGTCAAAAATTGATGTTTTAATCCCGGTAAAGTACGCTGTTTTACAATTTAACATATTAAAGAAATCTTTAATTAGATTCCGATTTAAAAGTCGGTAACTGCGAAATTATAACTAGATAATAGAGTTCTATGCCGAAAATCGACAATCTATAATTGGTACAAAAGCGTCAGTTACCAGATCGACCGAGAGATGGCGATACCCATCTTAAAATATCTTTTTAATTTATAAATGCAATCCAATTATAACGAAATGACTGTTTATTTCGTTATAGGCTTACCTGATTTAAAACAAAAGATTTTACTGGTTTAAAGCTATTTGTCAGGAAAAAGCTTAATATGTCGACATTAATTACATAATTTATTTTTTCTAGCTGCATGTGTCGTAAATACAGAGAAAAATATTTTTTGCTCGATGATTTTCGATGTTGCTGTCTATTATATCACTCTGTTAAGGGATGTAAATTGCACTTTAGAGATAAAATAGCATATAGCTTACTTAGATTATCATTTTATAGTCTGTTTCAGACATATATAGAGTAATAAAAGCTTATTAGGTTTGTAAAAGGACTACAGGGTGATACACCAATAATTTGTGCCACTTCAATAAATAGGACAACTTAGTGTCCAATTTTTGTCATTTATTTGTAAACGTTTCAACCATTGCATGACCTTCATCAGTACTAAAACTTTAATATAAAATACGTAAAACGAGAGAAAGAGAATAATAGTTTTCGGCTTACCTGATTTAAAACAAAAGATTTTTAAATATAAAACAACACATAATATTGTGAAATTACAACAGACACACATGCAACTAAGACGGGACTATGGATGTTAGTACTACTACCAGTAAATATTTAGAAGCGCTTATCGACATAAGATTTCGGCAGGTGGATGGTTTCTTTATAGTATTTACGAATTAAATATTTTAATTTTTTAAATTATAATAGATCTTGCTGAGATTTTTTATATCTGCATTGTTGTTTATTGAATGGTCGTGTTTTTTTACGTAAATCCAAAAACTCTCGTTTATTTGACTCGGTTCAAAACGTAATATTTTGGTTTCTTCAAAGTTAATTTTATGTTGTTTCATGGTTTGTGAGGGCGGTGCTGCTAGACGATACATTTGGGCAATTGCTGCAAGGAATTTCATAAATGAGTGCTAAAATGTTGTTGCATTAGATTGAAACCGATGATTAAACACATGTTGCATATTTTCCGATAAACCCTGAATGTATGGAAGTGATAGATAGTTGCTTGTATTTTTCCTGTTTTGTTTAGGGTGATTGATATTTTGTAGACGTGATTTAAAAATTGCTTGTCCTATTACAACATATTTTTTTTTGGGAGATGGGGTGTTGCGAGTAGAAATTCAAATATCTTCCTAACCAGGTCTCTTTTGTATATCACTCCGTTTTTATTGTATTTTGATGATTATGTAGAGTCATGTCTAGAAAATTAATTTTATTATTATCTTCTATTTTTAATGTAAAATTCAATTTAGGATGATATTAGTTAAAAGACTCTATCATATCCTCAAAAACTTCTTTGGAATTGCAGAAATACAATCGTCTACGTATCGGAAGAAAAAGTAAAGATTATATGACAGTTTTTGAATTACGGTACTTTCCATAATCATCAAAATTCAATAAAAATGTTTGGCCCCAAGATGAAGTTGGTTCTCTATGCGCCGCGAATGATAGCTTGCATTATCCATAACCACTACCGATTCAGCCGGAAGATATTTTATTATTTCACCAAAATAGTCTTTGAAAAGATCCGACTTCATGTCTTCATGGTAATCTCCCCTCCGGCATGACTGAAAAGTTAGCAAATCTTCTTTTAAAAATCTCTTTTTGCTTCAAATGTGTGCAATTATTAGTATCTTCTCTTTTCGCGTGCCTTCGGCAGGCTTTCGATGAAAGCTTGGCGGGTACTGGTTATATTTTTGTCTTGCCACATTTTTTGAACTATATAATCTTCATTGATCCACGTTTCATCTAGATACAAAATTTTCTTTTGCTTCCTGCGGTACTGCTTTAAACTTCTCAAGTATTTTCGTCGCCAGCAAACATTTTCATCGCTTTCCAGTAAAAGTGCTTTTGGGTTATGCTTTTCCCAGGCAAAACCCATATTTTTTAAAGTTGTCCATAAGAGTTTCCTAGTTATCAAAAGAATACTGTAATTTTAGCCAAGCCCCAGATAAACCCACACAAGAAGTGAAAGTTAGACAAGTAGCGCCTCAATTTTCTTTGACCTCGGCGCGAGAGACATGTATGGCCCGCACCAAAAATTTTATCGGATATTAAAAATTATTAATAAATTAAAAATAGCATTACCCGCACCAATTCAAATTTTTTTGGGAACAAACTGTTTATGTAATATTTGGGTATTATAATGGTGTTTTAAAAAATGCCAGATGCTCATTTTCCTGTACTATTCAGAAAATGGTGTTTAAAAAATTATAAAAAATATCTGAACATTAATTATGTGACTAGTTGATTAAGGATATCCTGTCTTTTATTAAGGAATTACATTGTAAAATGCCATGATTTTTTTAAGTAAAATCAATATTATCGGCAGCAACAAACAAGGTTTTTAGGTAATATTTAAAACAAAGATAAAATAAATAATTTAATGACAAAAAACGATCCATTGGTATAACGTGCTATAACGGAGAAAATCAAATCATATAGAGGCGACATAAACTGCTTTTACGTGTCCCGTAAAAAAATATTCTAAACATGTTCGAATAAATGTTCCCAGTTCTTAGAAAATACGTTTTTCAATTTTGGATTTACCGGTGTTTCTTGGTTCGCTTTTTCCTCTTTTTGAACTAGCCCAAAGCGATTATTCATATTGACAACTTTTCAAAAATATTTGAAAGATACTTAAAAAAAATCAGTTTCCAGGGACTCTAACGTCTCTCAAAAGCAGGTTTCATATTGTCAAGATTTCATTTTTTGGTTAGGTATGTAACCACACCTAACCAGGTAAGTGGAAACACCATGTTTCCTAGACGACGTGGTATTTCCGCTATAATTTTTCGAAAACACCACCAGTCTTACGGGAAAATTTGTACGTGAGTGGAATATTCTCTGTAACATTTGCTTAATACGAAATTTTTAGACTAGATTATAATACGTAGTTGCGTTACAGTATTTTAAACTTAAATTTTATTGTTTATAAAAACCAATTATTTTCATATCTTTAAAGCCCATTACTTTAACGTTTGCATTTTCTTTAATTTTATCCGTAACTATAATAAAAAACTTTTTGCGTAATGGATGACCGTATTCACCTTCATAACGTCTAAGATTTGATTTTCTCTGCCCCTGAACCACGTCAGTTGGGTTATTTCAATCTTACCGGGATTAATATGATTATAGGTACCGGTATTTCAACAATGCTACCTTTAACAATAAAATTATGGCCTTTTTCGGAGGTTCTTCGAATAAAAAATCAGATCTGCGCTTTGGTCCAGGAATAATGTTAAATCTAAAATTATTATATTTTTATACTATAAAAAAACTATAAATTAGGCCACTTGTTAAAACATATTTTGCGTGAACCTATTAAACTTACTATCAGGCGTAAAAAATTATAAATGTTAATAATAAAACTAACATACCTTACGGGATCTTAAGGTAATTTGACCAGTGATTTATTGCTCTCACTTCTATTTGAACAATATAAATAAAGGCACTTATAACCAGGCATTTTTACAACCACAAAAATAAAACTGTATAAAAAATAAATGTTCAAAAAATTAAATAATAACATGAGCTCTCGCACTATCGATATCGCCGCTCGAGCAAACATTTTTCCGTGCGGATTTAAAATACCAACTGGACCTCTTACTATGTCTCAGATGGCTGGACATCCGTAGGAGGCGGAGTTTCACATAAATTCGCTATGCATGCGTTAGATAAGCACTTTCGCATCTGGTGTAGGTTTATCTGGGGGCCAAGCTCCATCAAAATTTTTATCTAGAATGGGTATTCCTTTTTTAAAATAAAAAGAGCGAACTTTTCTTCGAATTGCACATTTGGTATCTTCAACAAGGACTTTTGCTGGTCTTCCTGGAATTTTCTTGGGAGGTTCCACTTAACCTTCTATCTTTCTCTCCCACAATAATTTGAAAACGATGCACCAATTCCAGTGATTCGGGAACATCGTTCAATAATTTCTTGTACAGTAAAACTAGGGTAATCGCGTTTTATGCTATCGAGTACATTTAAAATAATAACTTTTTCACTGACTGATAATGGAGAATTATTAGAAAATTTTTTCGTTGGAGTGAATTTCGTCAGTTTATTAATATTCTTAAAATACTGTTAACAGTATGGCGTAATAATAATAATCTGGGTTTTATTACCTGCTTCCATTAAGTAGTAGCCTATTACGCATGCATTGAGTAATAAATGTAATCTATATAAAATCTCATTAGGGATGCAAAAGGATAGGGATTTAAAAGGATTTTTTTTATTTATTAAACAAAGTTTACCTAGGCCTATACTCTATACATTTCTGAAACCGACTATAGTAATAACTATGTGGAACGCTCAGTATCTGTTGATGTTAAAGACCTGAATATAGGAAAATGTTAAATTTTGAAATGGTTTTGAAAAGGTTTAAGACTAAACAATAGAAATACAATTATACGAGGATTACAATCTTATACTAATTTAATCTAATCTTTTTAAATGCGATATATTGTTTCAACGACTTTTCTTGGTAATATTCCCCATTAATATACAACGTTAAAGACATTTATATTTTATTACTGTCATTCCCATTGAACGGTTTCGACCCGAAGAATAATATTTGATGGCCCTATTTTAAGCACCTCATAAACTTTGCAGAATCAAGAATGCCTAATGAAATTTTAATCATGCCAATATATCATTTTCAACTCTGCGCTTAGTTAAAACCAGTGATAAGCCCTCGGGTAAGCCAGTTTCCGAATTATTTCGGCAGTAGTCTGGCCATTAAGGCGGATGAAGATACATAAGGTTGAAAATATTTTGTAATTCTAAAAATAGGAGTCTTCAAAATATATCTAAAAGTATTAGCCTTTGATTTCAGTGGTCAAAACTCAACATATTATGTTCAGAGAAAAACGTGACTTACTATGATTTTTCTTTTTAGCCGACTGAGCATAATATTCTGACCATTACGGAGAATGGATACATATATAAGCCTGAAAATATTTATAATTCTAGAATTAGCAGTGTTAGCAATATATTTAATAATATTAGCCATGTTTTTACTTCCCTAGTAAAAGGGATGCATTGTAATTGTGAAAAAAACACCCTCCGAGATATTTTCAGGTTTTGCATTTTAAGGTCTCTAGATGTCGAAAAACATGTTTTCTCCATTCCATCGGTCTGTGTATCTGTCTGTCTATCGGTCTGCCTGTTCGCGGTATAGCTAAAAAGGACTTGCCCGATTGACTTCAAATATTGGTTAAAAATCAAGTGTCTTATGGGAAGGACCTGGTAACAATATGGCAAAACCAAATGATGGCCGAGTGATATGTTAAGAAAATAATTTCAAAAAAACTACTTTTACAATTTATCTCAAATTTTGCACAAAAATGAATTAATAAATGGTGGCCAAATAAAACGTTTGTAGTCGTGAAAAACGCTCCCTCTCAGGTTTTACATATCTTCATGTTTTAGCGTGCCTAGATGCCAAAGAATGTTTTATCAATTTCATCGTTCCGTCTGTCGGTTTGTCTGTCTCTCAGTTCGCGGCATAGCTTAAAAACTACTTATAAGATTGACTTCAAGTTTTAGTCCAAAATTAATACCAAATCCCTATTAACGACATTCATGCATTTCTTAATGAATAATTTTGATTGCGTGGCCGCCTAGATCCCCTGACTTGACAGAAATGGACTTTTTCCTTTAGAGCTTTGTTAAAAATTTAGTCTATCAAACATCTCCGACTATAAAAGAAAATATAAAGGAAGGAATCCGAAGTGTATTTAATAATATTAATATTAATACATTAAGAGATGTTAGCGTATCTTTTGAAAATTGTTTAAATATTTGTGTCGAACAAAACTCTCATTTCGAGCATCTAATTCAGTAGTTTTTGCTGTTTTATACGATTTGTTACTTAGTATTACTTTTTAATTGTTGTTATTTTTTTTTATTTTTATATTCTAATTACTCTAGTGTCGACAATTAAACAACCAGTTGTTAAGTTGTCCTAGCTAAGTTCCGTCTCATCAAACCGTTGCATAATCTTTTAAAAGCGCTTATCGTGTTTGTCTTCTATCAGGATACTTTTCGTGATATATTCTTATCGCTAAGAAACGATTTCTTTCACTTGCTCCTAACACATAAATCATATCGTAATAACCACCAGTTTTTATTACTAGATCATTGTAATACTATCTTTTGAATTTGTGAAATATTTGGATTAAATATTTTTTTATTAGAGGTAATTTTAATTTTTTGAAGTTTTAAACATTTTCGACCCATTTATGCTGGTATGAAAAAATTAAAAAAAAAATAGATGTTGAAGGAACACTTTGTTGTAATAAATTGAGATATCCACCTCCAATATTTTCGAAAAGTGGTCATAAATCTTGAACGATTCTGTATAGACCCCACAAAACTTATATTGGGTAAATGATCAAAAAGGAAGAAATCTGAAAATATAGTAGTATACAGGGCCTTCCATTTAAATTAATCGAGAAAATTTCCATCCAGTATTTTTATTTATCCTGTATACCGTTATTAAAGAATAATAAAGAAAAATACCGCAGTTGAAAGAAACCACATTCGGAAGTTTGAACTATCCTAAAAAGATTTATGCTAACGCATTAAAAAAAAACAGGGCGTCAAATGTACCTCTGATATTTTCGAAAATTGGCCATACATTTTGACATGACATGACTCTGTATAGACTCCATCAACCCTATATTGGGTGAATGGCCAATACGTTTGGTTTGTGACAAACTTATCCTCAACCTTGTATAATCGAAAATAATTTTAGGTTGTAACCTCTCAGCAGTCCCTACAACTTACGTAAAGTTTTTTTAATTCCCACAATAACCGAGCGATTGGACTTGAACTGTTGGACCACCCTGTATATATATATATATATATAAATATATATATATATATATATATATATATATATATATATATATATATATATATATATATATATATATATATATATATATATATATATATATATATATATATATATATATATATATATATATATATATATATATATATATATATATATATATATATATATATATATATATATATATATATATATATATATATATATATATATATATATATATATATATATATATATATATATATATATATATATATATATATATATATATATATATATATATATATATATATATAGAGTGATAATATAATCTTGACCGAATACCTAGACGTATAAATATTGGGTGAACGGTCTGTATGAGGGCTGGTTAAAAGAAGACTCTTTTCTATAGAGTTGAGGGAAAGGGCAAAAAAATATAATCTATTAGCTTATTAAATTTACTTCTCAAAAAATTTCTTTTGGTGCATTTGTTATTTATTAATTCATTTACACAAACACAAATATTCGTTATATAGATGATATCGATAGAGGAGAAATAACTGCAGATATTTCTGCTTTTTTGACAATTAGTCAACCTATTTATCGTTTCTCAATACCATATATTAAAAATGTCACAATTAAAATCGTAAATGTTTTCAAAACGAACATTGCCTTAAATTTATTCCAAGATACTCAAAAACTATTGGTCTCACCTATTCAAAATTAAAAGATAAAGATCCACCCTGTTTAGGATATCAAAAGGCGTATATTGGACAAACTTCCAGAGTGCTAAATGATCGCGTTACATCACACAAAAGTGATTGTAGAAATCAAAAACAAACTTGCACCCTCGCTCAACATACCTTAGAAACAAATCAGATTTTCAACTACAAAGAAAGATCAGTATTATTATCTGAAAAAAAAAACAAGAGAAAAAGAGAGTTTCTAGAAATGGTTGAGATTCGACTTGATAGCACAGTTATCAATAAAAAAGGAGATCTAGAAGATCTCAGTTCAATTTACTCGAACATCTTAGTCACTGAATATAACAATAAAATTGTACACATTAATATAAGTGAAAGGATTCTTTCTAAAATAACAAATTCAACTTTTTTTGTATTAATATTAAAATTTCTTTTCTGTTGGACAATTAAAAACAAAAATATTAACTTAAGGACTTTTAAAGTATGTTAGCATTCAGCTTATTCTAAAATTAAAGGTATTTCTCACACCACCAGTGTCAAAGGTGAATATTAAATACCAAAAATTTTACAAAAGACATATGTCTCCTGAATGGTACAATTTTCATTGTCTTCTGTCTCATTACCTCATTTAACTGTCAACAACAAGAAGTTTGGTGTTATTTTGTATAATAATAATAATCAATTATCGTATTTTAAATAATTTGTGTTAATTGCTTGGATCCAAAACGTTTTTAAAAATGTACCAATTTTAACTACTCATTTTTCAAATAAGTTTAGCTCATAGATTTTATAATTTTTTTTTACTTTCCATCAACTCTATATTGTAGCCTTGAAGAAGGAAATAAAAATTTTCGAAAGCTCGGCATAGTAGAAAAGAATCTTCTTCTAACCAGCACTTATACAAACCGTTTATCCAATATTTGTACTCTGATATATACAGGGTGATTCATGAGGAAATGTCAATACTTCAGGTACATATTCAGGACCAAAAAATAAACATAAAAGTCTATATAAATAAGTGTCCGCAAGGCCTTAGTTCTCGAGATACAGGGGGTTAAAGTTTTCATTTAATTTTCCTATTTTTTAAATAAAATCTATGATAATGTAAATAATGGAGTGAAAATTGATATACGGGGGTTTTTTGGTATGACAAATTCGAATCTAATATTAGTATTGCTCTTACTTGTAGGGGGCGCCACCTACATGTCTTTCTATTTCTTCGAACAATCACAACTTTTTGGTACAGTCTTGTATTACATTTTTGAGCAAAACAAATTATTCCCTTGCCATTTCTACGTCAAAAAGGTATACCTGTTAAAAGTGGATACGAGCAACCGTTTTCGAGATATTTGGATTTAAAACAGTTTCGGCGCATGTGATTTTTTTTTATCAAATTCACATAAAGTATGCATGTATTGTAAAAAAATAGAAGTGTGCCTTGCCTGGCAGAACAACTGCTGGTTGGTGTTCTCATCGTTTTTCCTGTTACTTAGCAATAGTAATGTCAGTTAATAATAAGATCAAATTTTGTCACTGTCAATTTCTGTTCATAACTTTTATTATCTGACAATAATCATTTAAGAAACTTTAGATCTAAATACGTCATTATGCCTGTGATATTCTCGTATCGTGAATATGCAGATATGATATTCGTCTATGGCTTCTGCAATGGGGTCGCAATTCAAGCAGTCGCGGAGTATCAGCGTCGTTTTTTAGATAGAAGGGTGCCAGATAAAAGAGTTTTTCAACAAGTTTTCACTACTGCTGGAGAATCTGGGATGTTTCCAAGTGCAAAAATTGTATCTGAAAGAGAATCGGGACCAACGTTGAAGTAGAAGAGGCTATACTCAATGCCGTCGAAAATGATCCAAGCATAAGCACTAGGCGGATTGCAGATACTTATCAAATTACACAATCGTCTGCTTGGAGAAATCTTCACATTAATTGTTTATACCCATATCATTTACAACGGGTTCAACATTTGCAGGAGGGTGATTTTGAGTTGAGAATGCAATTCTGTAACTGGATTAATGAAGATCGAAGGTTGTATAGGTATGTTTTGTTCACTGATGAAGCACAGTTCACGCGTGATGGTATAAATAATCTTCACAATGAACACCGGTGGTCCTATGAAAATCCTCACGCTACAGTAGAACATAATTTCCAACATAAATTTAGCATTAATGTGTGGTGTGGAATGTTAAATGGTCATTTAATTGGTCCATTTATAATCGACGGTAGTCTTACAGGAGAAAAATATTTAAACTTTCTTGAAAATCACTTGCGAAATCTATTAGAAGATGTTCCCCTTAATGTAAGACAAAACATGTATTTGCAGCATGATGGAGCCCCTGCACACTACAGTTTACTGGTAAGAGATTTTTTAAACCAAAACTTTCCAAACCGATGGATTGGTCGGGGAGGTCCGTTTATTTGGCCACCTAGATCGCCAGACCTTAATCGTTTGGATTATTGTCTTTGGGGATGGTTCAAATCGCTGGTATATTCCACTAAAGTAAATACAAGAGAAGCATTATTGGATCGGATAACAAACGCAGCACAAACACTAAGAAATGCGCCCGAATGTATCCACACAGCAACCCGAGCTATACACCATAGAGCTGACCTTTGCTTAGAAGCAAATGGTGGGATTTTTGAAAATTATAAAACGTAACCTAGATTTTATTAAAAACAACTTAATAATAACAATTTTAATAAAAATTAAATACCTTTTGTTTAGTTTCTGTCTGAGGCACTGAATACACACCTCAAAAAAATGTGTTAGTCTTTCATTTCAAAGCTTTTGTGCCAAGATGCGTTTAAATTTGGACAAAATAACAAACTTTTAAAATTTTGCAATAAAAAATTACATGCGCCGAAATTGTTTTAAATCCAAATATCTCGAAAACGGTTGCTAGTATCTACTTTTAACAGGTATACCTTTTTGACGTAGAAGGGGCAAGGGAATAATTTGTTTTACTCAAAAATGTAATACAAGACTGTACCAAAAAGTTGTGATTGTTTGAAGGAGTAGAAAGACATGTAGGTGGCGCCCCCTACAAGTAAGAGCAATACTAATATTAGATTCGAATTTGTCATACCAAAAAACCCCCGTATATCAATTTTCACTCCATTATTTACATTATCATAGATTTTATTTAAAAAATAGGAAAATTAAATAA
The DNA here is from genome assembly GCA_030620095.1 of Kuschelorhynchus macadamiae. Classification (NCBI taxonomy): domain Eukaryota; kingdom Metazoa; phylum Arthropoda; class Insecta; order Coleoptera; family Curculionidae; genus Kuschelorhynchus; species Kuschelorhynchus macadamiae. Next base: position 2,370,055 of record JAUTXW010002010.1, read on the forward strand.
AAACTTTAACACCCTGTATCTCGAGAACTAAGGCCTTGCGGACACTTATTATATAGACTTTTATGTTAATTTTTCGGTCTTGAATATGTACCGGAAGTATTGATATTTCTTCATGAATCATATATATATATATATATATATATATATATATATATATATATATATATATATATATATATATATATATATATATATATATATATATATATATATATATATATATATTTACATATATATATATTTATATATATATATATATATACATATATATATATATATATATATATATATATATATATATATATATATATATATATATAAATATATATGTATATATATATATATATATAAATAAATATATATGTATATATATATATATATATATATACATATATATATATAAATATAAATAAATATATATGTATAAATGGGATAACATTGTTAAATTGTGTATCTTCTTGCCGATAGTAAATATACCGAGCTTGATACTTTTATTTTTATTAAAGAAAACTGATAAAACAGAGAAAAATCCTGGCATAACGGGCGATGTATTTCTACTGAATGATTAGGTATTCTTTCTTTTTTTAAAACATTGCACCTTATGTCAGAGTTTTCTCAATTATATTGGTTTGTATATTTATAATTAGCAAGAAGAGACACATTTAATGAAACACTATTATTCAAGATATCCCACCTACAAATAGTTTAGTAATGGCACTTAATATTCGGTTTGTATTTAAAATGTCATTTTAGTCCACTATTAAAACAAAAATATAGCTCAACAAAATAGCGATACAAACAGAATTTCATTTTTTTTTACCTTTAAATTTTTAGTTTTAAATGTAATTTTTATTGCTACAATAAAAATTATGAGATCTGCAAATGTGACAATAACCCGTACATTATTAATGTCTATCTGAGATATGTATATCTCGTTGTTTCTGTAATTTCAATTTACCCTAATTTAATAACGTCAACCCCTACGCCTTGCACATACAAAGTATAGGCAAGGATAACGCAGGAACGAGGCCCGTTTCTACTAGGGCACTATATGCATATGAATGTTTTGGTCCTGTGATTTAATTATTAGTTGCTTCAGTGCCAAAATGTGTTGTCTCAAGCACACTGCTTGGAAATTAATCTGCATTCCGTTGTAAACTGGTTATTTCGCAAAGACCCTAGTTTGTGACTTAACTACTGTTATCAATTATTATTGTTAGTCACATTTGAATCAAAATTTCGAGACAATATAGTGGCACTGATTCTCTGCAGCCTGAATTTAATTCTAACCGGGTGCCGGTGGTTGGAAGACAATAAATAAATATATTTCTGCTTAAGCTTGTAAGCAATTCTGTGGAGTTTGCACTAATACCGGAAGAATTAGCGCGTTCATTTTTAAAAGGTAAATTCTGGACTTCTTTCAAGCTAAGTAGCACGATAATCTACACCGTGCTCCACATAAAGTTATTTTAAAATATAACATTTCCATCTATACAGGTTGTCCCAATATTGCTGGGACGACATCAACTACACAATTTTAATGGGACACCCTATATTTTTATACATTATTTGATACCTTGTCAAAAATAAACACAAGTTACCAATTTAAACCATAGTCGATTTCTGCGTATTTTCCGAGATAATTAAGATTTTTGGTTACAGAAAATCGCAATTTAACAGAAAATCTCATTTATGTCTTGAATGTTGTGATGCGGCATATTAAAGAAACTATAGGATGCCATGGAATAGATAATATTTCTATTTGTGTAAATATAGTCCTAATTTTATTCTATATTTATTTATTGCTAAATTTTAAAACCATTATTGAAAATTTCTATTAGAAACAAACTTCTTGAGTAACATAGCTATCAACATAAACAACCTATAACAACAGATAACATGGAAAACGAATGAATGAATGAACAGTTTATGTCGCACTTGAATGTTAGCCATAGCGTTTCGGACGGCATCGCTATTATTAAGCCTAATAATTTCTTCACGCATTTTTGGTTTTAATTAATTTACAGAATAATTGTTTCGGCTTTTATACACTTTATCTTTAAGTGTGCCTCATAAAAAATAATCTGAGGGTGTCAAATCGGGACTTCACGGAGGCCATGGAATCTCACTATTACTCTATATACTTAAATTAATTGCTCGTTTAAAAATGCTCTTCCATGCTGTTCCTATCTGATGACCCGTGTTCAGTCTTTCAACAGCAAAAACTCAAATGAACTGACCACCAATGCGGGTGTTCCACAGGGTTCTGTGCTTGGTCCCCTGCTCTTTTTACTTTATATAAATGACCTTCCCCATCTTCCAATTTAGTGTAGATTTACTATCTTTGCCGACGACACTACCATTCTTTGGCACGATACAGATGTTCCGAGACTGAAATATAATTTTTCTGCTGTTTTAATTAAAATAAAAGAGTAGTGTGATTCTAACATGCTGTCATTTAATATATCTAAAACGAAATTATTAAATTTTAAGTGTGAGATAGATAATATTTGTCTTGCTAATAGCACAATTGAAAATACCAATGATACAAAATTCCTAAGATTATGGATAGACATCTCTCTAAGATTCCATAGCCACATAATTAACTTAGGTGTAAAAATTTCATCAGGCTGTTATGCTTTGCGAGTTATCTCAAATAGTCTAGGTATTTCTATTTCTAGAGATGCTTATTTTGCCTTGATTGAATCACACCTGAGGTATGGCATTTGTTTCTGGGGAGGGTGTTCAAATTATATGTTCAAGTCACTTTTTGTGCTACAAAAAAGAGATCTTAGATATATGTGTCAAACAGGGTTGCGTGATACTATTTGTCAGGTATTCGGTGTTAACCTTATGTTGTATTTACATTTTAGAAATGACATATTTAATCTACCAAAAATTCAGACAGGAACTGGATTAACGTACTCACGATTATAACACTCGCCAAATTTATATGCTAACATTACCACTGCCAGGCATTAAGCAATTTAGAAATTCTCTTGTGTATGGTGGTAAAAAATTGTTTAACAATTTTCCTGCTAACCTTAAAAACGAGTCATGCTTTATTAAATTTAAGAAAAAAACAAAAAGTTATTAGTTCTGACGGCATATTACAGCCTTGACGAATATTATGCTGAGAGATTGGACTAGGTCTAAGTATATTGTTAGAAATATGTAAGTTTTTCCTTTTATGTATATATGAATATGATATATTCGTGTTGCTTAAATTTGTAAAGTGTATTGTATGTATGCCTATGTATGTGAATGTATGTATGTATGTATGTATGTATGTATGTATGTATGTATGTATATATGTATATTTGTATATATGTATATATATGTATGTATGTATGTATGTATGTATGTATGTATGTATGTATATATATATATATATATACATATATATATATATATATATATATATATATATATATACCAATTGCTTATATAGTTTTAAACAGGACCTTGCACAAATGTAATCTTTCTTTAATGTTAAGTAATTTTCTTTTTTTCCTTTAGTCTAACTTTTTTCTAACCTTTGACTTATTATAATTGATGGCTTTGTCAACACTTTTTGTATTTGACAATAAAGCTATATTTTGACTTTGACTTATACCAAGTCCATACGAATATGTTCCGGAAGATCATTGAGTTTTTGCATAATTTAATTTCTTAAAACACTATTATGAGGTCGTTTACAATATCACCCACACTTTAACACTTTGATGTCCTTGCCTGTTAACTTGCTTTACCAAATGTATATTTGCCTCAGAATAGTAGTGAGTATTTTTTTTGTTGCATTCCCGCAGGCATAATGTCGCCTCATCTGTCCAAAGGATTTTATTAAAAATCCCTGTTTCAAATTGCAGGTCCGTCATTTGCATACAAAAATCCAGCCTGCTCTGATAATAAGCTTCACTTAAAAATTGAACCGTTTTTATTTTTGTTTTTTGTAATCAAGGTGACTGAGAGGTCTCAAGGCTTGATTCTGTAAAATATGTTCAAAATGGCGTGAGTTCAAGTGCTATCGCTTCTAGAAACTGTTTATTTTTTAAATATTAATATAAATTTTTAAAAAATAATCAAAAATATACAAAAGCGTCGCATTAAAAAATTAAGTTAAAAACTATATATTTAAAAAACAAGGCTCCTTAGTCGAGTCCTCAAGAACAGTTCCGATCTTGATGATTTTTTTGTAATGTTTGTTTTTATATATTGTTTAAAGTCAGAAAGATTTTATGATATAAAAAATGCGTAAAAAATTCGTACACGTCAGTAAGCAAAACAAAAAAGTGGGAAATTCAAATTTCTGAAATAGGCGAATTAGAGAGCGTAAAAATACGATTTAAAAAATCATTAGGTCAGTTTGTCGAAAATTTCAAATAAAGCTTTAATTTTACCACCGATTTTTTCGAAAACTACATCTATTACAAAAAAAATTTAAAAAGCTTTTTGACCTGTATTTGCAGGCTCTTTTGTTTAGCTGTTTCAAAAAATTGAATTTCAGTCTTGTCTGTTTGAAAATTTTTATCTTTTGTATTTGTTTCATACCATGTATATGGAATCACATATATTTTTTAATTGATAGTATTTTTAAGATTAGCAAAAGTTTTATGAAGAATAATTTTTTGCGAAAATTAATAATAAAAATGTTTTTCATATGTTAACTAAAATTACACAGACCCTGTATTGTTTTAATAGCATGCTATTTATTATAACTTTGATGAGTAAAACGTATCTAAAGTCGTTTCCACGTAATACCATAATAAAAGGCTTAAAATTATATTAAAATTTGTCAAAATATTTTAGGGCCAATTAAGTTTGAACAGTGGCGCACCCAGAAAGAAATTGGAGGGATTTAAAATTTTGGAAAGATAAATGCAAATCTATAATGCGCTATTAGCTTTTTTACGTTCTTTCTGATGTTGTACATTTTAAATTTTACCGGAAATTTAAAAAATCACTTGCTTCGCTGTGTTTAAAATATATGAATAAAAAAATCGAGTATTTACGCCAAATCAATTCTACATTTTATTATATGAAAACATTTCGCCCAACTAATGTGCGTGATGAATGAATGAATTTTTTAAATTTACACAATATTGACATACATTTTTTTATGCAAATTTATACAAATCGGTTTTATTGTTCTCATATGGAGCAGCAAAATGTTGACATACACCTACATAATCATTTCAATTCATATTATATTATTAATATAATATCTGGGCATTTAAAATGTCATATTGTTACGAAAATGTTTAATATATTTAGAAAAAACTTAATAACTTCAGTTCGAATCCCTGTGAAACAACACTGGACTTCTAAGATTTCTTCTGGACTTCCAGTATTTCTATTGAATTTCTGAGGCTTTGTAACACGTTTATTTAGGCAAATAAAAAATCAAAAATAACCATCGAAATTCTTTTCACTTTAGACGTTTTAAGTCATCGTTTGGTTTTTACCATTATCTTGCTTTTCTGTAGAGGTGATATTTACAGTTACTATGAAATTTTTAGACTAAACAATTTTTGTAGAAAAAAGCTCTATATATCTTTTTCGTATAAACAACAATTTTCATCTTGTATGGCTCATCTTATTGATCACAGAAGTAACATAATAATAGCAATAAATTCGTTTTCTTGTTCTATTGAGTTATAGTTTTCGGCATTCTCTAGCAATGAATATAAATCCTAACACTGGAACCTGTGGTGGAAGATAGATCAAAATACAAGAGTTCTAACCACACTACACCACAACTTGTTACGTTCTGGACGCGCGTTTCGCTAACCAAGTTAGCATCATCAGCAGATGATATAAACTAAAGTGACTTATCCTAACCGAGACTATTTATAGGTAAATGTGGTCGCACCCGACTGCACCGTTGTCAAGTAAACAATAGAGGGGACTATAGGGAATAGGCCCTCTGTCTTTATTTAGTGCTTTCTTACCACATTTAACTATTTCTATACTCTCAAATGCATCCAATAATCTATTATTAGATACATTTTTAATCAACTTACGATTATTTATTCCTATTCGGTGATTGTTTTCCAAAGCATGTTGGGCAACGCTTGACTTTTCTGTTCTTCCGTATCTTAAATGTGCCATGTGTTCTTTAAAACGAATGTTTATGGAGCGTGTAGTTTGCCCAACATATTTTAGATCGCAGTCATTATAGCTAATTTCATAGATGCCACTCCTCTCCCTCAAGTCGACTTTGTCTTTGGGGTTTCCAAGGAGATTTTTCAAACTATTCTCCGTTTTGTAGGCTACTCTAAAACCTACGTTTTTAAATACTTTTTCTAGACCTCTCGTATATCTGGGATCATATGGGATTACTATGAATTTATTGGAAGCCTCAGGTATTTGAAGAGTAGTGGCATCTTTTAACATTTTCTGAAGACTGAAGAAAAAGGGGTTTATGGGCAGATTAGGGTGTGGTATAGATACGTAGACGATATATTTGCTAAAACAGAAAATTTGGACACTTTCTTAGAAACATTAAACAATAAATATCCTTCCATTAATTTTACGTACGAAAAGGAGAACAATGAGCAATTACCTTTTCTCGACACGTTAGTTATTAGAAATAACGATAAATTAGAATTTGATATTTATAGGAAATTTACTAATACTGATAGATATATAACATCCGACTCATTTCATTGCCGTCAACACAAAATGGCAGCATTCCATTTCTTAACTCACAGGTTAGTCAATTTTCTACTAAGTAAAGAACGTTTTAACAATGAAATGAATCGGATTAAATATATGGCTAAAAGTAATGGATATAATGATAATTTTGTACATAAACTAGAAAATAGACATAAGCATAAGAAAATGTTAAAAGATGCCACTACTCTTCAAATACCTGAGGCTTCCAATAAATTCATAGTAATCCCATATGATCCCAGATATACGAGAGGTCTAGAAAAAGTATTTAAAAACTTAGGTTTTAGAGTAGCCTACAAAACGGAGAATAGTTTGAAAAATCTCCTTGGAAACCCCAAAGACAAAGTCGACTTGAGGGAGAGGAGTGGCATCTATGAAATTAGCTATAATGACTGCGATCTAAAATATGTTGGGCAAACTACACGCTCCATAAACATTCGTTTTAAAGAACACATGGCACATTTAAGATACGGAAGAACAGAAAAGTCAAGCGTTGCCCAACATGCTTTGGAAAACAATCACCGAATAGGAATAAATAATCGTAAGTTGATTAAAAATGTATCTAATAATAGATTATTGGATGCATTTGAGAGTATAGAAATAGTTAAATGTGGTAAGAAAGCACTAAATAAAGACAGAGGGCCTATTCCCTATAGTCCCCTCTATTGTTTACTTGACAACGGTGCAGTCGGGTGCGACCACATTTACCTATAAATAGTCTCGGTTAGGATAAGTTACTTTAGTTTATATCATCTGCTGATGATGCTAACTTGGTTAGCGAAACGCGCGTCCAGAACGTAACAAGTTGTGGTGTAGTGTGGTTAGAACTCTTGTATTTTGATGAATATAAAGTTTATGGCAGATGTAGGGTACTACAATAAATCTGTTAGAGTGTTATGTAAACCTAGCCATTCTGTCAAAATTTTCTTAAACGATAACTGTTACAAAATGAAATATTTTATGGATCTTTTCTAGCAAAAACATACTTATATTTGATTCGTCCAAATTTAAACCTAGAGATCAGTAGTTACAGTTACCTACATTGCAAACATATTTTTTATTTCTAACTTCCTAAACTCCCTAGATTTGAGTTCTAGACATATGAATATTTATTTACCACACGTTACATAACTTGTGGTGTTTGGCCTAGCAAAGGTAATAGATAAGCCCAGAATTTACCCGCCTGCATTTATACGTACCCATATATTGTTTACCTTACCTTACATGAGCCCTAATTTAGTGATGACCTCGATAATACTACCTACGAATTATGAGGGATGATCATCTTTATCTCTGGTCGAGTTGTGAGGGAAAATAAATCTTTTTCCTGAAATATTAGCTGCAGTTGCGCCAAAGCGTATTCTCTTGGGAGCGATTCTTAATGTTTATTGCCCATTTCGCTATGAAACAGTTTTTCTATAAACGTCAAATTTTGTGGTAGAACTTCTGATATCGAAGTTTAAAGTGTTGTAAGCAGCCTCTTGTGCACTGGGGTATATTATTACAATACACTACAGAAGTACACCACGTTCCACATAAAAATACTAAATATATAATCTGGATATCCGCAATAGATACGAAAAAAGTTTCATGCAGAAGTTTCTTTAAATCTGAAGTTCTTTTAAAATATAATGTTTCGATATATACAGGGTGTTCCAGTTTTGCTGATACGACATCAAATTGGTGTTTCGGACAGCGTCACTATTATTAATACGAATAATTTCTTCGCGAATTTTTTGTTTTAATTCGTTTAAAGAATAATTGTTTTGATTTTATACACTCTTATCTTTAAGTGTGCGTCATAAAAAATAATCTGAGGGTGTCAAATCAGGACTTCGCTGGGGCCAGGAATCTCACCGTTACTCTATATACTTAAATTAAGTTGCAGTGGAATGAAGCATTATCTTGTTGATATACCATGTCCACACGAATATGTTCCAGAAGAGCATTGAGTTTTTCCATAATTTGATTTCTTAAAAGGTTTAAAAATGTTTGTCTATTTAAGTAGTGGTCAAAAAATACAGGTCCTATTATGCGGGCGTTTATAATACCACACCGCACCATAACACTTTGATGTCTTTGCTTTTGTCTATTCAAATAGTGGTCAAAAAATTATGCGGTAGTTTATAATACCACACCACACTTTAGCACTTTTATGTCCTTGTCTTTTAATTTGCTTTACCAAATTTTATTTGACTCAGAATAGTAGTGAGTATTTTTTTTGTTATGCATTTCCGCAGTCGAAAATATCGCCCCATCTGTCCAGAGCATTTTATTTAAAATCCCTTTCTCAAAATGCAGGTCCAACATTTGTATACAAAAATCCAGTCTGGTTTGATAATCAGCTTCCATTAGAAATTGAACTGGAAGAAACTTATATCGGGATATGTTATTTTCTTTTAATACTCGATGTATGCTGGTCATAGAAAAATTCAAATCCCTTTGTGCATGTCTTAAAAAGTTGGTAGGATATTCAATGAAATATAATAAAATCTTAATTTGAAAATCTTTTCTATATTTTTCTATATTTCAAAACTCCATGAGTTCATAAATCACTGCACAAAAATTTTCTTATTTGTTATATTTGCCATAGGAAATATTCGGCCATATTCTCTTAACGCCAGTGCTGGACTTTTATTATTTTCAATGTAACAGTTATACAAATTTAGCCGCTCTTGACTTGAATATTTAGTCATTTTTGAATATAAAATAAGTATTCACATAGTGGGTGCTCTATTTAAAAAAATCGACTTTTTTTCACTTTAAAAAGTGCAAGATTGATTTCGTAGTATGTCCATCCTGTATCGGTGTGTACAAAAATTTTGTATTCCGTATATGCATTGATGCCTTATAAACTAGAAATTACCATCCAAACGCACAATTTTAGATTTTTGCTATTTTTTATAATGATTTGAAAAATAGCTCCAGTTTTCAAAAAATCACACATAACCTTAATCATTTCAGAAATCGCGCACAAATAGAGTATAGTTTAAATTGGTAACTTATGCTTATTTTTGACAAGGAATCAAATAATGGCCAAAACTACAGGGTGTCCCATTTAAAATTTTATAGTTGATGTCGTACCAGCAAAATTGGGACACTCTGTTTACATGGAAATATTATATTTTAAAAGAACTTCAAATTTAAAGAAACTTTTGTATAAAACTTTTTTTCGCATCTATTACGGATTTCCAGATAGTATAGTCGGTACATCACGTGTTTTAGAAGTGAAATATTAAAACACAATCATGAGTTAAAGTTTTCAAAAAATTGAGAAATTTTTTTTTTAATATTTTTAGTTTCAATCCTACGAATTCTAATTAATGACGAGCATAATGATATGTAGAACCACTAACAATAAGTTTTAAGTAATTACTCAGTTGCTTTACTTGTTAAGTCCTTATCCTAGTATCAAAAGTAGCTAAACTCGAGGGGAAAAAATGGGTTGACAACCTGGCAAGAAAAAGCTTTTCGACCCGCCCCGTAGTCTAATACTAAACAAGAAACAAACTTCCCAGAACTTAAAAACATATAGGTCTGGGATAAAACAAAGGCCAATCGAAGAAGAAAGAAGGCTTCAGACAGTTTAAGGACACGAGTCCAGATCCTTTAGATGCCTAGGCGGCCAGGTTTCTATTTAGAATCCACCATCCCATGGTTATGTCGACATGCTTCAAAACTGTTTCATCCCTACCTTTCAAGGATTTGAAGGATACACTCAAGACACTTAATTCCAACAGGACGGAGGCACCTGCTACACTTCCACTATCTCTTTGTCCGTCGTTCGGGCGTTTTTTCCATAAAAACTGATTTCTGGAGAAGAAGGCATTAAGTGGCCTCCTCGAAGTCCGGACCTGACTCCCCGTGATTTTTATTTATGGGTATATCTTAAAAGTCAAGTGTACCTCAACCTCCCCACTTCACTGGAAGTTCTAAAGAACGATATTCGGCAAGAAATCGAAGCCGTAACTCCATACACTTTCACCCACGTTATGGAAAATTTTAGAGGTTGGCTTCAGGAGTGTCTTGACAGAAATGGGGCACATTTACGCAATGTAATTTGAAGAACATAAATGTCCAAGAATTTCTGTAAATTTTAAAAATAATATAACGCTTTTTTATGAAATAATTCGAATACTGCCTCTTTTTATTTACCTTCAAACAAATTTCAGATATAAGTGGTTAATTTAGTTAATATTTAAACACATGCTTAAATAACGTAACCACTTGGTAAGAAGTTATAAATTATAGTAAACTTTAACATAAGATACTACAAGAACGTAACGGTGACAAATTAACATACAAAATTAATAACTCTCAGACGCGTTCTAAATTGTTATAACTTTCTCGTATATAGTCGCTATATCTCTTAGAATCTATTATGTTATAAATAACTAGTGTTCATGTATGTGGAGCAGCAAATTTGTGAGGATTTAATCTCCAAAATTAAATATTTTGCAGATATAAACTAATCACCCACCTTATTTTGATGACACTTTGTTGCATACATATACAGGGTGGGATAATTTATTTTGCCTTTTAAAATGATTTGTTCGTCTCAGGATATTTTGGTAATACACATTTGATCGTAACAGCGCAGCATCTGTAGAAGATCTTAAATGTCATATGGTTTTTTTTAATATCAAGTGTTAATATTAAATTCAGCTAATTTGAGAAAATGGCGTGTCAATTTGGTTATGTTGAGCCATTTACAGCCTTCCTCGGTTAACTTTTTAAATTTTGTAGTTGTTTTTCTCAACCAATTTATTTAAGGGCATGTGTGATGGATGGATGACTTGGGAAGTTTTGCCTTGTTACAAAAGTCGAAATTTGGTTTGAAACTAAAGGTAAACTAACTTTACCATCAATTTCAATATTTTTAGTGAAAAATCACTGTCAGTATTATAACATATTTATATAATTTTTTTCTTTTAGGTAAGAATGTACCTTAAGGCAGTTTAAAGACAAGAATTAGTGAGTATACAATTTTTTAAATTCAAGCATTTGTTGTAAATTATGTTTTTTTTTTAATTTTGTAAATACGTATATACTGCGTTATTCACGTTGGTTGGCCTAATAACATATTTCATACACCAATTGAAAAATATTTCTGCAAATAAAAAAAACTCAAATAAAATCGACACTTTCTGTAAATAACTTTTATATAACTCTCCATATATCCAAAAATTAATTTAGTTTTTTGCGGATAATTTATTCACATCACCTGAAAATCTAATGCAATACATATTTGAACCAATTAAATATTTAGTATACTTCTTTCAATACTGTTCCTTCTGTATAGGTATTAAAAGTACATACATTTGTTAGTAAATTAAGTGAATGACTGATGTTGTTTTAAAATAATTTACAATTTTAATCAGCTAGTATAATTTACCGACTTTCCCTTTTTCATAACTAGTCGCACCTAAAAAAAAAGCATTATCTATTAGAAGACCTCAAAAGTTTTTTTAAGATTATACGAAAATTCTAACTTTTAGAAGAAAATAAAACCTCCGCCCACGAAGTCCCGATAAGTATTTAACTCGTAATAAACTGCGGAGAAATACAATATTAAATTTAAACTCGTCGTATTTTGAGATATCCAATAACCTACAGATATTTGGAGGATAACCTGAAACTGAGATAGATCCCAAGAAGAATATCCTGCAATAAGCTGATATCCAAAGATGTTCAACGATAACCCAAAGTAATTATTAGATAGCCGTTTAAACGTTTAGAGACTTCCAGGGACATCCTGCAGTGGTGCATATGAAATATGGGTGTACATTTATGCCCAGTTAATAAAGAAAATTAAAACGCCCGAGTAAAAACAGGATGGCAGCCTATAGGAGCAGTTAAAAAAGTCTTAATTATTAATATGATTGATGGGTTTTTTATAATCATTTGTTACGTTAGCGCAAATTCTTGTCGTGTCCATTGGGTAAAAAAGTCTTCTTTTTATTCAGAAAAGTGAAAGATACTACCCACTTTGTATGCGCACATGTTACTAAATGGCTATGTCTGGAATTAAACTGGTGAAAGGAGTCATAACAAGGAAGTTCCGGATAAAGCCAATTTACAGCCTTATTTTCTGTTATCTTTATCTTCTTTTTTTAATGTTTGATAATCCTAAATTTTAATTTAATTCGAAAATAAATAAAGCGTTAATGTTTAATTTAAGGAAGGTGTCTTCCAATCAAGGCTAGATTCCATTTTCGCTGTATTGGATTCGCTTAAAAAATTTTACAATTGTATCAATATATCATTCTTGAATTTATTCAAAACTTAGTCATTTGAATAAGTAGTTTTTACTTCCCTCCTAAAAGGGAAGTATGGTAATCACTACTTATCCAATTTATCTCAAATTGCTCAAAAAATCAACTGCTCAACTGGTAAAATTTTTGGTACCCATCCAAGATGGCAGAACAAAATGGCGGCCTAGTAAAATATTTAAATATTCAGTCTAAAAAACTAGTTAATGGAGTGATTTCAAATTGTGTACCATAAATAGTTGTGATATACAGATAACTAGTAAATCTGTGTACCGATTCGAGATGGCGGAACAAAATGGCAACTAAATAAAATAATTGTAATCGTAAAAAAATCACCCTCTGAGGATTTAGATATCTTCAAGTTTTTGTCTGTCTGTCATTTCACGGCATAGCTTAAAAACTTTTTACTTGATTGACCTCAAATTTTGGCGAAAAATTAAAGATCAATTGGAATCAGTTTGTTTAATTTTTAAAAGAAAGGGATGAATATACAAGAGTTGCATTAACTTACCAAACAAGAAATTGTGATAATTTAGCTTTACCAATACCTTCAACTACCCTGATAAAAAATTCTTTATTTTGTAATTCAAAAAAAATATTTAATCATTTGCCACTGAACATCATAAATTACATGAAATTTAGAAAACAAGTTAAGCACCTTCTTTTGGATAAGGCCTATTATACTTGGATGGACTAATTTTTTGACGACTTTTGATATACTACTGGTCTTGGGTATTATTTCTTTTATGTGTATGTTTATATATATATATATATATATATATATATATATATATATTTTTTTTTTTTTTACTTTTTGACTAATTGTGTGTAAGAAAATTGTGTCTTTGGTTCTATAATGATATTGTCTATATTTTATGCTTAGGTTCATGTATGAGCCGTTCTTGTTGGCGAACATGTTTTATTTCACTTTTTTTTTGTAAGTTTTAAATATTAATTACGATTTGTGTTACCATGTTAGTATTTTTTTTTCTTTCTCTTATTTCTAAGTTCTGTTATGTGTATTAGATTCTGTTATGTATTTTAAATCTTTATTTTGGACGCATCTTACATTATATCTCCTTTTTAAAATAATTTAATTATAATTAATTATATTATTCTTTACAGATTTGTCAATAAGAACAGTTTCTTTTGATAATATGATGATTTAGTAACATTTTGGTAAAAATCCAATGTGGCAAAACAAAATGGCGGCCTAGTGATTAGTGTTAAAAAAATTATTACTAAAAATTAAAATAACTTTAACTTTTAACTTTTTTTTGGTACGAATCCAAGATGGCGGAACAAAATGGCGGCTTAGTAAAACATTTATAAATTCAGCCTGAAAAAGTACTTAATTGAGTGATTTCAAATTATGTACCATAAATATTTGTGGTATACAGATGACTAGTAACATTGTGGTACTAATTCAGGATGGCGGAACAAAATGGCGGCTAGATTTCAGGCTTTACATATCGTTTTAGCGCCTCAACATGCCAAAAGATATGTTTCATCAATTCCGTCAGTCCGTCTGTTGGTTTGTCTGTCTGTCTGCCAGTTCACGGCATACCTTAGTTTTAGACAAAAATTAATTGTCATATGGGGATGAGCTGGAAAAAGTGATTAACCAATTTACCTCAAATTTTGCATAAAAAACAAGTGTTACATAGCAATGAACTGGTAACATGAATTTTGTATATGGCCTTGCCAATGGTAATGCGCGGGAAACTAGACGGATTTAGCAGGAGTGATGTCCTAACCGAGTACTACGTGATGCTGTAACATTTACAACATCTTCATCGCGGTTTAGCTGAAAACTGGAAGTTATGCAAGCACACGTGAGATTCTTGAAAGACCGCGTACAGGGAGAACGCTGAATTCGAACAGATTTAAACGCTCTAGAGGAAAATCTGGATACGAGCACCCGAACTATTGTTTATGCTTTCAACTCTACCCACGTTATAATTTGGAGAATTTTGCACGAGAATCAGCTGTATCCTTACCACATTCAAAAGATACAACCCTTTATACTAAGAGATTTTCCCCAGCCCATCAATATGTGCCAATTTAATTTTTTGGAAAAATTAGCTGAAAATCTACAAGTTATGCTGAACACAATAACCATATTTGGTCTTTGGAAAATCCACACGCAATTTCAAAGATATTTTCAATACCAATTTTCTTTAAACGTGTGGACAGGCGTCAGTTACCTAATAGTCCCCTTTTTGTTCCACTTTGACTGAATGGCGAAAATTACCAAAACTTTTGGGCAAAAGAACTTCCTCTTTTATTGCGCAGTGACCCATTAGAAATTCAAAGGTGCATGTGGTTTATGTGTGACTGAGCTCTCACTCATTTTAGCGCAATTCCCAGAAAATACCTAAAAAAAAACTTATCCGAATCGATGTATCGACAGGAGAGTTGAAGAAGAGAAACAACCGTGGCCACCCAGGTCACCAGATTTAAATCCTCATTACTTTTATTTGTGGGGACAGTTCGAGTCAGTTTTCTTTTAAACACCAGTGGAAAACCAAGAAGAGTTATTGATAATTTTGAATCAATAAGAAACAGACCACTGCATCCTCGCAGAGGTGGACATTTACCAATAGTTTATTTAAAGACAATTTCATTCCTGCAGTTCCTGATCATTTTTTATATCAGATGTTATTATTGTTACTTTAATTATTTGAATCTTTTATCAATTTTAAATAGTGAACATCCCAAATGAAATAATTATTTACTGCTAAACCATTTCTCGTATCAAAAATCAGACTTTTTCGTTCTACATAAAAAAAGAATTAATAAAAAACAGTTAAATAGAATATGTCAGTGGCGTAGCATATTTTTCACAAGAAAAATAGCAAAATATCATACCGACACCACTGGTTTAATTTAAAAACGTATTATCTTTTTAAAATAAGTGTCCCTGTACCAAATTTTATGAAAACATCTTAACGCGTTCAGGAGTTAAAAAATTTTAATCTTTGTTATTATCTTATCTTTGTTTACTAGCACTTCCTATCTTAAAATATTGTCAGGAATCATCACCCTGTATATAGGTCATTTTGACGATCCTATGTACTTACAGTACTTTTGGTAATATGCCATTCATTCATTATACAGGGTGTTTCCTAACTAGGGTACGTAACTCCAGGAGGTGATTCCTTAGGTCATTAAAAAAAAAGTTCCTATGAACATGTGTCCGGAGTGGTCTTGATTCTGAGATACAGGGTGTTAAAGTTAAAAAAAAATAGGTTTTATCATTAATATCCATCGATGAGCCGATTTGGTTGAAAATTGGCAGCGTCATTTTTAGTACTAAGGAGCTAATTCAGCCCTAACTAGATTGAAGTTATTAAGTCTAGTGGCGTCTCAAGGGGCACCGCAACCAATATTATTGAGTAAAAAAAGTACGACACTGACTCTTTTTGCAGTTTTTATAGTTTTTTTTTCAGTTGTGTTTTGTTCTTGTCTAGCCTCATTTTCGAGAAAAAAAAATAACTTTAAACCACTTTAAATATTATCCATGGACAACATTAAAAAAATAAAAACTATATGTTAATTACTATACATAAATTACAGAAAAATAAAAAAAAACTATTTCGACCTTAAAGTAAATGAGCAAAATGACTACCATCTCATAAAATACACGATTGCAATCGTTTCGTCATTGATTGTCTGACACATTCAAAAATCCGTGTTCTTATGACATTACAATTGTCGATTATTCGATTTCTCAAGTCGTTTACATCTAGTGCAGGAGTTTTATAAACTAGAGCTTTGAGATGGCCCCATAAATAGAAATCTAGAGGATTCATATCAGGACTACAAGTTGGCCAATTTTGAGGTCCTTCATGTCAGATCCAGGGATTAGAGTAAGTAATGTCGAGATGCTGACCAGCAAGGACACTAAAATGAGCTGGGGCCCCGTCGTGCATAAACCACATATTCGCTCTTACATGTAGGGATACATCTTCTAACAAATTGGGTAGATGTTCCGGCAAAAAGTTTGTATAGGATTCACCTATTAATCTTCCTGGTACCATTTGGGATCTTCTTCGACCGCGTTAAGTATAGCTTCTTCTAGTTCAGGCATGGTTATAGTTTCTGATCTTCCACCACCTGTATTATTATTAAAACTACCAGTTTAACTTAGTCTCGCATGTATCGTTCTAAATGTTTTAGCACATGAAATTACTCTGTTAGGATATCTGTCTTGGTAAAGTCTCCGTCCTTCTTCCGAATTCCATTTGCTAATCCATACATAAAGTGCATGTCAGGAATTTCAGAATTACTAAAATTATTCATAATGGACTCGCTTCTAATTAAGAACTTTAAAATCTACTGACAGTTACAGTACTATCACTGTATGCTGATACCAGTAAGGTAAGCTCTCCCAGGTGGGTATAAAAGCATTTAGAGTGGTTTAAAGTGATTTTTTTATCGAAAACGAGGCTAGATACGAGCAAAACACAAGAGACCAAAAAGTTGTATTTTTAGTTGCTTAAACTGAAAAAGCTATAAAAACTGCAAAAAGAGTCAGTGGCGTACTTTTTTTTCTTAATATTTATGGTTGCGGTGCCCCTTGAGACACCACTGGATCCAATAACTTCAATCTAGTTAGGGGAAAATTAGCGCCTTAGTACTACAAATAACACTGCCGAATTTCAACCAAATCGCCTTAAGGATATTTATGATATTTATACAAAACCGTTTTTTTTAAACTTTAACACCCTGTATCTCAGAATCGAGATAACTCCGGACAAATGTTCATAGGAATTACCTCTGGGACTTACGTACCCTAGTTAGGAAACACCCTGTATATAAAAGAAAAAAAGTATTTTATTAAAACTTAGATTTAAAGTTAAGTTCTAATAAAATTAATTTTGATACGTTTTTTTTTCTTTTGTAGGTCTAATTTACGAAACATACGAAAAGACAAACAGGGCTTCTTTTAAAAAACGAGATATTATAGTATTTAATTTTATTAGAACTTAAGTTTAAAACGTAATTTAAAGTCTAACTTTAATAGACTTACCAAAAGACACACTTTTCTTTTTAAAAAAAAGAGATATTATAATGTTTTTCGTTTGCCATTGGCCACTATGAATGACATTTAGAATAGATTAATATATCGTTTGTCCTTTTTAAAAATTAACTTTTATGAATTCCGCTCATGTATTTATTACGTATATCTCATATAAAGATGTTATATCTGTAATATAAACCATCCCATATATCCATGTCACAATGGCAGATCAAAAGAAATCCGTATAACCTCCAAAAGCTAAACGAGACCTCAAACGTTGCCCAGAGTTCTCGAGTGACGTGAAAGCGCTCAGCTCTAACAAAAGGAGAGCCACGAGGGAGTAGATAAATTGCTAAAAGGAACAAACCAAACAGGAAAAGGAAATGTTCCGCCTTTATTGCGGCAATTACTCACAACAATTGTACCAAGTAGCGACTAAATGTAATCCTTAAATAAATTTTGTTGTCGAATATCACGAGCTTTGTGGTATTTTGCTTCGTGATAGATGTTAAAAATTGGTTCGAGCCAAATATAAATTACCACAAGGTATTATATTTTATTATCTTTTCTTTTGCAATCGCATGTTTGCAATAGTAGTAGTGAAATGTGGAACGATGGAAAATGTAAAATAAAAGCCACTTATTTTCTCAAAAACCTATATTTTACGTCCCTTGTAAAAGGAATGTATTGTAATCGTGAAGAAATCACCCTTGAAGATTTTTTCAGACCTTTACGTTTTATAGTCTCTAGATACCGAAAAATAGGTTTTTTCAATTATGTCTGTCTATCTGTCTGTTCCAGTGGTGAATATAGACAAAAAAGGTCCTCTGCTTTGTACCTAAGTGGTGATCGAAAAGTCACTACCTTATTTCAGCTTCAAGTGAAACTTGCTCTGTGGGGGTTAGCCACCAATCCCGAAAAAATTGTCATTACTTTATACTGCTTCTATCACTTTCGCTTAAATAAAACCCCCAAATCTCCCCTTAAATACGCTACTGATCTGTTCGCGGCATAACTTAAAACTTACTTATCCGATTAACTTCAAATTTAGGGTCAAGAATTAAGGATCATATACGGATGATCTGCTACCATTTTGGTAAAAATCCAATGAAACAAGATGGCGGCCTAGTGAAATGTTAAAAAAATTATTTCTGAAAAATCATTTATCGAATTTACTTCAAAAATGTTGCACAAAAATCATGTATTTTGAGAAAATCAACTCGTAAACTTTTGGTATGAATTCAAGATGGCGAAACAAAATGGCGGATTGATAAAATATTTAAATATTCAGCTTGAAAAAAACTACTTAATTGATTGATTTCAAATTTTGTGCAATAATTAATGCTTCAGAATTTGCAGAGTAATTAAATATGATATGGGGATTAACTGTTACAAATTCAAAATGATGGAACAAAATGGCGGTGTGTGTCAATGTGAAAACTACGTATTCAATTTATTTTAATTTATACCCAAAAATCAAATGTGGCATAGGTAGAAACTGGTAAAATATTAATAGGAATCTAATATGGTGGAAGTATATGTGTTACTTAATGATTATGTACCGAACTACCCTGCTGGAACTTCGAAGTACCCCAAGGAAATTTTACTGGAAATTCAAAATGAAAATTTTCGATACGGATGACTATTTTGAGTTACGGTTTTCGGCCTTTGTTTGACCAATTCCTAGAATATGCAGCCCAATAAGGACGGCCTTAGGACTCCTTCGCAACCGTCTTATACAGGGTGTTATATAAAACTCTGTCATTTTCTAAAAAGTTTGTTCGAGCGGAACTCTTACTTAAAGATTTCTTTTTCTCTCTGTGCAACCAAAATAATCTAGAACTAGGTACAAAAAAATAAATTCCAGCGGTTATGAAATTTTTTCTACCTTTCCGACATATAAGGTTTTTTAGAAAAATTGATTTTTTAAAAAACTTTAAAAAATTTTGGTGAACTATGTTTACATTATTCATGTTAGAAAATTTAAGGGTGCCAACCTTGATCATAATCTGATAGATAGAACTTTGATTACGACAAGTGGGCTTTGTTCAACAGATTATTTTAAAAAATCAGTTTTTCGAAAAAACCCCGAACTTTTACAGAGGGTTTGTTGGACTGGTTGTAAAACTTATGTTAATGTTCTTTTTCCTATTTGGAACTTCTTGTCAGTATACACGGTTATAACCAAAATAACAAAAATCGGTTGGTCCTGTCGATTTATTTTGACTTTTTTCTAATTCCTAGAAGTTTTTCTAAAATATAGAGGGTCTTCAAAATCAAAGAGCGGGGGCATTTTTTTGTTAAAAACTCCGTATTTCCTTTTTGGATTTTGAATTTTGAAGGTTCTAAACATATATTTGGGTGTAATACCACGAGTGCTTAAAAATACCCAATAATTTTTTATGAATGCATATTTTCTTATAATTTTTCGAGTCCGAAGGACGAGTGAAATTTGTAAAGAAAACACGCATGAGTAAAAAAATGATCGGTTTTATTTTTAAGCACGAGCGGTATTTAGGGAGAATATTTCACGAATCAGATATACAAATATAAATATATTACTTGAAATTGGAATGAACACATTTTATAAACCAAAATATTATTATAAAAATGTTAATTATTATTGATGGAATAATAAAAATTACATTTTTGGGAATTGTTAGTCACTTTTTTGTTTTGCGATGACGTTGATGTTGCAATAGTTCGTGCTGCTTGTAATAGGAGCTGCATGGCATCTGTTGTTGAGGCGGTTCTTTTCCGTGTTCCCTCATTTGTTCGATTATTCGGATATTGACCAAATGTAGGATGGTTTTTTTTTGTCGCAAATTGATATAAACTGCCTCCCAATGGTGTTCTTGGATGTTACGGTGTTTTTGGTTCGTTTCTAACTATATTTTCATCAATTCTGGCTCCTTGAATTTCACTAACGCGATTCATATTGGCAATTTTTGACACACACATTGGGCGTTACGGACTTCTGCGTCTTCTATTTACAATACAAACAAATCTTGTTTTGTGTTGTCAAATGATATTATTGTTTAGAAAAGTGGATATCATTCCACTGTAACTTTTCGATAACACCACTTCTCTTATCGGAAAATTTGTACATGAGTGAAATATTCAATAATATATGTCCTATACCTGAGTTCAGTTATTTTTTAAATATTCAATTTGAAATAGTTTTTTAATACCTTTATTCTGGTATTAAGTTCTGGTTAAAGCAGAAGTGAATATTTTCTGTTTTTCAAAAGAAAAATCGGAATAAGGTTTTTAAACCCTTTTAGATTTTACAGCTTCGCAAAAACCAAAATTGTGAATTTGTGAATGAATTATGTTAAGAATTTCAAACAGAATCTTACATTTGAGAAGGAAAAAGGGTAGTTCATTTGAAAAGTAAAATTTGAATTACTCGGAATTTCCCTCGTTATAAGTCTTTCCTTTTGTTACGAATAATGTGACCCAATTTAGTTCAGTACATAGTCATTTTCTAACATATATACTGTATTTTCAAACATTTTTATTGTGCGCCATTGTGTTCTATCATATATACCAATATTTTACTAGTTTCTACTTAAGTCACCCTTGATTTTTGGGCATAATTTAAAATAAACTCAATAGGTAGTTTTTACATTGACGTACCAGTTTATTCCTATATCACATTTAATTTTTCTACAAAATTTGAAGTCAATTAAATAAGATTTTTTACGTTGATTTTTAAAAAAATATTTTCGACCTCCATTTTGTTCTGTGATCCTGAATTCTTACCCCAACTTTAGTTTATCTCTATTTCACACTTAATGCTTGCACAAAGTTTGGAGTTATTTTTTCAGGCTGATTTTTTAAAAATTTTATTAGGCCACTATTTTTTTTGCCATCTTATATTCATATCAAAATGATATCAGTTCATTCCTATGTAACACTTGATTTTTTTGCAAAATTTGAGGTAAATTGGATAATTAGTTTTTTTAGTAGTATTTTTTTAACATTTCACTAGGCTGCCATCTTGTTCCGGCATATTGGATTTTTACTAAAATATTACCAGATCATCCCCATTTGACCCTTAATTTTTGACTAAAATTTGAAGTCAATCTGATAAGTAGTTTTTAAGCTATGCTGAGAGGGTGTTTTTTCTCACGATTACATACATATAATTTGGACGCCATTTTCAATTAGTACAGCAATTTGTTATGGCACACAATTTGAAATCAATCCATTAAGTAGTTTTTTCAGGCTGAATTTTTTAAATATTTTATTAAACCGCCATTTTGTTCCACCATCTTGGATTCGTACAAAATTGTGTTAGTTGATTTCTTCATAATACTTAATTTTTGTGCAAATTTGAGATACATTGGATAAGTAGTTTTTAGTATTAATTTCCCCATCCCTATATTTTCATCCCTTAATTTTTGACCAAAATTTGAAATCATTTGGATAAATACCCTGAAACTTAAACATCAGAAAAAAACCTCGTAGGGTGATTTTTTCACTATTACAGTACCCCTCTTTTACGAGGAAAGTAAAAATTAAGCTAAATTGCTGAGATTTTTTAACAGCCCACTTATCGTGAGTAATGCTATAGATTTAGTTCCATTTTGTTTCCAAAACAGGCGTGTTATAGAAAGACAGCAATTGCAATGTTCATCTTTTTAATTATTTAGTCCAATTATGTTTTCCTTTTCTCGTTTCGTGCTGCCGGATATGCCACATTTAATTAAGGATAAAGTTTTCAAATAAACGAAGCTACATATCTTCAAACAAAATATTTCAAATAATGATAATTATTTTCAGATGAGAAATGTGCTGTCGGCTCACTCGCTTTTGTAATTTTATTGTACCCTCGTGCCTTTTGTCTTTTCTCTTTTTGATTTCTGAGGAATAACGGATAATCTGCTTTCTCTAATTTATTTCTACCGAAGTTCATATCCCAAAAAATTTCCTATAGCGTGTATAAGTCATTAAAGTAAATATTATATATTAATGATTAATAATATTTTTTTTCGTACAGACTATGATTATGTGATTGTTTGATAACAGTATCTGAACATATTAATTTAAACATAATTATATTGTTATGTTGTAAATGTAATGATTAAAAACATACTACAAATAAAATTAAACGTCTCGTTTATTATAAATTAAATCGAATGTTTGTCATACAATGAATGAAATAGAACGTTTAGATTTTGTTATGCCATCTTTAATATACACGTATATTACAACTAGTTGTATATCGTTGAAGTGAGAAATATTTTAATGACTGGTAAAAATCGGTAAAGGAGTATGTGCGGGGATCTCTTATGGAAAATGTCTTTTTCTAAAAATGTGATATGTTTTAGTTCTCGACCCCCTGATCAAAAGCTTTTAGAGCCACAACTGAATCCTGCGAATAGTTTTTCATATACAGGGTGACGAAATTTTGCATTTTCTATATTTTACGCAAAATTTTTATTTTTTTTATTTTAAATACTGAATATGTGTTCAAATAGATCAGAATATTTTTGATAAACAGTTAATGTATGTAAAAGTAAAAATAACATTATACAGTGTGAAGAGGTATTCTAGAATCAAATAATTTTTGTTTCATACCTAAAATATGAAAATTCCAATTTTTACCAAAAGCTTTATTACACTAAAACAAACAGTCAGATTTTGCTGGATTTGTGATATGTTTATCAAAATAAAATGTAAATAAAAGAATGTTATCGGATATTTTTGTAAATAGTTTACATTACAGTGGCCATGAATTTTAATATACAAGTTTTATAATCTATTGCATTATCTGAAAATGTAAATCTAATCTGTTTATAAGATATATAAATAGCCAGTGAAACTGGCACATTTTAATTATTATCGAATGCATATTGTCGACAGAAAAAGATTTAATAATATAATTAAAAATAAAATGATACAGGGTGTTTTATAACATTCTAGAAAAACTATGCGATCACTGTTATGTCAGATTCACCTGATTTTTTCATAATAATTTCTCAAAAACAATTTTATTAATATAGTACTAATACACAAGGTGTTTGATAAATAGTTCCCTCTTTTCGTCGAAATAATTTCAATAATGACGATTATATAATATATTTATGACGTCATTTACAATAAAGAAAACTGTGCAATAAGGGTGGATCGTAACGCAAAAATTAAAACTGATGCCGACATCTATAACTTATTATTATTATTATTATTATTGTTTAATTTAGTTAATACATATGCAATGTGTCACTTTAATGAGACTCCTTTTATTATTTGAACTTGTCAAAATAAAAAATTAAAATTTGCAACCTTTAATACCAGACTAATGCTCCTTTGTGATGCATGTATATTTCGTGATTAAATATTTTATACAATTGCCGCCATTCTCAAGAAAAAATTGTGGACAAAGGGATCGAGTAGCACATGTTTTGAAAGGCCTTTACAATCCTAATTTATCTTCAAATTATGAAGACATCAACATTACACAGTTTAAAATGGTGGCCATTCATAAATGCTTCAAAATCTAAAAAATATCGAGAATAAAAAATCTTAAAACTTGAGATATTTTATTCCTCACTTGATTCTTTTAATTAATATTTCTTATGAGTATGGGTGGAAATATTGTACCTTTTTATATACAGGGTGCTTTTTCTTTATTAAACTCACACTAAATATACATTTATATTTTTTTAGGTTCTGTCACATTAACGAATTAACGTCACAGTATCGAATGTTTGGGTAGTTGTCGCTGGTACTATTAATTTAATTTAACTAATTTAAAACGTTAAATTGTGTATGTAATTATTTTTTAAATTATACTAATTACAATATAGTATCAGTTTCGTCACTATACATATTTATATCATACTCTTATTTTAGCTTTTTAGAATTAATGTAAATACTAGAGGCAGCGAGGCACCCAGGATCGACTTTCTTAGAATAGCAGCAAGTCGATACATCCAAAACTATTATGATCCTGTATTTCATAATTGTTTGCCACCTCCACTTAAAACTAAAAGCATTTAAAATTTCAATTCGAGAAATTCTTATAAAAAATGCTTTCTATTAAGTCACGGCTCACTATTTGGCGATAATGGTGCATTGTATTAATTTTTGTAAAAAAAGGAAAACATTCGCGGGTATGTACATTATAATATGAAATGGTAATCATTAGATACGTGGTTCACCTGTTTGGTTTCCTCATTAAAGGTGCAATGATGTTTAATGATGAATATTTGGCTTTATCATATCTAATGATAACTATAACTTGAGGAAATATCCCAAAAACGCAACCAGAATTATGAAGTTACTGAAAAGAATATATTTTATCAGAAGTGCACACATTTTTAACGGACTTTATAAAAGCAGGATGTTCTCAATTCGAACTGTACGTATTTTTTTTTTTAATGTTTGATGGCGCATATTGTCTAAACGAAATCCGGTCAGCCGTTTTTTGTAATTATAATATTAAAAAAAACACAGGTACAAGGGCGATAAAGATGAGATTTATACTTAAATTTACATTTTTTTAAATATCCTTTTCAAACTATAGCATTGAGGTGTTTATTAGACGTACAACCCCATTTTCTGAAATATACCTACATTTTTTACAATCCGATTATGTAATTTTATGTATACAGATTGACCACGAAAATGTGCAACCTCAAAATCTAGTATTTTACTTGACATTTTCGAAAAATGAACATCCGGTATAAATAAAACGTTATTATCTGACTACCCTCATTATAATTTTTAACCGATTTCAAAAAAGGAGGAAGATATCAGTTTGACCATATATATTTTTTTATGTTTGTACATCGATTACTCCGCGATGTTTTAATCAATTTGGAAGAATATTTCAGGGGACATTCAGGTTATTGCCCGAGTGGACCCATAACAAGCATATTAAAAAATATATTAAAAATGGGGGAATGGCGGCCATTTTGTTGTTTGTACATCGATTGCTCCGCGATGGTTTGACCAATTTAAATGAAGTTTTTAGGGGATATTTAGGATATTGTCGGTTATGGTCTTCATAACTAGAATATTTAGAAGCAAAATTGCATTTAAATTACAAACTGCCTAAATTTAATTTTTATTTAAAGTTATTTGTTATTTATTTTTTGACAAATACTGAATTGCTTTAGTGATTAGTTTTAAAATGTTTGAAAATGAAGCCGGCTTTATTGATTTAAATTTTTATTATCGGTCTGACTGGATAGTGTATTATAAAGTACGTTATTTATTGACAATTTTCAAAAATATTAAAAATAATTACTAAAGCAATTCAGTTTTTACCAAAAAATGCAATAAAACGATATTGTTGCTATTTTGTTTTTTTTTCTCATTTGATAAATAATACTAAAAAGTCTGATTTAAGAACCTAAAATTACATTAAATTTTGTGGAATGGCCAATTAAGCAAAATGAAACAAATGCCCATAACTCTGCCTCTTTTTATCCGATGTCAAGAATCTAAAAACTCAAATTTCGAGAATTTTAAGCTTTATCGGAGTGTATATAAATATTTGGGGGTTTTCGTTTAAAAATCATAGAGGGCGCCACTTCCGGTTAAACCAGAACTGAACAAAATTGTCAAAACATGGCTTAAATAATTTCCCATACAGCTCACAAACTTTCAAACTGATATTTTAAAAAACACAGAAAATAGAGAGGACGTACATACAACGTGGTAACCCGGTATATTAAGGACGTCTCTATGAAGGTAACGTTAGCTACTTGTGAAGTCCATATCCAAGAAAGTGGATTATTATTAAAAAATTTTCACATTTCAGCTGTGTTTATGCGAACCTGTCTACGATATTTATTTTTTTGTAATTCACCGACTAGCACCAACCAAAAAGACAGTTAAGTTGGAAGAATCTGCACCTATAACATTTTATGCTCTATTTATTTTTTTTTAACAATCTAGATCACAAAATATTTATCACAAATAAAAGTGAAATAATTAGTTGGTTAGTACGTTTATCAGAGATTATGCGTCTTCTCAACTGTATTTAATTATATACTTCAGTAGTTTCTGTCGGTATGAGTAGATGCTAAACTAATAAAAAAGCAGTTAAGTCACACTAGACGCTGTCTATCAAAATTCTTTTGAATAGTAAAATTGGTGTCAGATTATTACTAGAGACCATAAAGAAAAATAATTTGTTTCATTACGCTGAAGAAGAGTCTCAGAAAAGAACTGCACGAGATATGAACGTCTTATAATCAATCATACTTGTTTGATATGTTCACGTACAAAGACATTGGGCCACTAAAAAAACAGCTGCGAACTAGAGACTTAAAAGGAGGTCAACGAAATGACCGAAAATAATAGGTGTCGGATATTGCCTCCAGACTTTTTTAAGTAGACATGTATAGGGTGGCGGTCTTTCGACATACATGCAGGGTTTTGGCGAAACTATATACAAGAGATAGAGAAAATCGACCACGCATACACTAACTCGATTCTGAATATAGATTGATTCCCGCCAACAGATCAAAGTTACCTTGATTTAGTTTTGATATATTTTCCAAATTTTATCGTTTTTGAATACCTGGTTGAATCTCGGTTAATAATCAAAATAGAAAAAAAACTATAGAAAGTTAATAAATTTGATAGCCTTTTACGTAGAATTTAGTGACGAAACAACTTTTCATTTATATTTTAATTATAAATTATAAATAAAATTATAATTTCGAAGCTATTACTTAAAGCCGTTTTTTTATGGGACACTCTGTATATTTTTCAACATTTCGACTTTTCCTAACAATAATTAAACAATAAACAGACGCTAAGTCTCGGTCTCAGTCAAAGTTTATAATATAATAAAACTGGTTACACGTGTTTCGCCCGGTCGGGCATCATCAGACCTATCAGAAAAAATATATCCTAATTACTAACTAAAAGCCTTTAAATTAAATAAATAAATAGTACCTTTAAAATAAAACAACACGTCACATATACAACGTTAAAACTGATACTGAAAGAGGTTGAAACGAAATGTGGTCAAATGTATGTATAAAAACTCCTTATACTTAAATTATAAATAAATAAGATAGTAATACAATAATGAAAAATTAAAAAAAGAGGTATAGCAGTGGTGAGATTTGAACCCGTATCTTCTGGGTGAGAGACAAGAATAAAAGTTTTACTGCTATTCGTGACTATAACAATATTTCGTTTTGGGTTTTTAGTTGTTAGGTAAATTATTAAAGATGAGGTTCGGTTCAAAATTATATATATCGCAACATAAAACAGGGCTCCTTTTAGCTTTGGTTATTTCCATCTTCTCCAAAAGGTCCAATTTTTTACCCTTCTGACATTCATGGATAACTGTTACGTCATCCGATGTAGAAAATCGGTGGCGTGTAGATAGAAGATGGTTAGCTAAAGCTGATTTTGTCTCTGTGATATCTGTATTTTTATGTTTGTTGACCAAATGAACGTGTTCTTGGACCCTGGTTGAGATCTTTCGTCCTGACTGTCCTATGTACGTGGCAGGACACTCTCCACACCTCAAAGGATAAACACCCGACTTTGACAGAAATTCAGGTTTATCTTTCATAGTCACTAAATGTCTTTTCAGTTGGTTGATAGTTTTAAAGGCGATAGAAATATTTAACCCTTTAAAGAATTTAGCCAAATGGGTTGAAATATTTCCAAAATAAGAAATAGTTTTAAAAGTTTTGTCATTATTTGAGGCAGCAGTAAGACATTTTATATTTGTTAAAGAACTTAAAGTATAATTTGTTGATAGAATTTTGCGAGAAACCGTTGTTAAATGCTATTTGCTTAATAGTATTTAGTTCTTTTTTAAAAGCGTCCTTAGATAGGGGTATTTTAAAAAGCCTATAAAAGAAACAATTAAAGGCTGCAAATTTATGTGTATGTGGGGAATTGGAATGAAACTGTATAATGTTGTCTGTGGAAGATGATTTTCTGAAAATCTCGAACTCTATTCGGCTACCATTTCTTATAAGCAAAAGATCTAGGAAAGGCAGCTTACCAAGACTTTCTTTCTCCAGGGTAAAGGTAATTTTATTATGGAGGGTGTTGATAAAATTCAGAAAATCGGACAACTCTTGGTCATCTCCATTCCAGACCACGCAAATATCATCCACCTATCTCTTATATGTGATCAGATGGCGTTCAAAATGACTTTTCATGATCTTACCCTCTAAGTGGTTCATAAAGACTTCGCTGAGAAATGGGGACAGGCAAGACCCCATAGCTAAACCCGTTAGTTGTTTAAAAAACAAGCCATTGAATTTAAAAAAGTTTTGGTCGAGGACTAAAGAGAGAAGAGAGTTTGTTTACTGTTTTAACGTTGTATATGTGACGTGTTGTTTTATTTTAAAGGTACTATTTATTTATTTAATTTAAAGGCTTTTAGTTAGTAATTAGGATATATTTTTTCTGATAGGTTTGATGATGCCCTACCGGGCGAAACACGTGTAACCAGTTTTATTTTATTATAAACTTTGACTGAGACCGAGACTTAGCGTCTGTTTATTGTTTAATTTAGAAACAGGTCTCTTTGTGAATAATGGATGATTTACTACAATCTAACAATAATTTGTTATAAACACTAAAACAAATTGTAAACAGATTATTTATTAATGTATTTTTTTAAATTAATAAAATAGGTACATACTTAAAATCTGAAACCAAATAATAGTTTTTGATAATACATAATTATTTATCAAGTAGTCGATGGAAAACTATCTGAAAGTTAGGTATGTTTAAATGACGTTTACGTTAATGCATTGTTGAATAATAAAATTTTCCTGTGACCTACGATAATTTTTTTAAGTAAGAAAAGATACTGCCGCTGCATTCAATTAGAGAGATTGGGACGACATCAACCGAATATTGTTTATTTGGAAAGTTAAAACCGAGTTTTAGAAACATATGGGTCGTTTACTGAATCTTGGTCTAAAAATTGCTACAAAGAAAATCGAGAGTTAGACGAAGTAAGTACACTTGCATGTGTCGATATAAGGCTTCAACAAGAGAAATAAGCAATAATATTTGAGTGCATCGAATAAAAGTTAAAGCCATATTGGTAAAACGCAATTTCCGGCAGTATTGCTACAGCAAAATCCTAAATTCCGTTTTAACTTTCCAAATAAATGAATATCCTGTTGATGTCGTAGGATATCTCTCAAAATATAAATTTGATGTAGCGACACTATCTTTTCGACATTCAGAGTAAGATTTTAACATATCTAACTTAAATAAATTATCGTACGACATAGTCAAATTTTATTTTTCACTAATGTGTTGACCTAAATGTTATTTAAACGTAAGTACCGAACTTTCAGATATTTTTCCATCGACTAGTTGATTAATAATTATATATTATCAAAAATTATTGTTTGACAAACAAAAATCTTTTTTGGCTTTTTCGCAACTGAAGCCAAAAAAGATTTTTGTTTGTCAATCTAAATGCAACAAATAATCTGAACACATTTAAAAATGGTTGTTTGGTTTCGGGTTTTAATTAGATACTTTTTTAATTAATTTTCAGGAAGAAAATTTTGTTTTTGTTACGGATTATTTATTTAATAAATATGTAATGAATAAATACATTAATAAATAATCAATTTACATTTTTTATTAATTTCTTTATAATAAATTATTGTTAGGAAAAGTTAAAATGTTTAATTTAACTTGATTTAAAAAAAAACGTATAGTATCGACGAAAATGTAAATTAATTTTTAGTTGAAATGATGAAAAATATACTGGGTGTCCCATTAAAAAAACAACTTGAGTCATGTCTTCGAAATTATAAAAGATAAATAAAAAATTATTAAGTCATTGAATTCGACGTAAAAATGTATAAAAAATTTTTTCTTTCCTGATACGAGGGTATTCAAAAAAAAACAAAATTTGAAAAATGCCCTGTATATCAAAGTAAAATCAACGTAGTTTTGATCTTGAAAAATGACCTGCATATCAAAACCAAATGAAGGAAGCCTTAACAATTTTTATTCGAAATCGTGTTCGGGTGTGCTTAGTCGATTTTTTCTGTTTTATAGTCTCGCCAAAACCCTTCATGTACATGTAATATTAGACCTAGTTCTGAACATGTAACGCCACTTAATAGTCCCAAATTTGATTTAGAGTCAAACCCATTTCGATGACTTGTCTTAAATAACGATGTAACTTGTTCAAAAATTTAAAAGTTTTGAGTTTTTTTGCAATGGACGACACTGGTCCATCGTGATAATCAGTTGGAGTTCCCGCTGAAACTGACATATCCGAAATTACGATTCAAATAAACAAGCGAAATTTAAAACCAAACCACGCCAAATTGTCAGCTATCGAGATTATACAAACCTTTTGTTTCATGAAAATAAATTATTATTATTTGTCAAAGTCCAATATGCAATATTTAAACCGCAACATGTTTAAATACTCGATGTGAATTTAAGGGTTTTATAATAGACAGTGGTGCCGTAAAGTTAGGATTCCAATTTCCAAATAAAGTGCCCGTCAAAACAAAGGGACACACTAGGGCAAAATTTGAAAACTCGTTATTCGAAAATTACTGAATCGAATTTGAAAAACTTTGTAATTTCTAAAGGATTTATTCTTTTACTCTTATATCTAATATTTGGAATTTAATTTCTTTTTCTGAAATTCAAAACAAATTTTCAAATTAAGTAAAATTATCCTTGTAAGCCTAAGATGGGAACTTTTTACTGTGGATCATTAAGAACAGGGTCTTTTCTCGAGAGGGTTTTTGATTTTTGATCATATCTCTGTCAGTTGTCAAAATATGCTAAAATAAGGAAATTTCTACGTCTATCGTTACACAGAGACCCATTATGAACCCAATCGCTTCCAAATTAGCAGGAATACGGTTTAATTATAAAAACAATTTTATCATCCTTAGGTTGGTCGAAAACGTAGAACGGTAAAAAAAAATAGATTATCCTTTATAATATAGCAGTTCTGAAATCTATGGATGATTCTAAGAATATTTGTTGCAGCATAGGTACTCGTGACGTAATACTGTTTGCGACTTTAGACAATTTACTTTCTTTGTACACTAAGTGGCTGTAAAACCTAAGCGACATAATTTAGAACCAAATGGTTTGCATTTTCCTTCTTAGTTTTTAATCTCTCATTGTACTATCTACTGTCTAAAACGAGTGGTGCCAAAATAGTACCGTTAATACCATCCGTGGATGAAAGAGTGAATTATTGTTGTCATTATTTTTTTGGGATATGAAAAAGGCAGCAAAATAACACATTTTCGAAAATGTTTGAAAAATAAAATAACTATTAAAGAAAGTATGTAAAGTGGATTTGTTTCCAACCTACTTTTAGGAATTTCTGTGAGAACATATTAAACATCAAAATATTAAAAAATACCGAATGAAATGAGCCAGAATTTTATAAAACCCACCTACAAAATAGAAAAAAAGAATAAATAGAATAATATATAAATTATCTAGAAATACAGAAAAAATGTTAACGTCATAAACTGACAGCAACAGGTGCGTAAATACAAAAATTAAATATTAAATTACAAATGGAGAATGGAATAGGTAATTTGACGATTTAAACAAAATAACCAAACCATATTTTCATGTTTTAGGAATAAGGTAGATATACTCAGATTTAATTAGCGTGCACTAGCGTTTTTAATATCTTATTGGCCCATCGCCGACAAGTAGAACTTCCGCTACCCTATTTGCTCTCTAAGTCTGCAATAAAGGCTTGAGTAATAGCGTTCAATTATAACGTTACTACATTTGCTAAATCGTCCAAATTATTTAACTCATACTCACTCACCTGTACCCATTTTTAGTTTCGTTCTACTCCATATATATATATATATATATATATATATATATATATATATATATATATGTTGATTTTTACTCCTTCACGGATGGAAAAATACAATGTGTTTTCATTCCGGGTGTACATCCGTTCACTACTGTCCTTCTGAAAAGAACAGTTTTGCTGACGTTTCGCCAAAATCACATTTGGCATTTTCGAAGCTTTCTTTCTCGCGTCCGAATGGAGACTGAAGTGTTGGTGACTGCGACGCTTCCTTTTATACCTCTACTCGGGGCCGAAGGTTATATCTGCGCAGGCGTTGGTCCTTATTTATGTTTTCCGGATGGTGCTGTTGTTGTTGTTGCGCTAATTGCGCTTGAGTTTTTGCGATTTTAGATTTGTCGATTATTGTCTTCCATACTGTTGGTAGTTTTAATGATTCGTCCCTTTTATTCAAATCACCTTGTTTTTCAATTTCTATGGCTTCTCGGATTATTCTGGTCTTATAATGTTCTATATTGGCAATCTCCCTACACCCATCGAAATTTATTTTATGGCCGGTTTCCTGATGTAGGAATAAAGCTGAGGTTGTTTGTCTATTTCTGATGCTGAGTTTATGCTCTTCCACTCTTGCTGATATTCGCCTGTTAGTTTGCCCTACGTACAACTTTTCACAGTCCTGGCACGGAATACTGTACACTCCGTGGTTTTCCAATTTGATTTTATCTTTTAGGTTTCCGAGTAGTTTACCTATAGTTGTTTGTGGCTTGTGTATTGTTTGTATGTTATGTTTCCTCAGAATTCTTCCGATTCTGTCTGTTGTGCCTTTTACATATGGTAAAACTACTCGTTGCTTTCCCGGTTCATATTTTTTGTTGTTCGTTGTTCGGGAAACCGGTGCATTAATAGCTTTCTCTATGGTGCGATTTGTGTAGCCATTTTTCTTTAAAGCACTAGATATTACCTTAAGTTCGTTTTGTCTCGTCTGTGTTTCAGTTAGTCGCACGGATCTAGATATTAGAGTATTTGCCACAGCTTGAATTTGTGCTGGGTGATGATGTGATTTTGCATTTAAATATCTGTCTGTATGTGTTGGTTTTCTATACACGGTGTATTCGAAATGTCCGTTATGCAGTTTTGTGACCAAAACATCTAAAAATGGTAGTTTGTTGTTTTGCTCTAACTCTAGAGTAAATTGTATTCTGGGGTGGATTGAATTTACGTGAGTCAGAAATTTTTCGAGCTCTGTATGACCATGTTGCCATATAATAAATATGTCATCCACATAACGAATCCATAATTTGGGTTTTAAACTTGCTTTCTCAAGAGCTTCTTTCTCGAAGTATATCGTAAATAAATTAGCAACTACTGGTGATAGCGAGGACCCCATTCGAGCACCATCCGTTTGTTTATACATTTGCCCGTTGAAAGAAAAATAAGTATTTTTGAGGCAATGCTCCGAGAGTTCTATTATATGTGCCTGGAAATCTTCGTTCATAGCAATCTTGTCCAATGCTTCGTCGATGGGAATACTGGGATATAACGATTTGACATCTAGGCTTGCTATGATATCGTTTTTTTCAAGGACGATATCTCGTATAATTCGAGTGAAATGCTCCGAGTTTTTAACGAATGAATCAGCTTTTTCTACAGTTGGTTGCATAATTTCAGAAAGGTATTTCTCCAGTTTTTGTAGCGGCGAATTAACAGCACTAACAATAGGTCTGATAGGCGCTCCTGGTTTGTGTATTTTTGGTAAACCATAGAGTTTAGGACATCTGCTGGACTTTTCCCTTGGTATGATTTTTTGTTGAATTTCGGGGTTTATTGGTGAACTTTTTATTTTATTTTTAGTTGTTTTTTCTAGATACGTTGTCGGGTCCCTTGGAACAGGCCTATAACAATTGTCTTGTACGATATCCTGCATTTTTTGTACGTAATCTTGAGTATTCATAACCACAGTTGCGTTTCCTTTATCTGCTGGAAGGATTGTGATGTCTTTATTTTTTCGAAGGTTTATTAGGGCCTTTTGTTCAGGGGCATTTAGGTTTTGTTTTGGTGTTTTGCTTGATCTTAAAATTTTTGCCACCTCTTGTCGAATCTACTCTGCTTTTGTTTCTTCAGAGGAGTCAAGGACAGCTTCCACTCCAGCTATTATTTCTTCTTTAGGGATTTCCTTAGGAGATATCGCAAAATTAAAACCCTTACTCATTGCGGATTTTTCACTTTCCGAGACACTGTAGGATGATATATTATGTACTAATTTATCGACGTCTACTGATGATCTTTGTGGCTGACTCGACTTTCTTAGAAGATTGTCATACTTTTTCGAAAGTTTATCTGTCTTAATATTCTTATTTGATTCTGTTCGCCAAAATGCCAAAGTTTCTATGCAATTCCACAATAAAGGGTGAATGATGTTACTTAGTTTAAGGTGTAACTTTAAAAGTTCTTTCTCTGTCTCGGCTAGTTGTTTTCTAGTTTGATGGATTTGTTCTTTTAATAACGCCTTACTAGCATTTAGAAGTATGGTGTTAGTTTTTCTAGTTTTAGTATGATAAGACAACCGTGTAAAAGTAGGAAGTAAATCGCTGTCACGACACTTGGACAAGATTGCTATGAACGAG
Organism: Kuschelorhynchus macadamiae; assembly: GCA_030620095.1. Classification (NCBI taxonomy): domain Eukaryota; kingdom Metazoa; phylum Arthropoda; class Insecta; order Coleoptera; family Curculionidae; genus Kuschelorhynchus; species Kuschelorhynchus macadamiae. The sequence goes on from JAUTXW010002010.1 coordinate 2,405,440, forward strand.
GATTTCCAGGCACATATAATAGAGCTCTCGGAGCATTGCCTCGAAAATACTTATTTTTCTTTCAACGGGCAAATGTATAAACAAATGGATGGTGCTCCAATGGGGTCCTCGCTATCACCAGTAGTCGCGAATTTATTTATGATATGCTTCGAGAAAGAAGCTCTTGAGAAAGCAAGTTTAAAACCCAAATTATGGATTCGTTATGTGGATGACATATTTATTATATGGCAACATGGTCATACAGAGCTCGAAAAATTTCTGACTTACGTAAATTCAATCCACCCCAGAATACAATTTACTCTAGAGTTAGAGGAAAACAACAAACTACCATTTTTAGATGTTTTGGTCACAAAACTGCATAACGGACATTTCGAATACACCGTGTATAGAAAACCAACACATACAGACAGATATTTAAATGCAAAATCACATCATCACCCAGCACAAATTCAAGCTGTGGCAAATACTCTAATATCTAGATCCGTGCGATTAACTGAAACACAGACGAGACAAAACGAACTTAAGGTAATATCTAGTGCTTTAAAGAAAAATGGCTACACAAATCGCACCATAGAGAAAGCTATTAATGCACAGGTTTCCCGAACAACGAACAACAAAAAATATGAACCGGGAAAGCAACGAGTAGTCTTACCATATGTAAAAGGCACAACAGACAGAATCGGAAGAATTCTGAGGAAACACAACATACAAACAATACACAAGCCACAAACAACTATAAGTAAACTACTCGGAAACCCAAAAGATAAAATCAAATTGGAAAACCACGGAGTGTACAGTATTCCGTGCCAGGACTGTGAAAAGTTGTACGTAGGGCAAACTAACAGGCGAATATCAGCAAGAGTGGAAGAGCATAAACTCAGCATCAGAAATAGACAAACAACCTCAGCTTTATTCCTACATCATCAGGAAACCGGCCATAAAATAAATTTCGATGGGTGTAGGGAGATTGCCGATATAGAACAATATAAGACCAGAATAATCCGAGAAGCCATAGAAATTGAAAAACAAGGTGATTTGAATAAAAGGGACGAATCATTAAAACTACCAACAGTATGGAAGACAATAATCGACAAATCTAAAATCGCAAAAACTCAAGCGCAATTAGCGCAACAACAACAGCACCATCCGGAAAACATAAATAACGACCAACGCCTGCGCAGATATAACCTTCGGCCCCGAGTAGGGGTATAAAAGGAAGCGTCGCAGTCACCAACACTTCAGGCTCTATTCGGACGCGAGAAAGAAAGCTTCGAAAATGCCAAATGTGATTTTGGCGAAACGTCAGCAAAACTGTTCTTTTCAGAAGGACAGTAGTGAACGGATGTACACCCGGAATGAAAATACACATATATATATATATGTATATATATATATATATATATATATATATATATATATATATATATATACATATTTTACTCTACGTACCTACTGTTCCTTTCTCTCCATACCAATACTCGTCTATCACTAGCATGCAAGTTAAATCTACATTTATCAGTAAACGTACCTATTCCATTGTGCTACTCCCCAATTCGCATGTTTTTGTGGTCATCTTCTTCTTGCAGCTCGGTGAACAGGCATCAACAGAGGGCAAGCAACCCTACGTTTAGAGTGCAGGCCATATTCGTGTAATCTGCTACGAAAGGTCGACGATGAAATGTTTATACCCGTAGCTTCCCGAAGTGCCCTGCTGATTTTGGTATAGACACGCACAGATATTCTCATATGGCGGTTTTGGCGTAAGTTTGTTGCTCTGCTACGACCGCTGCGCCTTCTGTTGCGGTAAGCAGAGGCTCCGTAAATCTTATATCGTGCAACTGCCCTGTATAGTGAAATACACTTATCTTATAATTTTTGTCAATGCTGGTCACTAAAACGAACCATTAGAAAAATTTCTCTCTGAAGATATGAAATAAAATTCCGAAAAAAGTAAAAGATTTATTTGGCAGTACAGAACAAAAGAATAATATATGTTACCGTAAAAACGCAGCCAATGCAGAAACGGCCAACTACGAGATATTATTCGAAAATTTTATTTAAATTCCCAGGATGTATGAAGTAAGATGAATAAAAATTATAGACAAATGATGCTTCTATAAACTTTTTTTGGCATATTTTGGTTTAAGATGGTATAAATCGGCGCGAACATCTTAAAGTGTCCAAAAAAAGTCAATTTTCAATAATTGAAAACAGTTCAATATAGAGTATTTATGCTACAACAAATATTCTTAGAATCGTCAGTAGATTACTTCATAAAAATAAATGATATTTTTTTACCGTTCTACTTTTTCGATCACCCTGTATATTCGAAAATATAATTTGAACGGTTGTAAAAGACAAAAACTCTTCTATAATCAAGGCATATTCCAGCTCATTTGGAAGCAATTGGGTTAGTAATGGGTCTCGGTGCTACATTAAACGTAGAAATTTCTTTATTTTAGCATATTTTAACAACTAAAAAAGATATCACCGAAAATCCAAAACAGTTTCGAGAAAACACCATGTTGTTAATGATCCATAGTAAAAAGTGTGTATCTTATATTTACAAGGATAATTTTCTTTGGTTTGAACCTTTATTTTGAAGTTTTCAAAAAAAATTGCTTTTGTGTAAAACATATCCCTAAATTTAATTAAGTCTTCAGTTTTAACGAATCGCCTTGTATATGTAAACTGAAAGCACATGATGTGCTTTAAAACGCTGTAAAGTTAACTTGTCAATATCTTTCTTAGTTGTTGATTTTTGTGACTAAACTGCAAAATAAAGACAATTTTCTAAAGATTGCCATATACTTAAGGTTAAGGTACCCATAAAATGTAGAAAAGGTCCCGAGAAATTTTTTAACTGTTAATAGGCAGATCTATTACGACTATCTAACTTGACTGTCCTATAAATGAAGAAGATCTGAAATTTTGGAAAAAAGCATCTTTTTCTTTGACACCCTGTAGTATACGATGTGTAAAGTTGCGTATTCGCATAATTAGATATAAGAGATAAAGAATCACTTATTTAGAATTTGTAAAGTTTTTCAAATTCGATTCAGCAATTTTCGAATAACGAGCTTTCAAATATTGACCAAAACTAGGTGTATTGTTTTTTTTGACGAGCACTTTATTTGCGTAATTCGTGTTCCAAGTTTGGTTCTTCAAACCTTTAAAATACTGATACTAAACGCTTTTAACCATGTGTGCTGTGTGATCATTAGATAGATGATTTATTGTTCTGTATTGAGAACTACTTATTTGATATATTAACGTACTTTCCACTTTAATTGAAATATAAGATATTTTCGAGGACATTGTGTATTCTGTAATGGGAGGAAGGTGGATCATTAGAGCCACTATGCCCGCTTAAGCTTTTTGTAAATCCTCTCGAACCATTGTTTATTTTTGAACTTCAACCACCCTATTCTTATGATGAATGATATCGCCTAAAGGTATTTTTCTCGAAATGGCGATGATAGATTAGCGCTATTCTAAATAGATTCACTGCCATGTCAGTGTTTTAATACCTTTACTAGAATTACGCTGCTCTTAAAACGCTGACTTGTTAAAATGTGTACATCCTAGAATTTCCTTCATCATAAGCTCATAATACATAATATATATTACTTTAGTTCTTAGTGCTTTTCGAAACCACCCGTTCGGGAAAATTTTCTTACAATTGTCAGCAATACTTTTACTATTATTATCACGTATGGTTAAAGCTGTATAGTAAAAATGTGCTTAAATGATGGCGGTACAAAGGATAAGTTTGTTGTGGACCCTGGAGTGAGTTATGTTCAGTTGTGCCATTTGCGATAAGTTTCTTAAGAACTTCCTTTGTGCCAGACAAATTCTATACGCTCTAATCAGACTCTTTACTGTGTTCAATGTTTGTATATCTGAGAAACAGATTATTTGATCTAAAGAACAGGTGTTCATCTAAAATATGACACAAACATCTTAAGCTGTTTTCATAGCTGAATTGAATTGAACTAATCACTCCCGAAAAAAATATAAGATTATTATTAATATTAATATTGAATTCGTTTCACGTTTGAACCTTGCTGTACAAAATAGAGCAGTGATGGTATGATAATGAGGAAAGGCAGAGTATGGCATGGAGGGCGTGGTGGTCAACTTTCTCTTTGAACGTTTGAAATATTATCATTTAACCACATGGGCTCAATATATTACACAATTATGCAACCAACAATGCTCACTCAGATTAGCTAAAAGCAGTAATAGCTCCTCAGGGGCGGCAGGGTCGGCCGGGCCATACCAGAAAATATACAGGGAAAATTCTCTTTTTAAAAAAGTAGGTAAATATATTTCAAAAATAATTTTGCAAACATCCTAAAAACGCACAACACCAAAATGTAGATTATTATTACCTGGGCACATAGCAAAATAGGTAGGTATCCCTATTATCGTTGCTTGACTAATATACAAATGACACCATTAACAGCAGTCCGTGGTCCACCGTCCACAGATATTCTAATATATTTATTATAAATTGTGGCTCGGCCAGCCGACTCCATCATCTCACATGCTAGACTTCAGCTACTAATACAGGCGGTATTTAGTACGTTCGCATACATCCTCATGCTATAAGGTTCATCGTAGCTTATATTACCTAACACCGGCCCTTCTCGATGTGGCCGTATACCCGGAATTTCCCCCTCACCGTAAAATCGTCCTTGATTGGCCTTGAGCCTAGGCCGAACCTAAATTTTAGAGTACGACCCGTCACTGGCTAAACGACTTAACCGCTGTTTATCTACTATGTAACTTGTATTTTGTATTTTTAATTTTTTCTTTAACAGCCGGTTGCACAAAACTTAATGGATATTTAGAATATTTAACCGAACTTTCAGATTTGAAAAGCTGCTTATAGAAATCTAGGAACTTGCTGTCAAATTTGACATTCCTTTAAACGTTCTAAACTTTAATTGAGCTCTCTGCAACCTGCCGTTAATATGTTAATACTTGGACATTCCACTTTTTAATTTTGAGGTACAAGGAAAGTTAATTTTGCATACATTATAATATTAGGTTTTCATTTATTGTAGGTCCGATGCTGCCCGCAAGGGCGAAGCACGTGTCGTCTAAGTTTTAATATTTGATTGATACCTAAACTTTGTGATTGTATTGTAAAGCGGGTTAATTTAGATCAGTCAAGCTTTTGAAGGGTGCTAAAGTTTTGTTAAATTATAATGCGCAATTTATTTTGAGCGTAAGGGTTCTAATTTGTCCTCGGGTCAGTTTTCTTCCAAGCCGTTTTTTTGAAGGGTGCCCAGACATATTTCACTTGGCTTCATATCCCTTCCAATTAAAGTTTTATTTATATTTAATTAAAAAAAGGAGAAACCTAAACCAACAGTTAGAATCCGTAGGGAGAATAAGTAAAAAAATAGGTCTCTGAGGTTTATACTAATGCGGCTGTATCCCCGGCTATACATTTTAATTAAGTAATGCCTCTAAGTTAATGGAACTAAATTCTGCATCTCTTAACAACAAAATCTCAAAATTTACATAGAAAGCGGGCCACAGTGCAAGTTTATTACTTTGCAGACCGAATTCGCGTAAGATATTCTGACAAGTTAAGTTTCCGTTTTGGGAAAGATCGATCTGGTTGGTGTGAGATGTAAAATGTAGCTTTTGGATGCTAAATTCCCTTCTCGGTGAATTACATTTTCTTCTCACTGCTTTTCCTTCATTATTTTTACGGTAGTTGCGTTCGTTAAAAAAAAAACTATTTTAAACAGCTTGAGATAGGGCAGGAAAATGAACAATAATCTACAGCGTGTAACCAAAGTAAGGAAATGGCGAAATATCTCAGGTACCACTTATCTGAATTTAATGAAAACATGTAACTCCGCACTAGTGCCAGGTTTACCGTTTTTCTTGAGTTTTTTTTGTTATAAAAGGATTTTTTTTTAATGGAACACCCTATATATAACTTTTTTAAAATCTGCGTAAATTTCTCAATACTTTTTATTAAGGGCATTTTTTACAACGGTTTTTGCGAAAATAAGTGTATAATATTTATAATTTAGTGTATTACCTTTTATTAAAACACCTGCCCACAAAAGCTTTCGTAATGTTTGACAATGTCGGTTTTGTTGATTTACAAAAATGGATCGGATGGGACTGAATCTCAAAGAATTGAAATTCTAATTATTTATTTATTTATATATTTTTTTAAAACAATATTCAACAGGCTAGCCAATTATAGGATAAGGAAAAAGATATACATACTAAACATATACTAACGATATAAAATATATAACAACAACAGTACAATACATAATGACAAAATTTACACTTTTTGGGCATGAAAAAGTGACGGTTAAAATTAGAATATAAATTTAAAAAAAGGGGTTGAACCAATATAAAGTCCAGTATAAAACATGCAATTTTAAGGAATTTCCGCTGAATTCGTTCAAGGCTAGAAATATGAGTCTGGTATATTGGACACCATACGATAGTCAAAACGAGATCTTACAAAGGCGAGTAAAGAGAAAGCAGTGTAGTGGGCTGTTGAAACTCTCTTGAATTACGCAAAATAAAGCCCATTCCTTTTGATGCGTTTATCACTGTGTCTTCAATATGGTTAATAAATGTAAGTTTTGAATCGAAAATTACTCCTGGGTCCTTAATCACAGTAGATCTTGCTAGCACAACATTATCTATGACATAATTATGCTCAATTGGTTGTGATTTTCTCGAAAAAGACATGACATTACACTTTAAAGGATTTAACGTAAGTCTATTTTCAGTACACCACCTACCAACTAAGTCTAAACAGTTTTGTAGTCTGTATGCATCGTCAGGAGAGCGAATCTCACAAAATATTTTAAGGTCGTCCGCATACAGCAAACATTCGACCTCCAATCCAGTGACAATGTCATTAATGAACATATTAAAGAAAAGTGGTCCAAGCATTGACCCTTGCGGTACCCCCGATGACTGTACAAATCTCTCAGATCTCTCAGAACTGTACATATTGATACCTATTTGATAAATAGGATTTTATTAATTTAACAATCAGATCCGTCTGAAATACCAAATTTTCATGAGGAAGCCTGTCAAAAGCTTTAGAAAAATCTGAGTAGATCACATCTACCTGACTTTGTTTATCAAGTTTCTAGGACATGTATTGGGTAGCACACACAAGGTTAGTAACTGTTGATTTACCGGGCATAAAACCATGCTGTTCATCAGACATCATCCCCGAGGTATGCGCAGCCATATATAATTATGCAACACGATCTCGAATAGCTTGCTGAAATTGCACACAATAGCCACTGGTCTATAGTTATCTACATCGTTGCGCTCGCCCCTCTTAAAAGTCGGACAAATATTCCTGGAAAGCATGAGCACCGCGTTAAATATCTTAATTAGTGGTTTAAGAAATAGGGAAAGAGAGCCTTTATTTATGAATGCAGGAACAAGATCAGGACCCATAGTCATATTAGGCTTTAACTTACGACCAGCCATTTCAATGCCTTGTTCCTTAATAGAGGTTAAAATACAGGTAGGATATTGACCCTGTCCTGGATTATCCGCCAGCAAGCTATCCGAAACCAAAGACACGCCACCATCCTGAAACGCCCGAGAGAAAAAGCCCGCCAAACTGTCGGCAATCGGTTACGGATCTTGTATTACTTCGTTATTATACGTTAAAATTTGTGGAATTACTATAATGATTTATTTTTTACATGTAAATAAGACCAGAATCTATATCACATAATTAGTATGTGAAACTTTTAGTTCACGTTTAATCTCAGATTTAATTTCAATAAACTGCTCAAAAAATAGATGATTTTCGGTTTTCTTCAATTTGTTTTTTAACTTATTCTTTCTTTTTATTTTATAAATTATATTAGAGTTAAACCAAAGCGGATACATGCTAGATGGCTGCCTTTTCCCGGGAACATGCAATTCAAACAGGTTTAGTATTTTTTCTGTGAATACTTTCACCATTAAATTTACATCATAAACACAAGCATCCAAATCCATATCCAATTTCCCCAAAAGATAAATGTTTGGTATGGTATAAAGGGTGCAAATATAATCGGTCCCTTCTTCTTGGAATACACATTAACTGGGGAAATACATTTGAATCTTTTCAGTACCAAAATTCTCCCCGCTATTGCAGAACTATTTCCGAATAACCGTAGTTTTTTGCTTTACCTGGTGTATTAAGTATTTAAACTTGATTTTTGTAGGTAATGGTGCACCAATAATTAAAGAAATATGGTTTCAGCAGGATGGTGCTCCATCGCATTTTGCTCGGAATGTTCGGTAATATTTAGACAATGTTTTTTTGGAAGATGGATTGGACGTAGGGATACAATATAGTGGCCAACTCGGTCTCCGGACTTGACGCCCCCCGAGTAATTTTTGTGGGGACACTTTAAAAATGTGTTAAATGTTTCCCAACACTACTTGGCCTACTCTCAGGAAGTAAATGGACAACATTTTAAACACCTTACCTAGTTTCATTAATTTATTGTTTGTTGTATTAAGTATTTCTTTTTTATATTGTTTTCTTTCCGTTGTTTTTTGCAACCTACTTTTAAATTTGAGATGCTCTTTTCTCTTGCTGGTGTTTTGTTGGTAAGATGAGGATATATATATATATATATATATATATATATATATATATATATATATATACAGGGTGGCCCATCGAAAACGTACCGCAAGGCATAACGGCCAGGGTAATTTTTTTTTCAAAAAATCCAAAAACACATCAATTTTGTTTGTGAGGGGGACAACTTTTGCCCTTAAAATGATCGCAAAATTTTCAACCCTCTAAGCGGGGGTGTCATCCCCCAAACTTTTTCAAATGGGAAGAGGGGTCAAGTGGCGCCGCAATGAAAAGGGCTTTCTATTCTCTATACATTCCCGCTTTGGTTTTGAAAATCGGTAAAGTCATTTAGAAAATATGAAGGATTGAAATTTGAAAAATACATTTTTCAAAAAAACGCATAAATTGAATTAAATAAAAAAAAACTTACCGTATTAATGAAGCAAATGCTGAAAATGTTTGTCGACCTCCATACAGTAATACAAATTAGCTTCAAATCGTTCTCGAACATTCTGAAGAACTTGAGGGGTCACTTCGCGACAAACGTCAATAATTCGTGTTCGCAGATCTTCTAATGAGGCAAGTGGAGTGCTATACACTTTACTTTTTATGTGTCCCCATAGAAAAAAGTCTAAAGGAGTCAAGTCGGGTGACCGGGGAGGCCACTCAATGGCACCCCTTCGTCCTATCCACCGCCCGGGAAAGTTAGTGTTTAAATAATTACGCACATTTTGAGAGTAATGTGGAGGTGCACTTGTTGAAATATCAGTTCCGCTTCAACGTATCCAGGATTATTTTCGATGATGTCAGTTAGGGCTGGGTCGATGGTATTTTCCAGTAAATCTAAGTACATATCACCTGTTAGAGTTCCAGGAAGAAAAAAAGGACCCACAATAGAATTTCCAAAAATACCAGCCCACACGTTCAATTTCTGAGGATGTTGTGTGTGCACCTCGTGAAATACCCTGGGGTTGTTCTCAGACCATTACCGACAGTTATGCCGATTAACTACACCGTTCAAAAAGAAAGTGCACTCATCCGAAAAACACACATTGAATAGAAAATTATTATTATTGGCCACTCGTTCACTAATAGTTTCACAAAATTGCAAGCGGCGATCAAAATCGTCTTCGTTGAGTTCTTGTACCAACTGAATTTTATACGGGTGGAAATGGTGTTTTTTCAATATTCTTTGGAGACTTGTACGATTCACGCCGGTCTCATTGGCTAATTTTCTTGTACTCAGCGTACTATCCATGGCAACTTGGCCCAATACAAAGACCTCCATAGCTTCATTTACTACAGGATTTTCCATCTGCCTCTTTTTATTTATAAGGGATCCAGTTTCGCGAAATTTTGCTACTAACTCGCGAACAATTTTGCCGGAAAGGTGTTTTTCAGGATGTCGTTCATTAAATATCTGCGCAACCCGATTGCCACATTCATTATTTTTAAAATAAAGTTCGATTATTTCCACTTTTTCTGCAAGTGAGTACACCATAATTATTGATAAAAAATTTAATGATATTGAGAAATTTAAACGCACAAGTTACAGAACAGCTATCTAGCAACTACCGCACCTGATCGTTGTGGCATGTCAAATCACTAAAATCAGCAGTAAACATCTAAAATAACAGGACAAAAATAGCGAATTGGTCGAAGGAATTTATCCTTATCATTTACTCTGATAATTTGTAAATAAACATTTTAAATTTCAATCCTTCATATTTTCTAAATGACTTGACCGATCTTCAAAACCAAAGCGGGAATGTATAGAGAATAGAAAGCCCTTTTATTGCGGTACCACTTGACCCCTCTTCCCATTTGAAAAAGTTTGGGGGATGACACCCCCGCTTAGAGGGTTGAAAATTTTGCGATCATTTTAAGGGCAAAAATTGTATCACAAACAAAATTGACATGTTTTTGGATTTTTTGAAAAAAAAATTACCCTGGCCGTTAGCGTTTGCGATGGGCCACCCTGTATATATATGTATATATATATATGTATGTGTGTATATATATATATATATATATATATATATATAGGGTGTCCACGAACAACCCCTACAAAATGAAAGGGGTGATTCTACATAAAAAAAATTGAAAAAATATTCATATTAACATAGGCCCGAAAATGCTGCGTTACGGAGATACAGGATGTTGAAATATAAATTTTGTTTTATTTTTTATTAAGTATCTGTTGCAAATAATAAAAATCACGAAATGGCCATTATTTTTTGGCTGAGGAATCATAATTTCGTATTAGATTTCATGTGAAACTTAGTGGTCGTTAACTTTTTTGGCGATGTACTTCTGGGTTTTTTTACGAATGAATATTATTCTTGTACCTTTTTAAACAAAAAAGCTATACTTACTCAACAACGCTAAAGGTAAACATGATTTTCGAGTTTTCTTCAATGCAAGGTTTTTTAATAATAATAAACTAAGGTGTATTTATTTCAAGACAATACAAAATTAAAAGTATGAATTATTCTAAACTATCATAAATGCTCCCCGTGATGACCGTTAGTTTGAAGGCATAATGCAATCCTTTTTTCTATATATATATATATATATATATATATATATATATATATGCAAGCATTTATATATGCAACCAGAGTATATATATATATATATATATATATATATATATATACAAGGATTTAATTCTGGCGTGTACTAGCCATTGAACTGGTACGCCTCTACCAATCCACTGATTTTTGTAAGTCTGATCCAGATATTAACGCACTTTTCGACTAAAATGAGCCAGACACCCATCGTGCACGGCTTGCCGAATATTTAAAGGAACTTCCTCTAGTAATATGGGTAAAATATTATGAAGATAATTTAAATACTCTTCCCCTGTTAGTCGACCTGGCAAGTCAACAGGTTCAATTTGGTTGTTGTTTACAATCCACTCATTAATACTGAACCTATGTTGATGTTTGGTTTCTTTCAAAACATTGGGATTATCCCCAACATATGCATAATGATGTGAATTGTGTAAATTATTAATTCCGTCGTTACCTATTTGTAATGTAATTCGATTCTTCGATCATTTTTTGCAAATTCGTCAATTACGTCATCATAAAAACCTCGATGCTCTGACATTTTGGAGAAGTTTGTTTTCAATGGGCAACAGCGACGAATGCGAAAGTCCCTCCTGCCCCGTTGAATTTCTCACGAAATTTGTTATACGTTTAAGTGTTGAAAAATTGCTTTCTACTGATGAACTTGTGTCGGTGTAGGCATCTTCCAGCTCCTTGTCTTTTAAAAATTGCATTATTTCCTTAGCGTTATTTTTTGCGCTAATATCATCAGTTTCGTAAATCACTTTTAGTTCAGATCGCAGTAACACTCGGTCGAAGAACTGGCCATAATGAAGAAGATGTGATTTAAACGCATCTTCTGGAAAAGTTTTTCCTTTAAGTGCATCAAAATTGCAGAACTCGAGGAATTTAAAATCTATAGTTTATTTGTTGCTGAATTTGATCGATTATTTCATAAAAGAGGCGTCTGTATGATGTTTGAACATCTCCCACCTTGTCTGTTTAAAGACGCTTGGCTTGTGGCTCTACATTTAACGTCATCGTTTTCTCCCAAAATACGTGAATGTCATCTCTCTTTTGGCTTAACATGGACTTAAAATCATCTACTTTTTTTAGGCAAAAAGCAATATCATTTGTTTTAGTTTGTAATATATTAAAAACATTGCCCGAGAATGGAAATATTTTTGAAAATATGTTCAACAAATAATTAAAATTAAAATCTAACAGTCCAAAAACCCCCTCGAACTATTTATCGCTCCCGAGTCCCACGTTTCATTATTTTTTGTTATATTCTCAAATAGTTCAATCAGTGATTCACGATTTTCAGATAATGTTAACACAAGTCTTCCATTATAGTTCCACCTAGTAGGAGCTACTTTGGACAATCATTTGTGAACAATGGAGTCCAAAGCTTGTGTACGTTTTGTTGACTTGGAAAAAAAACTAAATTTAATTTATGAGCAAAACAATGGACAAACACAGCACTTAGGAAAGTTTCTCGAACTTTAGCTTGCAGACCCCCTAATTGTCGTGCCATCACTGCAGCTCCATCATAGCTTTGAGCAACTCATTTTTTCTTTCCATTAATTTCTTTAGTAACGTTATTAGCTACGGTATATAATGCAGTACGATTTTCGGACACATTTTTAAAACCTAAAAATCGCTCTTGAATACTTCCGTCTGTTTTAACGTAGCGTATTACTATAGATAATTAATTATTTTTAGAATAATGGTTGCAACAGCGGAAATTAAATCATTCTGGATTCGATTCGACGTTCCGCGAAAAACGCTAGACTGCTCTAAATGATTTTTTAGGCAATCATCTTATTTAACCAGTAAACTAAGTAAATCTTGAAAATTTCGTCTATTTGAAAAAACCCTTGTTTCGTCTTGACCTCTAAATCTTAATTCGTGCTGTCCGAGAAAACAAACAACATTGATAAATCTTCTTAATATTTGCCTATTTCTATCGACTAGTCCATTGTGTTGGCGGTAACTAATTTCCAACTGTTTATTAAGGGCGTGTTCAATTCTGGTTTTGCCGAACACTTTTTCTTTTATGACGGCCTGTAAATGCGCTTTGGACATAATGTGTCTTTTTACAGCTTTATGGAAATTGTTTAAATCGGAAAAACCAGTTTTATTCCAGAGACCTTTTTCATTTTCAAAAAGTAAACATGGCCAACTAAATAATTTAATTGTTCGTATTGTTTTTCCGGATAAAAATGTCTAATACAGTTCTTCATTTTTGTGGTTAAATTTTTGATAGGCGGTTTTGCCCTTCCTTTGGAAATTATTTGAAACTTATCAGCGAAGTTTAACGTTGAAAATCACTTTATTATTAAGACACACACCACACAGTCACAGACACTCTTCTTACTAAATTCTCCAACATTTTCAACGTTATTACCGACACCCGAAGTTGACGGTATTTGCATATCCACGTCCGTATTATTGTCTTCCAACACACGGATAGTCTTTCAAACAAAGAACCTATTCCAACGATAGCTTCCGCCACCACTTAAAGCAAGCGACTGAAATGCAAAAATAGCAAACAGCCGATTGAAAGTTCAAAAGCAGGAAATCAAGTCTGTATACTTGATTTGGCTGCAGAGAAGCTAGCGGCCATAGGTTCTATTCGATATTCTATTGTGGCTGGGTCGGAGTCAAGGCCGCATTTATTATAAGCTTGATAATTAAGATAATATTTTAGCATTTTTAATATAAACTAAATTAATGGTTTCCTATTTCAAAAATTACATTTTAGAAGATGTTTTGTATTTTTTTTTGGGGAAGCACTGCTTTCCTTGCTTCCATGGACTGCACGCCCCTAGTCTCTCGTGAAACTAGATTCATCGGAGAATAAAATACGAGAATAGAAAGTTAGATCTTCACTTTTCTTATTTCTCATCCAATCGGAAAATACTGCACGCGCAGGGAAATCACCCTCCATCATGCAGGCTTGTGTATATTATTACTTACAGATGATTTGCAAATTCCTGGATGCATACCCGTTTCATTTTTTTTTTTGAGACACCGATCCGGTTTCCCTCAACCTCTGATGAAGTACCGTAAAGGTTATATGAGTGGGATGGATTCTATTCGGAAAATTTTCAACATACCTATGTTGTGCCGGTCGAGCGTTATACTAAACTTCCCCGTAGATTAAATGCATATCTGCATATTTTTCATTACTAAAAAAACCATTTTTTAAAAAAATGTAAATTAAAATCTTACTTTCAATTAAATCAAATTATTAATATGACAGTAACAATTTTGTCAAAAATGATTCTTGGTTTGTTATTGTTAAGAGCGGTTACCTAGCATTTTTGAGTAACTATACCTTTTTTATGAATAAATACTTACACTTTCCTAAGCAAAAAAAGTATACTACGTTCTCTAAAAAAAAGAATTACATTATGCCTTCAAACTAACGGTCATCACGTGCTTGAAATAAATACGCTTTAGTTTACTATTATTAAAAAATTTCTTTTCCTTGCATCGACGCATAAACTTGGAAATTGCTCGAGAACGGTTACCTCTAGCGTTGTTGAGTAAGCATTTTTTACTTAGAAAAGGTACAAGAATAATACTTATTTATAAAAAACCCAGAAGTTCATCATCGCCAAAAAAGTTAGGGCAAATTTATATAAATAATAGTAGCGTACGTAGCGCTCTCTAAGTGTCACATGGAATCTAATACCAAATTATGAGTCCTCACCCAAAAAATACCCCGAATATCCAATTTCGTGAGAAAATCAACAGATATTTAATAAAAAATAAAAAAAAAAATTATATTTCCACACCCTGTATCTCCGTAAGGAAGCATTATATATATATATATATATATATATATATATATATATATATATATATATATATATATATATATATATATATATATATATATATATATATATATATATATATATATATATATACAATGTGTCCCAAATTTGGCTTACATGCATTGCTATCTCGTAAACCGCTATAGCTACAGGGTGGGTTAAATTATATATATATGATATATATATATATATATGCTAAACGACTCGTATTATGGTTTTATATATACATTATTAGGGCACTTTTATTAGGAACATTATGCACGTAAAACGAAGTTTCTAGCTTCAATTGTTTTTGAGATATTGGCATCAACTTTTTATTTTCTTACCGACGCCATATTGGATTATTGTATTTTTGGAAAGATCTTTTTAAGAGCTTTCCAATGATGTATAACAAGGTAAGATTATTATTTTTCTTGAGCTCTAAAAACGAAAATAATTGTTTTTTTTTAAGTAGGCTTTGATTACGCATGGCGGCCATAATGAAACAAAAGAATGCCGCATGTCGACAATCATTTTGTGTTCCTGAATAGTACTTGTTATCATTTTCTCATTGTGCCGAGTTTTTACAAAGTTTATTTGAGTTTCTTATACTACTTAAAATGGAGGGTAATTATTCCAACGAAGAGAATTTGGATATGATAGAACTTTATTTTAAAGCAAATAGAAATACACAAGCAGCTGCGCGTTCATACGAAGAACAATTTCCAGACCGACATCAACCAAGCCAAAGGCATTTCAGATTTCTAATTGTAAACTTGTTAGCTTATGGGTAAAAATATTAATTCAACCATCGATGTTTCAGATTTTCAACTAAGATATTATACTAACAGTGAATACCTAGTGACTAAAATGTAACTATCACACTATTGAAAATACCTAAACTAAATTTAAATTAACACATAAAAAAAATATAAGTTACACCACATGCCTCCCTCCATTTTCCACACATTTTTGACATTTCTCCAATACCTTTCGTGTAACCCTTCTTAAGGTGTTCCTGTTAATATTAGCAAAAACATCTCGGACTCTGTCTTCTAGCTCTCTGAGACTTTCTGGCGGAGAAAATTCGTAGACCTCATTTTTTGCGTATCCCCATAAATAAAAATCGGGAGGAGGAATATCCGGTGACCTTGCCGGCCAAGCAACAGGGCCTTTATTAGCGATAATATTTTCCCCGAAAGTATTTCTGAGGACCGCCATCACCTCTCTGGTACCGTGAGCCGGACAGCCATCTTGTTGGAACCAAATATTTTGCAGGTCGTTTGGGGGAACAGAATTTATAACTTCTGGAATAATTTGTTCCCGCAATAGTTGCAAATATCTGTTACCCGATAAATTTTCTTGGAAAATGAACGGCCCAATCAAACGGTTATCTAAAATACAAATTGTTATGAGTGATTTAAAGCAGAAGTGCATTGTTTGGAATTACCTATAATGCCACACCACACATTGAACCCAAATTTTGTTTGTAAACGTCTTTCTTCTAAATTATGAGGATTCTCGGTGCCCCAGTAATGAGTATTATGTTTATTGAAAATTCCACAGTTTGTAAATCGTGTTTCATCTGTCCAAAGTACTTTAGAATGAAAGTTGGGTATTTGCTGGCATTTGTTGATGAACCATTCACTAAACGTGATTCTTCTAGCAAAATCATTTACCTGAAGACCCTGTACAATAGTAGGTTTATAGGGATGAAAGTGAAGTTTTTTCAAGACTCGTTGGACGGTTGATTTGGGAATTGCCGTTTGTTCTTCAATCTTTCTTACTGAGGTTGTTGGGTTGTCCCTGACACTTTCTATTATAGCTGCGTTTCTTGCTTCATTATCTATTGAATAGGTCTTTGGTTTCGGTTTCAAAAAAGACCCGTAGGCTAACAGGTTAACAATTAGAAATCTGAAATGCCTTTGGCTTGGTTGATGTCGGTCTGGAAATTGTTCTTCGTATGAATGCGCAGCTGCTTGTGTATTTCTATTTGCTTTAAAATAAAGTTCTATCATATCCAAATTCTCTTCGTTGGAATAATTACCCTCCATTTTAAGTAGTTTAAGAAACTCAAATAAACTTTGTAAAAACTCGGCACAATGAGAAAATGATAACAAGTACTATTCAGGAACACAAAATGATTGTTGACCTGCGGCATTCTTTTGTTTCATTATGGCCGCCATGCGTAATCAAAGCCTACTTAAAAAAAACAATTATTTTGGTTTTTAGAGCTCAAGAAAAATAATAATCTTACCTTGTTATACATCATTGGAAAGCTCTTAAAAAGATCTTTCCAAAAATACAATAATCCAATATGGCGTCGGTAAGAAAATAAAAAGTTGATGCTAATATCTCAAAAACAATTGAAGCTAGAAACTTCGTTTTACCTGCATAATGTTCCTCTAATAAAAGTGCCCTAATAATGTATAAACCATAAAACCATAATACGAGTCGTTTAGCAGCTACGGGCAAAAGTTGAAAATGCACCATTTTGATTTTTCCCGATTATGAAAACCACAAAAGATATCCTAAACTTCAAAACGTCATCAAATTTGTAATAAAATTCTCTAAAATATATATATATATATATATTGTATATATATATATATATATATATATATATATATATATATCATCATAAATAAATTGGCGACTACTGGTGATAGCGAGGACCCCATTGGAGCACCATCCATTTGTTTATACATTTGCCCGTTGAAAGAAAAATAAGTATTTTTGAGGCAATGCTCCGAGAGTTCTATTATATGTGCCTGGAAATCCTCGTTCATAGCAATCTTGTCCAATGCTTCGTCGATGGGAATACTGGGATATAACAATTTGACATCTAGGCTTGCTATGATATCATTTTTTTCAAGGACGATATTTCGTATAATTCGAGTGACATGCTCCGAGTTTTTTACAAATGAATCAGCTTTTTTTTCAGAATGACAGTAGTGAACGGATGGACACCCGGAATGAAAACACATTGTATTTTTCCATCCGTGAAGGAGTAAAAATCAACATATATATCTATATATATATATATATATATATATATATATATATCTGTTAATTGATGAAGATGCGTCATGCAATGCGAAACGTCAGTAAGTGATTCCATTTTGTCTCAAGCACCATGATTCTTGAATTAACCAAAGCTCTGAAACATTTCCTTCGAAACAATAAAGTAGTTCTATTCCTAGTCACATTTTGTAGCTAGTAGCCATAATCCTGATATTTCTTTAAATGGAATTTTTTTATTATAGCTCTTCTATACAATGATATACGGCAGTAACATTTTGTGGCGTTTATCACGACATGACATTTAATTACGTATCTTTGTCCGTCATATTACAATTCG
Source organism: Kuschelorhynchus macadamiae (assembly GCA_030620095.1). Lineage (NCBI taxonomy): Eukaryota > Metazoa > Arthropoda > Insecta > Coleoptera > Curculionidae > Kuschelorhynchus > Kuschelorhynchus macadamiae. The sequence continues at coordinate 2,423,779 of JAUTXW010002010.1, forward strand.
TACGAGTGGTTGTATAGGACAAAGTTGCTTTTCCAATTCACATTTAAAATATTATCGGAATCGTTTTGTTTTCCCGTTGCAATATTGCAGTTTTATGTCGCATTTAAATTCAGATCGTTCCGTACTAAAAATACTAAAAATGGTATTTATATGCATAATATAGGGCCCTAAACTTTTCTGGCATTTGAATATACATACGAGTGTATTGTTATATGAGTCCTATATGTAAATTTTATTTTCCATGGGAACATTTTATTAACAACTTCGAAAATATCGCAATTTTTATTGTTATCATTGCCACAAGCAAATATATATAAATAGAAAACACATTTTCAGTAATTTTTGCAAACCATGTTATTAATTCAGAGATAGATTGAATCTGTCGTTCTTGAAAGAACATACCATCACTTTTTTTTTACTTCACTCGTAAAAGGGAAGTATTGTAATTGAGAAAAAAACACCCCCTGAAATTTTTTTCAGATATTTACGTTTCAGAGTCTCTAGATGCCGAAAAACATGTATTCTCAGTTCCGACGGTCTGTCTGTCTGTTTGCGCTGCATAGCAAAAAAGCTACTTAAGCGATTGACTTCAAATTTTGGCCAAAAATTAAGGATCATATGGGGATGACCTGGTAGTATGGCAAATCAAATTGGTAAAGAGTGAAATGTTTAAAAAATTATTACTAAAAAACTACTTATCCAATTTACCTCAAATTTTGTACAAAAATCGAGTATTATGTTGGAATCAACTAGTAATATTTGGTACGAATCCGAATGGTGGAACGAAATGGAGGCTTAATAAAATATTTAAAAATTCAGTCTGAAAAACAATTTAATGAACTGATTTCAAATTGTATGCCATAACTAAATGTGATATAGAGACGAACTAGTAAAACTGTGGTACTAATTCAAGATGACGGAACAAAATAGCGGCTAAATAAAATGTTTGTAGTCGTGAAAAAATCAGCCTCTCAGGTTTTACATATCTTCAAGATGCCAAAAATATTCCGTCGGTCCGTCTGTCTGTCAGTTCGCGGCATAGCTTTAAATCTACTTACAAGATTGACTCCAAATTTTACATTTACATACAAAATTATAATTTCGGTAAAAAAAAACAAAAGGAAGTCTTCACCTGAAGCGGGATTCGAACACGCGTCCATTCCATAGCAAGTGCAGAAACGTATCGCTGAGCAACCAGGCCTGTACCGAAAGGCATCTAACTTCATTTGTACTACGCGGAATCAATAGGGAGACCAATCAGTGCTGTGTCGTTACACTTTAGTTAGTTCGGGTAAATTCAGAGCTTCGACTTATCAGCTCGTCCTATATTAATTCCCAGGAAGAGTGATTAATGCATATAATGCGAAGCAAAAGGAATTATGGGTGCTAAACTTGTAACAATTATTTGCCTTAATTAAAGTAAAATTCACACAAGTTCAGCCTCTTTTAACAATAAATTGAGAAAAATGGTATGTAGCTTCGAGGCAATATTTGGTAAAAATCTGTTTTCAGTTCCTGTATTAGAATCATTTAACTTATTGACAAACCTACACAAAATACCACTCATTCGTCAACCTTGATTGATTATGTTTGTTCTAATTTTTTTTTCTAAAGATAAACTAGCCTGTAATGTTTTGCAAGTAGGTCTGTCAGATCATGATGCGGTTTCGTGCAGTTTTAATCTTGGGGGTAGGGTACCGAGTACAATTAAATATAAGGGTAAACTATACACAAGGGAAAATTACTTTTCTAAATTTTGAGAATTCCTTGCAATCATTCCATGCGTTTTTATTTCAAATGTTTAATAAATCATTTCCAATTAAAAATAAAAAGAAAGAGTTAAAAAAGTCTTGGATTACAAAGGGTTTGCAGGTTTGAGCTAAAAATACGAGGCCTGTTTAATACATTAGAAAATATTTTATGACTAATGAACATTTTGGTTTTGTTTTCTCAGATTACAAACCTATTTATAGAAAAACGATTACGATTACGATTTACGATTAATACAGTAGGAGAATGGAATATGCAAACAACAAGCACAGTGAAGCTTGGGAAATTGTAAACGAACTTAGAGCAAAAAGGAAAACGAAACGATGTGTTGCAGATTCAAGCCTCTCAGCGGATGAAATTAATAACTTATTAATAATAGCTCCATTGGTACTACTTTGAAGAACCAGAACTGTTATTCTGAATTTTTAAAAAATGTTCCTGTCCAGCATGACTCATTTTTCTTTTTGCCGACAGACATTTATGAACTCAAGAAAGTGATTTTGGATATTAAGAGAAATGGAGCTACAGGATGGTATTGAACGTGTTGCCAGACGGTATTAATGGTTCATTTTATAAGGGAGTATTTTTAGATTACCTAAAGATAGCAACAGTCATTCTAGTCTTTTAGGGGAGGTGAGGACCTAGCATCCAATTACCGACCATTGTCGCTGCTGCCAACATTGTCTAAAATTATAGAAAAATTGTTAAAAGTTCAAATAGTTGCATTCCTAATCAAGTATAGTGTCCTAAAATTAGAACAGTTTGGCTTTCAACAAGGAAAAAGCACAAGTAATGCCATATTTTCATTTTTCGAATGTCTTTATGTGAGACTGAATGAGAAAGAGGTTGCCGCGGCATTCTTTTGTGATTTGTCAAAGGCGTTTGACTGCGTGAATCATAGAATACTGTTGCGAAAACTTAAAATATATGGTTTTAGGGGGGAACCACTGAAATGGTTTGAGTCTTATTTGGGAAACAGGATACAGTGTGTTTCTTTTGGGGGGCATATGTCTGAGCATCAAGAATTGGAGTTTGGGGTACCACAAGGATCAGTCTTGAGACCCATTTTGTTTTTGTTGTATTTAAATGACTTTGCGGGAATTAATATATCTGGCAGATTCACCCTATTTGCGTATGATGCAACCAATCTTTGGCATAACAGGGACAGCAAGGTCCTAAGTGCGGATATTGAAAACGATATATAATTAATTAAACGTTGGTGTGACTCAAATCAATAATCTTTGAATCTTGTTAAGACTATTATAGTCTCTTTTGGATGTAACTTCGATGACATAAGTTTGGGTGATGCTGTACTAGAAAATATAACCAATAACCAATTAAAGTTTCAATTTCATATAAATTTTCTTAATTCCAAAATGGTTTTAAATTGTTATGTCATCAGAGTTATTTCCAATAATTTAAACGATTACAGTATTGTTAAGAGCGTATACTTGTCTCTAATTGAATCACATTTACGCTATGGGATTTACTTTTGTGATTATTGTAACTTTTATTTGTCAAGCATGGTATATTGACGTTAGCGTCTTTGTTTATTTTAGAGACTGTATGCTTAATGTATAAAAAATATAAACAGCGAAATCAGTTAGGTGATAGGTATAATTAGAACTTTAGAGACCCTGATTTGCTTTCACTACCTATCCCTTCTACCTCCCTTATAAATAGTTCAATAATTTATTATGGTAAGAAATTGTTTAACCACTTACCCCCACACATTATATTGATACCATCTTTGATGAAGTTTAGAAGGGAGGTTAAAAGACTACTTTGTGCGAGAGCCTACTATAGAATTGATAATTTTTTTATATCGATAGTTTTTGGAGACTTTTGTGTAGTTATACTACTTGATCGATTATAACTGATTGTATATTTTGCATATTTTTGTTTTGTACTTTATATTTTGTACATTATTTGTTGCAAACGTAAATAACTATTAATTCCTTATAAGACTGCGTATTATGTTTCAATATTATTTTTCCTGTACAGCTTTGTCAATGAGATTTTCTTAAGACAATGAAGCCATTTTGAGTTTGAGTTCAGTCCAAAGAACAGTCGTAGTTATTTTTCATGCCACTTTTTAAGGATTAATGATCTTTTTGTATGTTGGAAATCATAAACTGCTGGCCACTTGAAACAGTTCACCTGCATTTTTTGGTAAAATTTAAGTTCTAATATTTTTAAAACGAGACGAGATACTGAGCTGCGGTTTTCAGCTGTATTTTGCAAACTTTATTACATATAACAGCTGTTAAGCCTAAAACTTACCTAAGCTAAAAAGTTTTTTCTACAGGGTGTTAAACAAGACTCTGCAATTTTTTATTCGTTCCGAAAATCTACAAAGGAAATTGTTTAGTTCTAATTGTTAGATTAGTGTAATCCTTGGTGAAATTGTAAAAAACAATTTGAAACGTTTTTTTTTAATTTTAAATATTTTTTGAGATATGGTTTTTTTTGTCAAAAAATTTAATTTTTCTACATAATAAGCTGTAATTTTTTATTAGCCATTTGATGTATAATTTTCTTGCTAGAGGGCACTTAAGTCATATGTTTTTATAATGTGCACGGTCTGCACTACCCAGAAAATATACAGGGTGTGAAAAAAATGTGGCAAGGTTAGTTAAAAACCTAAAGATCATGTACGTATATTTCAACAACCTGTAGCATAAAAAAGAATATAAATTTAAAAGTTTTTACTTAAGTTTTAAGGAGTACCGAGTATTTTCTCCAAACGGTTTTTTAATATTCTCTCTAACTTTATTATTTTAAAAAATGCAGGTGTTGATTTTACAGCCAAAGATACCAACATCCGGTAACACAAGAGACATGTAACAGCCTGCCATCTTTTTTGTTTTAAAAATAATAAAGAAAAAAAATAGAGAAATAAAAATTAAACTTAAGACGTTTTTATAACTCGAGAAGAGGTCTATAAAAAAGTGATTAAAAATTACTTCCGGTTTTACTGGAACTGACCCCTACTTTTTTATTTTAAATAGAGCCCTGTACCTTTTTATTATTTATCGTATTCAGCTTAAAATTAGCTTATCACCAATATATCACAAGGTAAGTTTTGTTTTCAAAATGGTGGCTGGACAGTCTTTTTTCCGAAATTCAACTTTGACGTTCAATAATAGAAATGCAGTCACTTTTTACAAAATATTTCTTTTAAACAGTCCAAAATAAGCTTAGTTTTTATTTTTTTAGACACTTCAACTTAAATATCGTTTTGGGAAATAATAGAATTTTTCAATTTTTTTTAATTAACGAATGAGCAATTTACTCTGATAATTTTTATTGACACCTTGTATAATTTTTCACATTCATTTTGTTCGCAAAAAACTTTTTTAAAATGCAATGCATAGTAACCTGAATTATCAAAATAGTAAAAACGAATATACCTATCAAGGAATCTGAAATATTGTATTTGTTGAAATCAAAAAGTTATAGAAAATTAAAAAACCGGTTGGAGAAAATATTCACTACAGTAAAAACTTTTAAATTTGAATTCTTTTTTATGCTAGAGGGGTTGAAACATGCATACATGATCTTTCGGATTGCTGGGTTTTTAACTAACCTTGCTACATTTTTTCATACACTGTATATGTTCTGCGTAGTGCAGACCGTGCACATTATAAAAAAAATATGGCTTAAGAGTCCTCTAGCAAGAAAACTTTACATCAAATAGCTAATAAAAAGTTAGAGCTTATTATGTAGAAAAATTAAATTTTTTGACAAAAAAAAATCATATCTCAAAAATATTAAAAATTATAAAAAAAGTTTGAAAATTTTTTTACAATTTCACCAAGGAATACGCTAATTTAACAATTAGAACTAAGAAATTGTTTATAGATTTTCGGAACCAATAAAAAATTGAAAAATTTGCAGAATCTTGTATAAATAACTTTTTAGCTTAGGTAACTTTTAGGCCTAACACCGGTTATATCTCAGTATCTAGTCTCGTTTTAAAAATATTCGAACTTAAATTTTATCAAAAAATGCAGGTGAACTGTTTCAAGTGGCCAGCAGTTTATTTAAAAATCACTTAATGTATTATGCCAACTTTCCTACCTTCTTTGCAAAGTTTCTCGGCCAAATATGCAACATATCTTAACATATCTCAGCAATCTATAAATCTTTTTTTAAACATTTTAAAACAAGTGGTCATTATTTCTTGCTTGAAGTATTCATTAAAATATCAGGAAATAGTAGATAAATACTCCACTAATTGCTTTCTCTGAATGGATCCAATGAACCTGTGTTTTTTCAGAAATGTAACAAACTTACTTTCTAATTCTACTTTTTGAGTACCACCGGTATAACAGACCTACGGTTTATCGCCTAGACGTAATCATCCTGATAGTTTGCCATGCCAATGAGGCGGCGCCGTGTAAATTAAAACCTTTTTCTCTCAGCAGGCGGACATTGAATGATGAAAGTTTTCGAAAAATTCAAGTTAGAGTTTTTATTGTTTTAAAATTAAAAGTATATCTAAAATATAAAAATTAACAATAAAACAATTCAGTATTTATTAAAAAATGAAATAAAAATACACTATTACAATCTGGTTTTAAAAATAAATAGATCCAAACATAAAAAAATATATCAAGAATATTTAGGCTATTTTTGTTTGAAAAGCAATGTTGCCTACTTACGCTATTTACTACGCCCAAATTAGGAGTCTAAAATTGCATTATATTGTATTATTTGTAGCATGGCCAACTAAGCAAAATAAAACAAATGCCTACAGCTTCGAGAATTTAAAGCTTAAAAATGTAATAAAAGAAATCTGAGTTTTTCATTTAAAAATGCATAGATGGTGCCAGTTCCGGTTAAACCGGAAGTAAGCAAAACTGTCGAACATGGGTTAAAAGTTGACAAATTGTATCCCATACAAGATCACAAAATTTTGAATTGATATTTTAGGAAATAAAGGACCTGGTATATAAAATGTTTCATTTTAATTAAAAAACTAAATGTTTCAGTAATAAAAATATTTTTGTTTTCATGGCCACACTGTATAGTGTAAAAAATCATTAAACAAAACATTAAGTAACTAGAAAAAGTCGTCTATATTTCTCAAAGAGACCTGTAATTCTATTAAATAAAACACAAAGTCTTCTTAGTACAGATTAACAACCAATCAGATACCGCACTCCTGGAATTTTCATTCATAAACGTGTTTACTCGAACCCCATTAGCTGGGCGATCGAAATATTTGTATTTATTCTAAGCAGGACCGTAATAAAATATTTTGTGAGTAATATTTATCCAAGTTTATTATATTTAAATTGAAAAATTAGTGTACACATACAGAGTGGTTTGAGTTTTTATAGATTTATGAAAGAATAAGGGCAAGCTTAAAATTTAATATTATTGTTGGATCAATTATATCGCTGAACTTGAAAACATTGTGTTTTAGTATCATGTAGAAACTGTTTTAGCGCATTTTATATTCATTTCACTTATGCCATTGGCGTGCGTGTGAAAAAGTAAATATTATATGCTATTATAGTTTCTCACATCACAAAAATGGAATATTATGTTTCTGATTTTCACAATGTTTGAGGTCAGCAAATTCAATTTTCTGTTCATTTACCTTTTTTGTAATATATAAGTAATATATAATAAGAGGATGATTCAAGTTGAAGCTACATAACCTCTGATTTTTAGGCAGATCGTTTATTTTATCAAAAAGATCTTCTCTGTTGCAATCCAAGACCCAGTTTCTTGCTCTAAGATTAGGTAAAAAATAATAGTTTAAATGCTAAAATGACAAACATGCTTTATGCTATCAATGCGAGCAACACTGAACTGCAATAAATAAGACCATATGTGAACCTCGGTTCAATAAAAAATTATAGTTTAAAATATCTAGAAAACACGCTTTTATCAGTAACGCACTAAAAAGTACAAAATAATGTAATTTTCGTAAAATATATTTTGTTCAATGACTATGCATGAAAGTGTGATTCGCTTTTTCGTTTCTTTGAGAAGCATGTACTTTTAATTAATTTCTACAACATTACATTATTTTGTACTTTTTAGTGCGTTACTGACAAAAGCTTGGTTTCTAGTTTTATAAAAACTATAAATTATTTTTATACTTTTTACGCACTTTACTGGACTCATCAAAACAAAACTGATTAGCCCAAACTTTAGGTTCGATGGTACCATATTATGTATTGGACTCGTCAAAACAAACCAAATGATCATCGGTACCATTTGGTACCATAGAGCTGATCAGATCAACTCGGTGGTAGCAAATGATGAATTGGACTCGTCCAAACAAACCAAATGAGCCCAGACAAGAACGGTTTACTAGCTGGGATCATATGTAGAATTTGGTATTATCGAGCTTGTCAGATCAGCTAGCTGCTACCAAATGTTGATATTGCCATTTGAATTACCCACCTTTGCAAATTTTCAAATCGACAGAACAATTAGGGGTAGGTTAAAATCGATTGGTATCATCGAGCTGATCAGATAAGTTCGATGGTGCCAAATTGTATTATTATCCGAATGAGTTATAGTTACAAAATTACAAATCCATACAGTTAGAAGTAGGTTAAAATCGATCGGTACCATTTGTTACCAAATTATTATATTATTATCCGAATTGTGTAGGTTTGAAAATTTTCAAATCTTTACAACATTTAGAAGTAGGTCAAAATCGATCGGTACCATTTGGAATCATCGATCGGCCCGATGGTAACAAAAATTCAAACGGATACAATAATAAAATCAGAAGTAGGTTAAAATTGACTTCGTATATTTATTTATATACGTAGTTAGTTACATACAAGTGAACATAAAACAAAATTTAAACCGGTGAATGAAAATTTTACAATACGTATTTACATGACATGCAAATAGTAATTAAAAAATCGATAAATTTCCTTTACTCGGAATTTCTCTGTATGAATCTTTCATAATTCATTTCATTTTATTAGGAATAGTGAAGTGTGACTCAGTTTAGTTCAGTGCATAGTCATTTAGCAACACATATATACTGTCTTCTCAAACATTTTTTTCGGCGCCAGATAACTGATAAAATATTGGATTCCTATCAATATTTTATCAGTTTTTACTTATGCCACCCTTGATTTTTGTGCATAATTTAAGATCAATTCAAGTAGTTTTTACATTGACACACACCTCCATTTTGAACTCGTACCAGTTTATCCTATATTACATTTAATTTCTCTGCAAAATTTAAAGCCAATTAAACAAGATCAAAGTAGATTAAAAAAAAATTATTTGGCAGCCATTTTGTTTCGCCGTCTAAAATTCGTACTACAACCTTTCCAATTTGTCTCTATATTATACTTAATGCTTGCTCAAAATCTGAAATTAATCTAATTAGTAGTGTTTTCAGGCTGATTTTTTAAATATTTTATTAGGGCGCCATTTTGTTTTGCTATCTTTAATACTTAATACCATTGTTACTAGAAACGCTAAAACGTGAAGATATTTAAAACCTTTCCATGATTACAAACATTTATAGCCGACATTTTATTTCGCCATTTTGAATTAGTACCACAGTTTTACTAGTTCGTCTCTATAGCATAGTTAGTTATTGCACACAATTTGAAATCAGTCTATTAAATATTTTTTAGGCTGAATTTTTAATTTATTAAGCCGCCTTTTGATTGCGCCATCTTGGATTCGTACCAAAATTTTAAAAGTTAAAACGTAAAGATCTAAAAAAATCTCGGAGGGTTCACTATTACAATACGTCTTTTTTACGAGGGAAGTAAAACATCACTAGAAGTTTGTTACATTCTAAGTAGGTAATATGAGTCCCACATAACAAATTTGAATATTTTAAACAAATCAATGAGGATATTGAATGAAAAAATAATTCCTGCAATTAAGGCTTTCGGTTTTGGAATCTCGAAATCAGTTTACAGTTTCGAAAATCCCGGGATTAAAAACACGATCTCGAAAAATCCCTACATTTAATAATGCAATGACACGGAATAAATGGGATGTAAACGTTCTCACTTACTTCGCGTATCGATCGTTCGATCGCTACTTTGTCTGTAATTTCGACAACTTCACTTTTGTTGTCAGGGGCTCCCAAAACACGTACACAATTAGTAGCGAAGTTTATTTAGTTGTTTTTAAAATATGGATTAGTATAGTGTAGGCTATAGCGTATTTAGAGCTGTTTTAGCATACGTCTTAAAGTTATTCCAAATTATTATTATATGTCGGAAACTATATAACATTTAAAAAAAACGTATCTTCTTATATTCTTGGGAAATCTGAAAAAGCTATGCGATGATTTGTAGCTTGTAATTTTGCAGGGTTTGGCACTGACTTTTCTAGAAGTGTTCATATTTTGATATTATTTTCTATATAAGACTTCAAATATTTAAATTTAATTTATACTTTACTTCGGCGGCCGGCGCTTCGAAGAACAAAAAACTGCAAACGACTACGTCTGAAACAATAATGCCAGTCTCCGGCCGACACAACGCTGCTGAGTTGATAGATACTGCGCCCAAATTGGGGTTATGTGATGATTTGGGCGCCGAACGAAAGTGCGGTATCTGTATTAATCTGTGGTAGTAGTACAATTAGTATATTAGGTTTTTCCAATATTTTAGGTCCGATGATGCTCGCAAGATCGAAACACGTGTTTTTAAAATATTTGTTTTGACTGAGACCAAGACTTTGTGTTTTATTTAATAAAACAACTTTGGAATATAAAATATACTATAGACTCTTTTACACTCCCTCACTGAAGCTGCCTTGTATGATCAAAAAACATTTACATAAAAAATTAATTTTATTTTTGTTTTTAGAGGTGGATCTTATAGCAACTCTGTATAGTTTTATATGCAAAAAAAATTAAATTTGACGCTTCAAAATTTTATTAACGATTAATGTTTGTATTATAGGTAGTGCATTAAAATAAAATATGCAAATAATTGCGTTATTTATTGTTAATTTTCAAAAATGTTTAAATATTTTCTAAAGCAATTCGGTTTTTACCAATAAATAGAATAAAACGATATTGTTGGTATTTTGGTTTTTAAAACAAATGGGTCCAAGCATTAAAAAACTGTTTTTTTCTTTTGATAAATAATACTAAAAAAATATTTTATAACAAGAAAATCTGGGCCGTTTTTGTCTTAAATACAATTTTCCTTCGTTACGCTATTAATGAAATCTGAATTGGGAATCTAAAATTGTATTAAATTTTGAGACATGGCCAACCAACCAAAATAAAACAGATACTTGTAGCTCAACCATTTTTTATCCGATTTCAAAAAATCAAAGAACTGACATTTAGAGAATTTTATGCTTTCTCGGAACGAAAATAAAAATTTGGGGATAAACTGGACGAGGACAAAATTGTCAAACATGGTTTAAAAGCTGACAACTACATGCTCCGGATGCTCATAAAATTTCAAACTGATATTTTAAAAAAAGAAGAAAAAAAGGGGGACGTATATTAGTCCCTGGTTGCCAGCAGTGGCGGCTCGTGGATATAAGAACGGGTGAAGCACACGTAGCTAGGTGGACAGCGCTGCAGGTAAAAATTGCGCTGCAGGGGAACATTTTTCGGGGTGCCACGCCCAAAATGGCAATTTTTTAACCTTTTTATGATGTTAATTATCCATAGCTTTGGAGCGTTTTTTAATACTTAGGGGAAATAATATGAATTTATAAGATTTGAAATATATTTTTTGGTTCTTAAAAAATAGTTATGTATTTATATCTTAAAGTTAATTTCGATTCGATCGATGCAAAACTGCTTCCGCCTCCGATGATCCAAGTGCACTAATTTACATTAATTCTATAACAAGCGCCTGTAGCCTGCAGCTTGCAGCAGCAGTTTATGCCGCTCCCATCTCTATTTGGCTTATGGATATTCAATATTGCGTTGCCATAGCAACTGCCGTAAACAAATCTAAACGGGGGGAGTCTGATGCGGAATTTGTTACTGCTGCCCAACGGTTCGCTCTTATAAAAAGGTGTTCAGTATATAATAAATATATAAATGATAGAAAATAATGGTATAATTAAGTAAATAATGTGAATTTATATAGAACATATTACATTTTTATAATAAAAATATAGATTATAAAATGCTCAATATTGTAAAAATATTTTTATTTTTAAGTAAATTGATTGGAAAATGTAGGTGAAGCAGAGCTTCACCCGCGTCCCTGGCGAGCCGTCACTGGTTGCCAGGTATACCAAATGTGAGAAAGCAAAAAGTGTTAGATATCTATGAAGAGGGGAAGGGTAATTTTTCTTTTGGAAAAGAGACAAAGTCGACTAAAGCCACGCGACTTACAGATTTGATCGTACCACGGAAAATAGGGAAAAGGAAAATGCTCAATATTGTAAAAATATTTTTATTTTTAAGTAAATTGATTGGAAAATGTAGGTGACGCAGAGCTTCACCCGCGTCCCTGGCGAGCCGCCACTGGTTGCCAGGTATACCAAATGTGAGAAAGCAAAAAGTGTTAGATATCTATGAAGAGGGGAGGGGTAATTTTTCTTTTGGAAAAGAGACAAAGTCGACTAAAGCCACGCGACTTACAGAGTTGATCGTATCACGGAAAAGGAAATTTTCGCGTTAATAAAGTTAGCAAGGTCGCGTCCTGCGCATAAATTTGGTCGAGATTGTAAAATTTTGATTAATGAATGAGGTAAAAAAAATGAAATAAATGTGATAATACATATCAATGCTTCAAGACTTTTGGTTATGTTGCGTTGTAATCGTATATGGGCTATTTATTTAACAATTCTTTAAAACCTGCAAACCGAGTACTCTTAAATTATAAGTAGAAATAATCGAGGTCATGTATCCTCATAAAATAAAGTATATAACTGAACTGTCAGTAAGGGCTTAAGATATTTTATCCTAAGATATCGAAATTACTCTATGTCTTTTTTTTTTCTGGCTGATCCTGGGGGGGAGGGAAACTAAGACGAATAACAGTGGCTCGCATGTATGTAATAACCGGTACTGTCCTCTAGACATTTAGTATGTATATACGTACCCCCTTATATTACTTCTGACTATTTGTGTATAATATTTTACAGCATAATAATTCACGTTTTAAAAGCCAATATAACTTCTTTTATACGGAAAATGATTTAAACTAATATTGCATAATTTTATTATCTCCATAATTCTAGGCCGTCATTTTTAAACTACTTTAAATTTAAAATATTAAACTTATTATTGCCAACTCATGCTTACATTTTGCACATTATTAAATACCGCACATGCAACCACCTGCGTTAAAAAAAAACAATCGAATATTTGCATTTTGAGGCCAAAAAATTGGTTAATATGTTTCCCGCACCAAACTTGACAGTGAGAGAGAAAAAAAAAGAGAAATTAATTGATCGTTAAGCGCTAAATATGGCCGTGGAAAGAAAAATTAAATGTGACAACCCAAAAAATGTTCTGCAAGTAAAGAAAGTTGTTGAAAATATTTCCTCTGATGTGGTAGCAAACCCCCAAAAAATTACAACACCACACAAGTAAAAGATTTGGGGTTGTTGGGAGAATAATAAATTTTGACTTTAAACTGCGCCACAAAGAGTTTAGAAAGATGTTTGAAAGCTTTTGAAAAGGTTTCGCTTAATCAGATATCTGAGGTATCCTCAGATATCTGATTGCCCGGAAAAGCCAAAATATGTTTTACACGTCATATTTCTAAATAAACCAGACGAAATTTAAGAGAAACCTGTCCTGATATTATGGAGCCTTGAAGCTAGTCACTGAATAGTCCCGATTTAAGTCATTTGGAATAAAACACATACAGTCCCTATTTTAGAAATCATAGTATATTAAAAGGTTTGTCTGAAGATAGTAGAGATCTCAATGAAAGAATTATTCTTTGCTGTTAAGCGAACCAGTATATTTAAAAAAATTAATATGGATTAACTTTTCAGATAATTTATGTATAGTAGTTATTGATAATTGATAATTTTTATTTTATTTGGTTTATTTTTGCAACAATCTTAAATACATCGTTTTGGAAAGACAAAGCCAAGTCCGGTCCTGCATCTTTTCTTTCCAAACTGGCAAAGCCTCTTACCCATAAGACATTATCCACTAATTATTAAAATTGGTTAAAAATGGAATTTTATTAAACAATAAAAAAAGGTGGCAGTTTATTTTGACCTACAGTGTATAGCGTATTTATTTAACAAAAAAAAAATTATATTTATAAATATATGTGCTGAGAGTTATGTTAAGTTACAATGAGAAAGCCGAGTGCTTTGTACAGTTAATCCGCGAGACGTTCATCACGCTTATCGCATTCCGACTCCACAACATAATTCCTAAACATCCTTGGCACTAATCAAAGTACAAAAACCTCAACAACCGAAAACAAATTATCTCGTCAGGACCACAATAGAACACGGGCACTGTTCAAAAACCGACAATTTATTTTTGGAATTCATTTACTTCAGCTAAATATCTTCATTGTTCCTAAATTGGTTCTAATTTACTGAAACGTTTAAAGCTTATATATTTTCAACCCAACTGTTAATTGTTTTAAAGAAGTGATAATTGTGCATTTCAGCTTTCTCTGAAGAGATCTCCTAGTCTGCCACATTAATTAAAATTGTTTTAGCTATCTTAATTTGATTCGGGTCCTTTTACTGCTTCTCTTCATACCTATAATTAAGATGTGACAAAAATGTTGCCTTTGGAAGTTGATTTTAACGGTTGAAACACTTATAAAACCAATTAACATTATTTGCTTTACTTTTCTAACATGTAGACCTTGTGATGATTTAATGAATTTGAAAATTACATAATTAATAACCGTATATACAGGGCTGCCCAAAAGTCCGGTATTAAATTAATATAGCCTGAACCAATAACTTTTTGAAAAAAAAACGCTCAGACCCGTTAAATTAGTTTTTTAATTGCTCACATTTTGACGTAATTAATTTGTTTTTGTTTTGTTATTTGTCAAAGGTATGACGTCATCGACCTTTTTTTTAAATGACAACATACAGCTTGTGATACATCATTGCAAAGCTTTTACCTCATACAGTATGGTCCTAAATTCTGGCGCGATTCTGTCAAGCTATTTTATAATGGCTACCGTTCAAAATAAAAATTATTTCACTAATGAATTTATTTGTTCATTTAACACTAGTTATCTGTTTAGTGCATTCAGAAACTCTACAATAGTTTGTTTTGTCAACAATAACAGAATTAAAATTAATAAAACAGCAATGTTCCCCACCCGCTAGTTGGCATGCGCCCAGGCGATGATAAATATTCCGAATGGCTTCAGCCGGTATGTTATTTGACTCCACTCGAATTCTGATTTTCAAATCTTCAATATTATTTGGCCTGTTTTGGTAAACCTCTTTTGGATGTCCCCAAAAAAAAGTAGTCTAAAGGCGTTAAATCTGGGGACCTCGGTGGCCATTCAATTGTACCACGTCGTCCGATCCAGCGACCTGTAAATACTTCATCTAAATATGACACCAAAATGTTGTGGAGCATCGTCTTGTTGAACCCAAATTGTTTCATTAGATATATCTGGATCTACTTCGTTAGGAAAAATAACAGCCAGAGCAGGCATCAACTCGAAAGGTTAAGAAGTCCAGGTATCATTTCGCTGTAAGGTTTTCTTTAAAAAAGAATGGCCCTATAACTCGGTTATTAATTATACCTGCCCATACATTGACCTTCTGGGGACGCTGCTTATGAGCTTCACATATCCAGTGTGGACTTTTCTGACTCCAGAAACGATAATTGTGTCTGTTAACCACTCCGTTTAAGAAGAAGGTACATTCATCTGAAAATAATATGTTATGGGGAAAAGTATTAATCTCGTAACCCCGTCTCATCATTTCTTCGCAAAATTGCAACCGCCTGTCATAGTTATCTTCTAAAAGCTGTTGGACAAGATATACTTTTTAAGGATGGTATTTTCCTGCTTTCAAAAACAGTACCCTGTGAGATTTGATTTTCCGGATATTTAGCATTAAACAAAGCGCACACTTCTTTTTGACTTCTCATTTTATCTCCACAATATCGAGACGAGACTTCGATACGCTGCCTTTCGGACAATACAATTTTTATTAAGATAATTATAAAAGAACACGTTAATAGTACCAAAATTTATAAGTAATTCGTTTTACAAAATGCCAAAATGTCAAGCAATGCAAGTTTTTATTTTAAAGTTAAAATCAACATGAAACGAGGCAAAAAAAAAACAGTTCACAGTTCATATTATCATGGTAGTCCATACTTTTGGATGTTGAAGAAAACAGTAAACTTGCACCTGGGAGAAATCCTGTTAAAGAACCTACGTGCAAAATGATGAACCGTTTTCCTGTCCCACATCCCTTTTTTCTCTTGACATTTTTTACAGACTCGTCCTGTCAAGATTTCGAACCACTTCCATTAGAAAATATCCAAGTCTCGTCTAAAAATACCACTTTTCTAAATTTTGAATTAACATTTTCCGTGTATTTCTTTAAAAACTGGATACGCTGACTTGCTATATGTGGCAACTCGCATAAAAATCTTCGATTACAGTCCTTTTTATATCGAAAACCCAACATTTTTATTAATTTTGACGATTTTAGTCCAATTTCCAATGTGCCTCGATTTTTTAAAGCTTCTTTTAAAACTTGAAGGGTTATATTAGGTTTTGATGTGTATAAATCGTAAATTGCATTACGAACATCCATTTTTACATTGTCACTTAAGTCTTCTGTCTTTGGCTTTTTTCTTATGCTTTTTTTCATGCACAATTTTCTGCACAGTCCTTATACCGATTCCCAGAGCTTTTGCTACTGGGATTGGCCGGTGAATTTTCATTTTCGTAATATTTTATTAGATTTAATACCATTTTTTTCGCTTGTGGATGCAACAAACCCGAAAACTCATTTTATCACTGACTTGTCAATCTGACCTTGAAGGGACATTGCTCAAAGATTTTTGGCAACTGCTGGTATTTATATGTTTATCCTCTTTTTTCATATGAAAATATCATAGGTCTATCTAATTCATCTTCCGGATTTTATGCGGAGGATATGTTTATGAAAATAAATATAGACTATGATATACATTTTTAAAGCGTTCAGTAAGCCTGATATCATAAGTTAGTGAATATTTCAAAAAGTATGACCTTTGGAAAAAATCTGAATACGCCACTGGATTGTACGGAAAAATTTCTATAAAGACCCGTTTTTACATTTACAATAACTTTTTAACAAAATTTCAAAATCACTCTGTAACACAGAAACTATGACGGTTAACTAAGATATGTTTATAGCATCTTTAGTTTCAGGAAAGGTGTCGCAAAAACAGCATCTCTCTATCCCTACTCTCTGCGAGAAACCTAATAAAACCTACGAAAATGGGACATCCTGTACAAGGGGTATAAAAATAATAATAATAAAAATAAAAACTTAATTTTTGAAACTGAGATTTTTTTACTTCTGGCAATTGTTTTGTTTCGTCGGAAGGAAAAGATAGGATATTTTCATTCCGTGTGTACATCCGTTCTGTACTCTTGGTCCGGAAAGTATACTTTTGCTGACGTTTTTTGTTGTATTTTCTCTTTTTTCTTATAAGTTTTACGTCGGTGCATTAATATTTATAAAGAGTAATATCTGGTACTTTAAATATGCTAGCCATCTCACCTTTCCACCTGTTTTTAAATAAATCAAGCACTTTGTAAAAAAAACCCAATTTTAACGTAAACTTGTAATTATTCGACTAGGACCTTATTACTCGAAATTAAATTTTCTTACCTTTACTAATTATTACTGAGCTCCATATTAATATTCCACCCATATAGCTTATATACACAAAGTATAAACAAGGGTAGAAACTAGTCCCGTTTGTAGTAGAACGCTACGTGAATATGAATCGCTTTTTGATTAAATTGTTTATTGCCTAATTGCAAAGAATATTATCTGGGTAGTATGATACAATACAGTTAGTATATAATTTAGTAAATATACTTTTAATAATACGTTTTGCAAGCTTAAATAATATATCAAAAATGATATTAAAAGAAATTTCACAAAATTCAGGCTTGTCAGCCTCAAACTTTTTACAGTGTTTGAAGTAAAGTAATTTATTGTCAGTTTATTTTTTAAGTTAAGTTTTTCCTTCTAATGTTAAGTCGATGTAAGTGATAGTCAGCGTTTGATGACACTCCAAGAAAATATGATGATGATGACCAATGTAAGAATGTAGAAAAGGCGGGCTAGAGGGATCCTTGGCCGCTTACATAAAAGTTACTGAGACCTGGAAAGATTGACGTAGTGACAAGCAGAAATTTAGAAAGGAAGTTCTCATGACTGGTCAATTGAAATATCATAGTTCTTAGCAGTAGACTGTGTCATTAGACCATTTCTCTCAAAGGGCACGAGAAGTATTCCCATTGAATGTCCTATGTCGAAGCACCATTCAAGAGATTGCTAGTGAAACAAGCTGATAAAGACATGTATAAGACAGCAAAGGTTATAAGGAGCTCGAAGCAACCAAAATCAAATCTGT
Organism: Kuschelorhynchus macadamiae; assembly: GCA_030620095.1. Lineage (NCBI taxonomy): Eukaryota > Metazoa > Arthropoda > Insecta > Coleoptera > Curculionidae > Kuschelorhynchus > Kuschelorhynchus macadamiae. Next base: position 2,442,089 of record JAUTXW010002010.1, read on the forward strand.
CAAAAAAAATACAGGGGATATAGACTTTAGATTAAAATGTGGCCATTTTGGCCATTTCAGCCGACACAACATATCATACATGAATATCCTACCAATAAGATAGAACGTATAACCAATCTGATCAACGCATTTTACCTACCACCAGTAATGAAGAAATTTTTAAAAACCAAGCAACTCTAGATTCTCCGGTTCTCCCAAGATATATAGTAACAATGTGCCACTATTGTTAATGCAATGCTTCATCCAAGATGGTAGCTACAAGTAAGACGAAATCAAAGCCTACTATCTTTAACATACTAACAAATCAATAAAAATTTTAAGCGCACCATCATATTTTCGTTCCAAAAAATTACTTTTTTTGTAACTACGTACAGTAAATACTGTCAAGGTAATCTTCAGACAAAAGACTTTTTACGCATTGTCAATATGGCCAAAGCTCTTTAGTTCAATTTCGGAAGTAGCTAATTTTGCTTGTACAAAAATAGAAATCAAACGAAGAAGATATCCAGTCCTCACACTTACCTACGTACACAACAGGATACAGCTATCGTACCACACATTATACTTTGTAATGTTTAACAGCGTCATAGGTGCTTGATGCCTAAATGCTATTGTATTCAAATTGTTTTATTACTTAAATAACCCTCCCTTAACTTTTCCCGAGATACAGATCTTAAAAATATAATTTAAAACACAAAAATAAAAAAAAATAATTTAAACGAAGGGAAGAAAATCAGGAAAACGTCGCACGGAAATCCAAATTCTCTAAAGCCCGGACAGCAATTAAAAAATTGCTGAAATATTCATGGTTAATTCAGAGTAAGTATATCAGAGAACAGGCGTTTTCTCGAAATCGTTAAAAATTTAGAAAGTGCCAGGCCAAGTTAATTTTTCAAGGAGATTTGAGTATACAAAGCTTGGGCCACGCTGAGGAAACGGCCACTAGAGCAAAATAATTTGCAGGTTTTAAAAATCCGGACGGCATAATAAAAACAAAATTTTATGCACGGTAGTTAATTTTAATTTACCTACCCACTTACCACAGTTAAAATTTTAGAGTTAGTTATGTATGTATTAAGTTTAATCGTCTCTTGCTATAAATAATAGTTTTTTTTACGTATGCTGTAACATTAAAGGATTTGCACAATATAAAATTGTAAAACAATCGCAATCAAAATTTCAAAAACATAAGGTGCTAGATAGAATATATTACAATACTAACGTGTTCCTTCAAGTTCGTCTTCAACTACAAGTAAGATTTTTTTTATCAAATCCAAATTACAATAATTGTTTTGGAAATATTGACAATTGAAAATTAACACTTTCGGATTTTGAGTGGCAGTAAGTTTGAGGGATTCGACATAGGATAGAACAGGTTCCTCATTTCGGTATTAGTTTTTCGCCATCTTTATTATAATACAGCGTGTAATAAAGGTAAGGAAACGGCGAAATATCTCAGGTAGCGCTTATTTGAATTTAATGAAAATACTCTTAGGTATGAAATTATGCGAGATCCAAGGGCGAATTTCGCATTGCTGCCAAGTTTATCGTTTTTCTGTTATAAAAAAAAATATTTTTTTTTAATGGAACACCCTATACAAGGTGATTCTAAAGTAAGCTAAAACATAAAGTTTCTATTAATATGGGTCCGGAAATGCTTCTTAGAGGAACCACGCCCATATGTAGGGGGCACCCTAAAAACGTTTTTCCGCCATATTTTTGAATCCGTTTATAGTTAAATTTCTAAAATCGGTGTGCTGTACAAACATTTGTCAAAGGCGTCACATACCGGGAAGGTTAAGGGTGAAAACAACCCTATGTTTTTTTAAACTTTATTTTATTGCGATTTTATTTATAAATTATTAAAGTTCAGACTTTTCTACGTAAAACAGGTACTCTTAGTTCAATTCGATAGAGCGTTCCGTTTACGAGAAACTTGACACTAAAAATTATCTGATTCTATGACAAGCCATTGATCTTTTTATTAAATTGCGATACACACTGGGTTGTTTCTAATTGTCTGAAATCCTTCCTGTACCCTTTCCCTCAAAACCTCAACATTAGGTAATGGCCGGGAATAAACTAGTTGTTTTAAATATCCCCATATATAAAAATCAAGTGGATTTATATCAGGAGAACTTGATGGCCATGGTACTGGACCCCCACGACCTATCCAATGGTTTCGGTAGGTATTATTTAAATGGTCTCTAACAATAATGCTAAAATGCTATCATACCTAAACCACATTTGTGCTCGTAATTAAAGTGGCACGTTTTCTGATAATTGTGGTAATTCATTTTGTAAAAAAAAATTGAGTAACTTCGTCCATTTAACACATTTAAGCTAAATTGTTGCTGATGTCCTGTCTGTACTGCAGCGTGGGGATTCTCATTCGCCCATACGTGGTTGTTGTGAAAATTGAATATTCCATTTCTAGTAAAACCGGCCTCGTCGGTAAATAGAATCCTCGTTTAAAAATATGCAACGGTATATATATCGAGCAAAATGCCTTACCTAAAAAAAATCAAGTTTAAATACTTAATACAGCAGGTAAAATAACGGACTTGCGGTTATTCCAAAATAGTTCTGGAATAGCTGGGACAATTTTGGTCCCTAAAAGATTCAAATATCTTTCTTCAGTTTTTCCATGAAGAAGGGACCCATTATTTTTTCACCCTTTATATCACACCAAACATTTAACTTTTAAGGAATTAGGTATGACTTTCACGTATCTAATGTGGATTTTCCTTGAACCAATATCTACAATAACGCCTGTTTTCCATTAAAAAAAAGTTGCTTCAGCAGGAAAAATAATTTGATTGACATTGCAACCCAAGTAGCACATTTAATCGTGAGTACGTCATTGTTACCACAAGTATTTTCGTTAAAGTAATCGGAACTTGGTGTCGCCACATTCTATTTAAGCTGAGAGTACGTAGTCCTCACCAAAATGGGGAACAATTTTAGGGTAACTATTTCGTGAATAACATGTAATCGTGACTTTGACTATTAAGTAGATAGTACTTGTGTAGTTCCATTTAAGTAGCCGAATAGTAATAATTCACTCTATTTGTTACTTCCCTATCTCTCTCTTTATTTAATCAATTTCAAAAATATGTATGGTTCTTTTTAATACCACAGAACAGTTATAGCGACTACAAATACTCAAATTGGGAATACGGTGAAGAGCGTATAGGATACGTTATTTTAGGAATAATACATGCGTTTCACTTAGTTTTCTAGCTATGTTAAGGGCTTAAAATTAAAACGCAGGTAATTTCTCTGGTGAATATGGTGCTGAGAGTCGTAAAAAAATTACGCGCCCTTAAAAATCCTTAATTTTCAATAGATTTTGATGAAATATATTGGCCAATTAAGTTTCAAAAATGTAATTTTGGACTTTGGTTTATATAATGATTATCATTATATATCTTATTATAAAAAGTGATTCTTTCTTTAACGTGATGTTTAATTTGTATGCATTTTTAATCTTTATAGTCACAAAAATAAACGTCATAGCTAAATATTCATAGGGGAGATGAAAATAACGTTCGTTCTATTGGACTTTTACTTTTAAGTTAGCTGCACTTTTTTACTGACTGCCCCCATACGCTTTTATAGGTTTTGATTCTTTAAATACGCAACTGTCACTTATACCCAATTACTTTGAAGTTTACTATTTATCTACAAAGTTCCCATTAATCCGATACTATATATATTATTACCAAGCGGTTACGATTTGCGAACATTCCGCCGCCGGTTCTTTAAAATTTAATGCGGTGTTCGCGTAGCGTCGTAGCATGTGGAGAGTTGCGGTACTTGAGTCACTTCTATAATTTTGTCATAACCATAACCCCTTGTTTGGATTTATTTTTCTTTTCCTTAAAATACCGCTTTGGGTCTTGTTTAGCTACGACATAACCAAGTTGTGATATTTTTAATTTTCTCTAAAGTGTGGATGAATGACGAAAGCTACTTTTTTTTTCTAAAGGTTTAAATGGGCGCACACATATTATCGTTAGTTTTTCTCAAATATAACTAAATTAATCTACTTTAGCACATTAATATAAGAAAACTGAATCAGCTAAAAGGTTAATTAATGAAAGTATTATTAATTTCAGTCTACAAAGAATAATATGTCCCAAAAAAAATTCGAAATTTAAATTTCGCGCCTTTACATTGACAATCTTTGTCAGCGTATGTTGTAAATGTACGGTTATGGCAATGTTTTACTTTAATAATCTATACGAACTATCTAGTGCAAAACTTACTTTTTCCTTTAGATGTTTAACAAATAACAATATTTGTGCAAGCGATTAAGGAGAGTTGTCTGCCAAGTGAATTTATTAATTAATATATACTGAAGAACTCTTACAAAATAAAGTTTCTTTTATGCTAATCTTTGAGAGCTTCTATTTCAAATTTAGGTGCTGAATGAAGTAAAACATACACTAAGACATGAAACAATATTGCTTTTTACAGGAAAAGAAAACCAAAATTAATGTGCAATATTTAATAACTTTTCTTGGAATAAACTTAAACTTAAGACATTTACGGTCATAGTCGTTTGCAAATTCATCACAAACACTTTATAATTCCAAACACGTTTCTCCATATGGCCAATGGTTCAGAACTTATTGTTTGAATTAATATTCACTTCAACAATCACAAAAACTAATAAAAAAATACACCCAAACAACAAACGTCATAAGAAACTCAGGTAGGCAAAAAGTAAACAAAACGATTTTAGCAGCAATATGGCCGAACCAACCAAAAATTGGTTACGCTATTGTCGCCACTGTCCTTATAAAGTGAGTGTAGACCGAATCTCATACCAGCGCCCTCTATCTCCGGAACCTCAAGTACAAGAGGTAATAGTTTACTTGTAGTAAATAACTATTGTACTTCTTACTTCAAAGTTGCAACAGAAGAATAACAACTGGTAATAGCCAGTTAAAATCTCCGGTTTGATTTATGAAGAAACTCGCGGTGTGTTAAAAGTGTTTTTGGAAAACGTAACCAGAGACGCAGTAACTTACAATGAACACGCAAAGAGGAAAACCGTCACCGCCATGGATCTCGTCTATACTTTAAAACTTTGTATGGTTTTGGAGGTTAAATAATTTGAAATTAAGGAATAAGAACACTCACAAAAAAGCGGTTCTTTTGAGAACCCCAAATATTTTTTGAAATATTTACCGTTACTACAATGAATAATAATCCATTTATTCTATTTTGTTGGTTTTTGGTTACTTCCAATTTTTACAACCAACTTTTAACATTAGACGATAACCTTTTCTACTCTGCAACGACTCGTTTTACTTGATAGTAATACGTTATAGGAGTACATTGGAATGTAATGGAGTAGTCTCTGCAAGGTTCAGGAAGATACTGATACTTAAAAGTTGTAATTTAGTAAACAGATTAGAAACAGTAACTTTAAATAATTACTATTATGCCACGGAAAAAAATGACGACTTTGGAGTCAATTCCCTAAGCCGTTGCTTGGCCGTAGTAATTATATAATTACTTTACTTGAAAAATTACTATAAAGTATTACTCGCAGTAACAAATACATACATAATACTTAAAAACGTGTAACTCAAAGTGTTTATTGATATATAGTAAGATTATTAGTAATAAATAAGTAAAAACTCTTACAGAGTAGTAGTGGAAACAGTTATAGCTACTTTAGTGCCAGCCGGTAACGTTCTATCATGATTTCACAAAATTCCAAGCGCTTATCGTGATCACCCTCAAAGAGTTCTTGTACCAAAGTTATTTTGTATGGATGAAACTTTTCGGTTTCTAGAATTCCGTCTACGGACATGCCATTTTCTCTTCCTAATTTTCTGGTACAGAGACGCCGATTTTCTTCTAAGCTGATTAAAACATTCATAGCCTTATCACCTTTTGTTGCGCTTTTGGGTCACAAATTTTTTTGTTAATTTTACTTACGGTAGATTTAGTTATTGGATTTCTGTTAGGATATTTGTCATTCAAAATGTTACAAACATCTTGCAGGGTTCGCAATCTATCCCTATAGCTCAGTATAATTAAAATTTCAATTCTTTTGGTTTCTGTTAAACGATCCATTTTTGTAAATCAACAAAGCTCACATCGTCAAACATATCAGATAGACGTTTGTGTGCAGGTATTTTAATAAAATGCAAGACATTAAATTATAGGTATTAGATTCTTATTTTCGCAAAAACTGTTGATTTTCCTAAAAAGTGCTCTTAATAAAACGTATTGAGAATTTTACGCAGATTTTAAAAAAGTAATATAATTAATATTATTAAAAAAATAAATATCGTTTTATAACAGAAAAACGGTAAACTTGGCAACAATGCTTCGCCATTGGAGCCGGCATAATAAAAATGACCATAAAATGAAAGAAATGTATAATTCTTCATTTTCCAAGTTTAACTATTTAGATTAGACCGAAATTATCAATTCTCAAAATTGAATTAGAATTAGATCACTTTATTTGAAACACATGTTGGACACATGCCCAGCTGGAAACATTAGTTAGTAATAATATATAATTGTTACAAACGCAAATTGCCATACAGCAGATTGTTTTCGATTATGTCACAGGATATATATCTTCCTCAAGTCATTCTGTAGTATATAACAGAGTTATAATAACTAAATCGTGAAATTTTTAATAGATGAGTTGACATTTTTTTTATTAATTCGATTGTCAAATATTTGTTGAGTCTAATGCATGAAATCGAAATAGACGTGTTTTATGTGCGGACGAACGTTACTACTTCGGAAAGGTATGTTATTTTGCTTTGATCTCATCCTTTTTATCTGAATAGTGTATCTAAAAAGCTGTTTTTTAGTAAGAAAAAATACAACCGTGCTTTTCACTGTATATTAAAGAGTATAGAGGCCAGACCTGCATTCCGTTTGTTAAGGCCATAGTTAACGCCCAGAAAGAGGGAATTAGTTCTGCTCATGTTCCTGCGATACGAAGCAATAGTAAAAGAAGACGCGTTCGTTAGCGTAAACGATTAGCTAGCAATTAGCCTATACCTATTTAATTGGAAATAAAAAGGCCAACGTGATTAAGATCGTCTAGATATCAGGGTTTTGTTGTAGAAAAACAACTAAATAGATTTAGGCTTTTTCTGCTGAAAATATTAGCGGAAATGTACAGCATGTGCTGGTGGATTTATAGGGACTCATTTAATCCCGCGAATGGAGTTTGTTGCTCGAGCTCCTCAATACAAGTTACATAGTCTCTAATAAAAAAACTAAATCTAAAATGTGTTAACCTTTTTATTGTAATTAAGTTTCACAGAAAAGATAATAATAGGGTTCCCCATTTCAGCAAAATGGTTTTGAACATTGTTGGATTCTAAGAAAGAAAGTTTCAACCATTCAGTGTTGGATTCTTCAAATCCCATAAAAAATTACACAGCTGTTGTCAAAAGTTACTTCATTTTGTTAAGAAAAAAGCCAACAGGATTCTTGTGGAGAAATAGACACAATACATTTAGATCTTGTCACCAGTGTTAATTATCATTCAATAATTATCATTAATACTCTTGGTAGGTTTTTCCCGTGATTATTACTCCTCCACTCTTCGTCACGCTTAAAAACTTGATTATTATAACTAAACCACTTACTATCACTCAGAGTTTTATTGTGTCATGCTTTAGAGAAACAAATTACATCATATCCACACAAGAGGCAGTATTGTGAAGAAAATCGTGCCCTTTTCTACGCAGACTTCTAGAATTTTGCAGACAGTCTTCCGGTTCGTCTCGTCGAGGGCAAACCTCTATGTTATTAACATAAGTGGTTCCACGTGTTCGGTTTTGCTGCTTTATTTCGGGGGGAAACGAGAGACTCAAACGTTCAGAGTGGAAACTAACGACCCCGCAAGAAAGGGAGCAGACGCTGTGAACGTGTGAGGCCTAGTTGTTCCTGCATTCTATCCCGTTCGTCTGCCGCAGTTCTACATAGAATATTAGCGAAATGGCCGCTATGTGGCGGGAATGGGAGGGGTAAGGGGATAGCTTGAAAGAAAAGGTCATCTCGTGAGACCAGTAGTACTCTCAAGAGGCATCTAGTGGAAGCCAAGATGCATTTTAAAAATTAAAAAGTTATTTGAAAGACTCGGGGTGTTCGGGAGCTAAGAGCTCGCCATCCGGACATCCTACCTACTGGGCTGGAGAATGGCGCTGAAAGCAAAAAAGTGGCAACCGTCTACATTTTGAAAAAGAAAGAAAGAAATTTTGCAGACATGTGGTTATGACAACAGCCATTTATGGAAAATGGAGTATGTAGATGTATTATGTATAAGTTTTGAAACTTTTTTTCTCACTATTTCTGGTTTATGCAGTTAGTAATCCAATTATTTATTGTGCTAATGTCATCAAAATAGCTCAAGCGAAAATATGCTATATACTTCATATTAACCCGCCGACCCCGTTCAAAAATATGCATATATGGGCATGCCATGGGGGCAAAAATCTCCCCCGTTATTAGGTTAAGCATTCAAACCCGCGTGGAGGGATATATCCTCACGACCCTTTCCAAATTGCGTTCCAATCCCATTAATAAAACGGCTTAGTGAATCGATATATTCAATTCTATTTCCATTTTTTAAATCGCGTGTCGTACATTCAGTGTATTATTTCAATGATGGCCGTTTTTACGGTTATTCATTATGCTACGTGATCGAGCGAATAAAAGGAGGTGATTATGTGTAGACCCTGTTGTCCTTAATTGTTAAGAATACTATAGGGCGTATGTTTAATGGCGAATGATCATGTAACCTATAATTTTTTTACGACTAATAAGTTAAGTGTGTACAGTCTGTGATATAACTTTCACTTATTCATGCAAATTATCTGCGTAGATACCTGAAAGTCACAAAACAAAATAGCTGCCAAATAAAATGTTTTTAATCGCGAAAAAACCCTCTCAGGTTTTACATATCTACACGTTTTAGCGTCCCTAGGTTCCAAAAAATATATTTTATCAGTTCCGTGTATCGGTCTGTCTGTCTGTCAGGTAGCGATATAGCTTAAAAACTACTTGTCAGACTGACTTCAAGTTCTAGTCAAAAGTTAAGGGTCATGAGGATAGCCTGTAAAGTTGTGGTACGAATTCAAGATGGTGAAACAAAATGGCTGATAAATGAAATTTCTAAAAAATCAACTTAAAAAAATTCTTATTCAACTAACGTTTTCAGAAACATTAAATGTAATATAGGGATAAACTGGTATAAATTTAACATGACTTAACAAAATGGTGGCGTGTGTGAATTTAAAAACTAGTTATTGAATTTTTTTTAAATTATGCTCAAAAATCAAGTGTAACATAGGTAAAAACTGGTAAAATATTGCTAGGGATCCAATATGGTGGAACAAAATGGCGACCAATAAAAATGTTTGAAAAGACAGCATATTTATGTGTGTCCGAAGTGACTATGTACTGAACTAAATTGGGTCACATTTCACTATTTCTAATAAATGAAAAATTCATAAGTAAGAAAGTTCCGGGTAAAGGAAATTTACTGATTTTTGTATGAAGGTTTTATTCTTTTTAACAGTTTATATTTTTTACAGGTAAATTGTAAATTTCCACCGTACAGAGTGTTCATCTGATTAACAACTAAAATTTCAGTTTAATTTTATGTAATCAATTTTCAAATATTTTACAAAATAAATTTTTACACACGTTGTGTAAAATAATTAAAGCTGTATTAAGAGGCAAATAATTTGAATAAAAACCATTACCCAAAACATATTCAAGGTAGAAAGTTCCAATATCTACAGTATGTCCAAAAACATTAAGCAAAAAATAGTTTTTTGTCGCTGACTACACAATATTGCCTAAACAAATTAAATGCAATTTTTTCCGTGTGATCATCTTTTATTGACCCTTAAATACAGGGTGTCCTACGACGAACTGCGGCGATCGATTTCTCAGAAAGTAGGCTTTAGAAAAATTTGAAATTTTGGCAGCTAACTAAAGTCGATGGGGCAATTCGCGCAAAATATTCTAAAAATGGCGGCACTTCCGGTTATACCGGAACTAGACGTCAACTTTCTTATTTCAAATGGAACACCCTGTATATAATCGAATTTTTGGCGAAAAATTGTAGGTATATTTCATGTATAATATCCTATACCTAAGTTCAACTGTTTTTGAGATATTTTGAATTTGATGTAAAAAATGACGTTTCAGGTCTAGACATAACTATAAATGTCTGCTTATGGAAGTCTCTATTATTTATTTGCGGTTGGCTTCCTTGTCCAAAAGGGTACACTTTAGTGGCCTGTGCTGATATTTTTATAATAAATAAATGTAGAGTGTTCAAAAAGTGACATTATAAATATACTTTAAAAAATCGTTAAAAGTTACTTTTTTCAAATGGAAACCCCCAATTTTTATAATATTATCTTATTTAACACTTAAAATAAGGGTGACTTTATATAACGTTGTCTATTCCAAAAATTTGAAGTTTTTGAGTTATTGACGATTTAACATTTTTTATTCTAATAATACCAGACGACTTCTAAGTTTTTTTGTTAGTTGGCCATGACGACGAGGCCTGGCGAGAATAAAACCAATTGGTTACTATAGAAACGTAATATTTGTTTGACAATTACCTACTAAAATATTATTTATTTATTATAGTAATTATAATAATTATTAAACTAATAATCATGCCAGGGCGATTAAATTACACACACGAGGATTATTTGAATTTGTTTATAATCTATGGGAAATCTAACAGAGTTTTAACAAGAACGTGCCAGATATTTGCTGATAGATATCCAGATGAACAGAAATCGTCATCGAACAGCGTTAAAGAAATGTTGGAAAACTATAAAAATGTTGAAACCGTGAAGACAAAAATTAATTAAAGAAAGCCTATTCCCATTATAATCTAGTCTAAACAAGAGCACAACTTATTTTTTCAATAAATGTTGAAAATATCCACCTTGTACTTGGGCGCTCTAATTGAAGCTGGAGATAAACTTTCGAACGCGTCTCTTACCCTTGCCATACAGTCCTCTTTCGTTGTTACTGGATTAAAATAAACGATTCCTTTTATCGTTCCCCATATAAAATAGTCTAAGACTGTCAGATCGGGGGAACGAGTAGGCCACAGAAAAGGCCCATTATTGGCAATCCACTTGTCGTAAAACGTAGCTTGTAAAAAGTTAGTAACTGCAACGGTTCTATGTGGTGGGGCGCCATCGTGTTGGTAGAAAATTTGACTATGTTCTGCCAAAGGTAAATTACTTAAATATTCGTTGTCCAACTCTTCAGATATCTTTCTCCTACAAAAGTTTATAGACATAATTTTACGGAAAGAAATGCTTTGATAATATTTATTGATTTAAGAAGAAACAAAATATCAAAATTCAATTAATTTAATCTGAAGAGTGCTCAATAAAAAAAAGAAGGTTTAGTATTTTATGACTTTCTAAAGTACCCTGTATAAATAGCTGGTAAATATTTAACTAAAGAAACTTTCCTATAAAACTTGGGACGATATATTTTTTAGATATGATGTATTACGGTACGTGAACCAGTATTTGTCTGAAGTCGTGTAGTGTGACCTGTATAAATAATTTAATTTAATTTATTTATGTAATAAATGGATTATTTTTCATTAAAAAAGTCCTTGTGTTTAGGCAATGTATAACTTACCATTCAAATTTTCTTCGTAAAAATTCAGTTTTATTATTCCATCGTTCCTTACTGCACAAAATACATTAAATTTTCAGGATTCTTCAAAGTTCCGCGATCTTACTTCATAAGGATTTGAATCACTCCAAAAATGGGAATTGTGTCTATTGAAAAGGCCATTTTTAGTAAATTTTGCTTCATCGGTCCAAATTTTATTGTCCAAAAATCTAGGGTTATCTTGTACCATTGTTAAACTAAACTCGTAAAACTGTACTCTTTTTGGCAAATCAGTGTCTTTTAGATGTTGAACCAATGATATTAAATAAGGTTGGAAATTATGTTTTAACAGAATCTTATACACTTAGTTCCTGGAGGTTCCTGATTGTCTTGCCACGTTTCTTAGGGATGTCATTTGATTTGCTGCAAAATATCCCAGAATTGCAATCTCGACATTTTCATTATCAACAATGGGCTTCTTATTAATTTTTGCCTTGACGTTTCCAAAATTTTTATAGTTTTCCAACATTTGTTTAACGCTATTCGGTGACGGTTTCTGTTTATCTGGATATCTATCAGCAAATATTTGGCATGTTCTTGTTAAAACTCTGTTAGATTCCCCATAGATAATAAACAAATTCAAATAATCCACGTGTGTGTAATTTAACCGCCCCGGCATGATTATTAGTTTAATAATTATTATAATTACTATAATAAATAAATAATATTTTAGTAGGTAATTGTCAAACGACAATAAATATTACGTTTCTGTAGTAACCAGTTGGTTTTGTTCTCGCCAGGCCTCCCTATCATGGCCAACTAACAAGAAAACTTAGAAGCCGTCTGGCATTATTAGAATAAAAAATGTTAAATCCTCAATAACTCAAAAACTACATATTTTTGGAATAGACAACTTTATACAAAGTCGCCCTTATTTTAAGTGTTAAATAAGATAAAATTATAAAAATTGGGGGTTTCCATTTGAAAAAAGTAACTTTTAACGATTTTTTAAAGTATATTTATAATGTCAGTTTTTGATCACCCTATATTTATTTATTATAAAAATATCAGCATAGGCCACTAAAGTGGTAATTTTTTACATAAAATTTAAAACATCTCAAAAACAGTTCACCTTAGGTATAGGATATTAAACATAAAATATTTTCGAGGAATCCAAAAATTCGATAATATACATGGTGTTCTATTTAAAAAGGAAAGTTGACGTCTACTTCCGGTTTAACCGGAAGTGCCGCCATCTTGAAAATATTTTGCGCGAATTGCCCACATCGGCTTTAATTAGCTGCCAAAATTTCAAATTTTTCCAAAGCCTACTTTCTGAGAAATCGATCGCCGTAGTTCGTCGTGGGACACCCTGTATAACTCTTAAAATACTGATAAGTTTTGGTGTATTACGACTAGAAGCGTTATCAGACCGATATATAATATACTTGTTACGCGTTTAAGTTTCGAATTTCTGATACCAATCCCACAGACCGATATATAATATACTTGTTACAAAATATATTTGGTACAATTTCGTTTAAGTTTCTATACCTAGATGGTATAGTTTTTATTTGCATTTTTCTTAATAAATGTAGACTTATTTTTTCGATGATTTTGTGCCCACTAGTAGCTTTTAGGCCTCTGGTCAGAAATCTGAAGTATTTTTATGTTGTTACTAAAATGTCGTCTGTCAATTAATGTTATACCAGGTGTACTAAAATCAGTGGTATATGTTTCTTCCAAATTTAACTTCGTTATTTTAAATGAGACCCCCGGTATACCTTTATATCAAGAGAACGTATATTTAATTCTCTGTGAAGCTTCATTTGAGTTTGGTCGCCTATACCTAGATGGTATAGTTTTTATTTGCATTTTTCTTAATAAATGTAGTTTATTAAACTACTTATTTTATCATCATTTATGAGAACACCCTGTGTTTAGTAACTTAGAACAGCTAAAAATGTAATTCTGTCAACCTATATTACGTTTACCTTACCCCTTGTAGTTTTTCACTAGATGTTCTGCTATTTGAAAACGAATTTCCAATAATGTCACCTAGTGGTGTCAAGACTACCTCTAATTTTTGTATCCAGAATATGGAAAAGCCCTGTTTCCTGAGAAACTTCAAAAGATTGGAATAGGTAACCCTAATGCAGTTTAATAATTTAATTAAATGTTTCGTTATACAAAGCCATTATATACAGGGTATGATTATTAATAATAATGATACAAGTAATTTAACAGACTATGAAAAACGCAAATTACTAAAAAACTATAGCATTTAGGTACAGGAAACCCTAATGCTGTTGACAGGATATTAATTGGAATTTGGGAAAAATTCGCCACTCACTGATTTTTTAAACCTGATGTTATATTGGATAACAGGAGATCTTAATACTAATATATTATATTATCCTTAATTTTTTTTTGTTTAGTTGAATATCTTGAATATTTTCGATATACTTTACTCTTTGGAAAAAAATCTATATTTCAAAAAAAAAATTAAATATTTCGAAAACCCTATAAGACAAAACCAGCCGTATTTACTAAAGAGGTTTAAATTTTAAACCCTAGGTCTAAGTCTTAAACCCCCTTAAACCGTATTCACAAAGCAAGTTCTAAATTTAGACCATCGCTAAACCCGGTACTAAAAACACTTAAACCTGTCAGGGGTCTAAATTTTTCAGTATGGCCGCGTTCACTAAAAGGTTCTAAACTCATTTTAGACCGGCAAATGTCAAATTTAGATCCAAAAGTTAGTCCTACCTTTTAGGTGGGTATAAAAAAAGTTTTAATTCACTGCTCACCTATAAAAGTATAATCTATCGAGTTATAATTGATCAAAAAACACAATTCATATTGGTGTTTTAAATATGTTTTTAGCGTATTGTTTTAATAGGAATTACCGATGAATATTTTTTTCGTACACTAATTAATATTAAAAAAAGGAAAAAAGTATGCAAGGCTATCTAGGTGAGAACCAAGAACCTTAACCACACAGGATAGTTACATCGGCGATTTATTTCCGTCAGTTTAGCGGGAGCGAGCCTTGCTGCACTGACGTCGCCTGGTCTGCTCGAAACAAGTTTATTGCGTTATTTCTATAAGAGGATAATATCGTTTAGCCTTTTGAAGCTGTTATTTTGGTTTTTAATGCAATAAATTTCGACAAATTTTATATTAAACTAATAGAACATTACACAATTCATATTTGGACATAAAAATAAATGATTAGGAAATAATTTAAACATTATGTCAAGGCAAAAATATATTATTATGAGTGCTTTCTTAATTCATGATATTTTGTTATATTATGTACTTTTATGATAGGATGCCCCAAATCGTTACATATAAATAAGCACTTTTCCGTAATTTAGGTACCTAAATGTATTAATTTAAAATAAAGTGATTCTCAATTAGGAAAGTAAAAAAACATGATATTATGATTTTTTAATAATTTTTACTAACAATACCTTAATATAACCACTTTTACAACGAAAATGGAAACAAAAAACCCAATAACTACAGATGCTTCTGATACCTAAGTGTAAATAACTTGGAAACCAATGAAAAGTATCACCTGGCAAGTGATTTTTGAAATTATACACAGTAGTGGAGTAAAAAACGGGGCAAAAGTCGCTTCCTTCTCGATTTTTTTTTGCTTTAGAACACGCCGATATATACCTCATTTTATAAAATGGATCATTGTACATAAGAAATCACAAAATATTACTTTTTTTTGCGGTCTTGATTTTTTTTTTACAAAAAACTGGAAAAATTATTAATTTTTAAAAATCGTGTTTTTTTATGTTTCCCCTCGTATAACTTCTTACCTAATTAAGCTATCCAGACGATTTTTTTTTTTTACTTAAAGCAGACATTTTGGCGCTTCTTTTTTGACTCCACTACAGCACACATATTCCCTCCAGACATTGTTTTCTGTTATGTAGACTTCTGCAGAAGTAAATATATCAGTTATAAAAGATGATTTAATTCTTTCCTTAGCTAATTACGTTTCACTATGCACGAACAACTATTACTATTACCCTTTGTAAAAACTAAAGAATATTGAGAAAACAATACTTAAAAGGCGAATTTCTATTATAGAGCAATGTAACTAATACTAAATCTTTAGACTGACAAGGCCGGAGTACGTCACTCACCCGGTCATTGACCTTTGCGGTCGGCGCCGGCGAGAAACGGCGAACGTTACGCTTACGGGAAGTAACTATCCTGTGTGGTTTATGATTCTTGGGTGGGAACCAAAAACAAAACCGAAACCTTAGATAATCATTACTACTAATTAAAAATATAAAAATAGGTATATAAGTTCCTCTCAAAAATTAAATGGAAATTACATGTAAAATTTATATTAAATAATTTAAGAAAAAGTAAAGATGACATGTATGGGTAAAGCGTTTTAATTTAAAATAAGAATTATTCGAATAGCAGATGCTGGCGAAACGGTAAAAAAACTTCTTTTGTGTTTTAAATATACTTATAAGTATACAAGTTTAATGTAAAGTCGGTAATAATGAGAAGTATTAAAAAAGAAAAAGAATAAAGAATAGAAGAATAACAATGTAAAATCGGTTCTGTTAAACAAATAGGTATTTCGGAGCAACCTGAACACGCATCCGTACGGTATTAAGTTCTATAGTGCAGGTAGTGCTCTTTAATGGTTTTTATATTTATTATTTACCTACTATTGTTTAAGATATATAGTTTTTTCTAAGTAAATAATATAAATCTTGGTACTTACGTCTTGATTTCGCCAGTATTTTGTACTTCCACTTCGTCTTTGTTTCATCTCATCCAACATTCTTCTTTCGGTACTTAGCAGCGATTGTACGGAATTTTGAACATACGGCCATGCATTTTCCCGCTTTAAAGGCGGAATGTTTGGAGATAACTTTCGAAATAAGATATTTTTTCTGACTAGAATCTCCTCTTCTTTACTTGAAAAATTTGCTATGCATTTTCGCCAACTATACCCTACATTTTCACAAAAGCAGATACATAATAAATATTAATCAAGTCGGCTGTGGATAGTGTTTTGTTCATCGAGAGGTCTAAATCTGGGTTTAAATTTAAACCTGTTGGACTAACTTTAGAACTAGTACTTACTAATTGTTTATTGAATACGGTCTAAATCTTAAACTTGGCAGGGGTTTAAGGAAGGTTTAAATACCCAAATTTTAGACCCGGTCTATGTTAGTAAATACGGCTGAACATGTTTTGAGTCAACGTGAATTGGAAAATGTTATCGGAAGTTACGCATTTTAACATCTATATCAGTTTTAGACACACTACATCAAGAAAATATTTTTTTTAAATAAAAATAATTAATATATATGTTATTTGCCGTAAGTATTAACTTTATACGTTCAACAATCTACAGTGTTTTTATATTGTATAATTAATAATTTCCATGTATTACATCTGTTGCTATTCTTAGTTTAGAGTTTTTTCAAAAATTTCAACTACGTGTCAAATATACTTTTGGTAATGTTATAATAATAAATAATAAATTATTGTTTATTTACTCCTTCTTTTTTTACACTATTTTTTATTACAGATCTGTAAATAAACAAAAAAAATCACAGAAACTATTTATAATTAGTTTGTACGTGAAAGGTAGCAATTTAACGTATACTTATATATAGTAACTATCACACTATACTTATTATTAAAGATATCATATGTTAATTGCGTGTGTGTGAGTCTATGTATGTTTGAGTTTATATATAATGATCCATATCAAGTAAATTGTCAAAGTCGAGTGATTTGTCAAAATCGGGTGAAGTTTCAAATCCGGGTAAGTAATCCATGCCTGTGGTGTGTTTATTTGTATAAGAGTATAATGTATGTTTTATTTTGTTTATTATTTTATATTTAATGATTATTTACTAAATTCTGAAAGAGATTATGCGTCTTGTGTCCACAATTTAATCTTCTTTTTAAAAGTTATCAAATTTGTTATGCTTTTTATTTCTAGTGGCAAAACATTATAAAGTCTTGGTGGTATGTACAAATAGTTTCTTTGTCCTATCGTTTTGTCACATTTGGGAATTTTTACAAATATTTGTTCTTTTTGTCGCGTTGGGTATGTATGTGTTATAGGCTCAAGCAGTATTTTCTTTTGCTGAACAGCAATTAGCAGTTTTTGGCAGTATATTTGTCTGGTATCTGCAACTCCACTTAAACTATATAGTTGTTCACTTGAAAAAGTAAGACTCTTTTTATATATTATTCGTAAAATCCATTTTTGTATAACGTTTAAGTTATCCAGGTGACAGTCAAGTACTCCACCCCATCCCAAAATACCATATGAGATGTGAAATTGTACAAGTGAATAATAAACTGATTTCAAATATACCGGATCTAGATATTGTCCCAAACTTCTAACTAAATTTTCCTATTAAGCCCCTTAATTTATTTACAATATTGTTAATATGTAAGTCCCATTTTAGATGTCTGTCTATAGTAATTCCAAAATACTTAACGGACTCGACATCTGGTATTTTTGTATAATTGTCGATAACAAGATCTCCCAAACTAGGCAAGTTACTTGAATAAGACGTGAAAGGCAAATAATTAGTTTTCCCAGTATTCAGTGTAAGTCTGTTTATTTGAAACCATTTCTTAGTAATTTTGAAATCATTTTCGGACTTTGCCTTTAATTTTTGCCAGTTATCAGATGTATAAAAAATAGTGGTGTCATCTGCAAAACTTATAATGGTTCCTTTAAGTTTTAAACTGAGTAGACTATTTATATATAGAATAAATAGTAGTGGACCCAGCACTGTACCCTGGGGAACACCATAGGTTACTATTCTTTTTTCACTATTTACGCCATTTATAGAAACTATTTGTTGTCGATCCGTTAAGTAACTTTTCAGAAGAACATGAGTTTTTCCTCTTATGCCATACATTTCGATTTTTTCCAATAGTGTTTTGTGGCATACCGTATCAAACGCTTTGGAGAGATCTACAAAAATACCCAGAGCTGGCATTTTTTTATCAACTGCTTCATATACTAATGACGATGCGATATAATATTATGTTTGTTTACAAAGTTGGGAATTCGATTTTTTATAATTTTTTCTATAATTTTAGATAACGTCGTGTATATGTTAATAAAATACGCTCTCACGCTTTCTGATATACTGTATTTTACATTCTAATAACTTAATATCATGGCCAGAGCGCTGGTTTTATTTCATATACTTTAAAATGAAAAAACACATCATCATTATTACTTTAGACATCGATTTAAAATCTAATTTTACCAATTTAAAATTTGATTTTCAGCATCATTGGGCATTTAGCGAAAAGCTATTACGGCATAAGATCCGCCCCTTTTGACACTCCCAAATTGCTTATCCATGTTTTATGCATTCAGTTCCTTTTTTACAATACAAACATATTCTCTCTACATTCTTTATTATTGAAATTCGCTGTCAATCACGTTTCAGAACTGAACTACACGAACGGCTTCCTAATCGCCTTTAAAAGCCTGTTCAGCGAAATTACATATACACGTACTTAGCTCTATAGGGCCAATTTCTATTCAGTCCTAATTCTAATTTAAATTTTAGGGTGCAAAAAGTTACATATGCACCAGATGTTTTCATAATGTTAGCCTTAGGACATTTTTTTTAAATAGATAGATTTAGTTTTTCTATATATACTTGTTAGGTTCTTTTAGTCCGTACGTAGTCACAGAAATAAAATATAATTTCATATAATATTGTTAAGCATATTTTTGTGAATAAAAATTATAACTTGTTGCTCTAAATTAGGTTAAATGAAATTTTTTTCTTAGTAATCGTAAAAAAATCACCCCCCAAGATTGCAGACTTTCACGTTTCGGTGTTTCTAGATGTCGAAAAATATGTTTTCTCCATTCCTGTCTCTCTGTCGGTCTGTTTGTCGGAGTGACTATCTGTCCGTTGGCAGCATAGCAGCAAAGACTTCAATCTCTGGTCTCAAATTAAGGGTCATATGGAGATGACGTTGTAATATGGCAGAAAAAAATTATTACTAAAAAACTAGTAACACAATTTACCTCAAATTTTGCACAAAAATCAAATGTGATCTAGGAATGAAATGGTGAAATTTTCGTGAGAAACTATTATGGTGAAACAAAATGACGCACCATGGAAAATATGAGTCTGGTTCATATCCAAAATGTATAACTTGTCTAAACTTGGAGAAATTGTTTTCAAAGTTTGCATGAACAATGAACATAGTAGTTGGTATAAACGTAAAAGCTATTAGATAGATTCAACAAATGTTATTTCTCACACGGATTTATTTTTAAAATAATAGATGGTTACTGGACAAAAGTTTGCGAATTTTGCGGTTTCGTTTGCTGGTCGCTCTGTTGATTTTTTAACCTGTTGTTCAGACTATAGTACTTTGAACATTATATTAAAATTAATTAACTGCATATACAGTGTGTTTATTTAAGACTCAACGCCTCCATTAAATCTTTTTTCTAAATATTTTGTCAAAAAAATAAGAAGAAATTAATACACTAAATAGGATGCACATTTATACAGATTTACCAAAGGAACACGATATTCCTACTTGAGAAAAATAAGAAAGAACTAATATATGTACAGTGTAAACAGTGTAGTTCCTCATATTTTGACAAGCTCTAGCAGTTTTATTATAATATATAGAAAATAAGTTTAAATACAAGGGTTGTAAGGTTTCTCTTAAATCGTAAGAATTTGCTAAGGACAGAAACGTCGCAAAGCTGTCAAATATTGACAACTTTGGTTTTTTAAATGGAACACTTTGTATATTATGCCATATTTGGATTGTACGGGGAATTCTAGATATATTTGATATATAACATACCACAGGTCTATCTATCTTCGTTTCTGAAATATTGACATTTGAAAAACGTTTTTCTTTTATATGCTACATAATTCAAACTAAATAATAAATGTCATAATTGATTATTGTATATGTTATGTAACTATCATACAAAAATAAAAACAAGAAAAAATATTAAAATAAACATGAATTAATAACTAACAAAACAAAATTTTAAAGATAACTACAAACAAACCAAAAATCAAAATGTAGCAAAAACGGTAAAAAATATACACAAAATGAGTATGAAAAAAAAATTGATTTAAACATGCTGGAAGTATCATTATAGCATCATATCACACTAAATAAAATTAATTACATAACAAACACCATCTATAGTATTTAACTGTATTTATATTAAATTGTTAAAATAAATATGATATGAAACATACTTTATAGTTAGAATTTTGTATAAAATTCAAAAATAAAACAATATAGAGTATTTTCTTTTAAACATATTAAAGTGGATAGCATTTCCTAGATTGAACCAAAAACGACATTTATTTGATTTTTGAATATGGTAAAAATCTTCACATTTAATAAAATTAATTACATAACAAACGCCATCTATAGTATTTAACTGTATTTATATTAAATTGTTAAAATAAATATTTATTGACATTTTTGAAGTTTCATTCGCCATTTTCTCAAAAACTGTCAAAAATTTACATAGGGTATGACACATACTTTATAGTTAGAATTTTGTGTAAAATTCAAAAATAAAACAATATAGAGTGTTTTCTTTTAAACATATTAAAGTGGATAGCATTTCCGATTAAACCGGAAACGACATTCGTTTATTTTTTGAGTAAAAATCTTTCTCGTAACCAACCATATACCACTAAAAAATTAGAAGTTGGTAGCCCTTGGCATAAAAAGTTACAGCCTGGTTAGTAATTTCCTGGTCACTCGGTATAACATCACAGTTCCCATTCGCTTTTCTTTAACCTCTTCGTGACGTTAGCTTAAATTTGCTAACAGTAGCTTCTTCTTCTCTATCCTGAGGTCATCCAATGTTGGATATATAGAGATGCCCTAAACTGATCTATTTTTGTTTTTCGACGTTCTAAGCCATGCTATTTCAGTCGATTTTTTAGGTCGTCGGGTCATCTGATCTGGGATCTCAAGATTCCTTTTTCTTGTCCTAGCGACATAATTGAAGCATTTCTCTGTTCAATCTTTCATCAGTTCGTCGAGCTCATTGACACATGCCGGACTCTACATTAGTGGCATATAGTAACCACAGGAACGGATTTACTGGATTTAGTTTTTAATTATTATAATGATTCTAAACTTGACGGAAGAAAGAATAAACAAAGCAAGTAAAATAACTAAAGTATAAGCAATGAAAATATATAGTTTATTATGTGAACAATCTTACGTGCTATATTAGTATCATATTTATGCGTGATTTAAATCATACCGGATCAGCTGCTCTCCTGAGATATGTGGTTGTGCGGTTGTGCAAAATGAGTAGTTTGGACTAAAAAAAATCGCTTTGGTATCTGTATATTAGTAGGTGTAAATTTTAGTCCAATTATTTAATTATTTAGGGAATACTGATGATCGTCCAAATAAAAAAATAATAGTGTTGGATACAGCGTGTGATAAATATTTAATACTGACATCTTACATTTTCTATTACCTCAAGTAACAACAATATTAGTCTAGATTCTTAAGCAAAATAACTAGAAGCGTAAATAGAAATATATATTTATTTATATTAATAGATGTTCGATTAATTAAGTAAAATATAATTTGTTAAGGATGAAGATTAAGCTGTAGAAATTAAAAATTGGTTTATTTTAATGTGCCCGAATTGAAAATAAATATTTATGATAGAAAAAACTGTAGGAATTCTTGTTTAGTTACTTACATTTTAATGAGAGAATATTTTGATGAAATACCCTATGCATGCATTTCGAAAATGCATACGAAAAGTAAGAATAAAAGTAAGTCAATAACATTTCGTACCTAACATAAAATCGTAATACAAACAATTTTTCTTTAATTAATAATTCTTTTTTAAATATTTTTTGGCACTTAATTAACATTTTTAGCGGACATAGTATAAAGAAATGGAAAGCTCAAAATGTTTGCAACAAGTGGGGATAATTTTATTTTTTATATTGTAAAAAAACTATTACATTAAGCATGGTTAAAGTTACATAGCTTCATTCATATTTAAATAACTAAGCAAGGGCTGGATACATCGATTTGTTGCGATTGTAGAACTTGGCTATCATTTCCTAAACCTTGCATATTGCAATATTAATTATAATCAGAATTTCTGATATACGTTTCAAACTATCCTTATTCTCGTGGACAGGATAATGCAATATTGAAACCAGCCTCCGAATACTCTGGGTTTCCGCAATATACAGGAATTATGCGACTTAGGTAAATGAATTCTATAGAAATGTAAACTATTAATGTTTCTGACCTGACTTTATCGAAGAAGTTAACATGGGAAGGGGTTTATTGCCAAGCAGAATCAGTTCGATATTAAGATAATTGTCTAGCCTTAATCATAAACTTCTGGGTAGTTATGCCAGGTAATGTAAATGAATATAAAAGGGTATTAGAATATTTTTTATGTAAAGGGTTTAATTATAAAAAGTTAATCCAGCGTGATCTCACATTCTTCATTTGCCTTTTCACAAAACGTCCTGTCTAATACAGAAAACATTTTCTGGGAATAAATCAAACCAAGGTAAAAACCTAAGGGCGCAAGATAATAACGGGTAGGCAAATACGCCCATAACAGACGCCCATACGGACAAAAATGCGACCAAAAGCATATATTAACAAATCAAATATTCAATTAGAAGTAATGAAATAGGCGGTAACTATATTTATAAATCAATAAAGAAAGGGGTGTGACAAAAATTATTTGTAATGTAAACCAAGAAATACTAAAACAAATACTTAAAAAGTCTGGAGCTAATCCTAAAGGTAGCATCGTTCCTTTTTTGGTGGGTTCTGGTTAGATTTGCTTAGATTTACTTTAATTAATGATGGATTAAATTATGTTTTTCCTATTTTAATTTCTTTTTAGTTTAGTTCTTCGTTATTTTTTGGACTGATAAATATGATAATCCTCAAATAACCATACTTAAACCAGATAAAAGCAGTTAAACTTGATTTGATGGATTACGACACAAAACGAATCAGCTCTTAAAAGATACCAGTAGTAAGAATGACTCAACTAACAAAAAATAATACTTTTGTAAGAAAACTCTTAAACAAAAATCTATTAACTGACATGGAAGCTAAAAATGTGTCAATTCATAATGCAGTCACGTATATATGTCGTATAATATATGGCCTACCCAAATTGCATAAACCTAACTTGTCCTTTAAGCTTATAGTTTCATGCATTCAATCTCATTTCTACAAGCTCTCAAAATTTGTATGTTTGTCAAATATCACAGGTAGAAATAGTTATTACATAAAAGACTCATTTACATTTAAACATTTTCTAGATACATTACTTTCAAAATTAGAATCATTAGATGTACTCATATACCAAATGATAGTTAGTGCTACAAAAGGCAAATGGAATATTTTAAAAAATGTTACAACTCTAACTCAGCTTGAATTCTTAAATCTTATAATGTCAAATAATTATTTTCAAAGCAAAAATCAATTTTATCAATAACTTGATGGATGTCCTATAGCCTCGCCTATTTCCTCTACAATCGCACAAAAAATTATGAAATACCTAGAAGAGGAAGTGCTTGAAAAATTTAATTTTAATATTACTTTTTTTAAGAGATATGTGGATGATTGTTTAGCATAACTTTCAGAAAATAATATAGAAGAACTACTTTTAGCATTCAATAATTCGAAAACTTCAGCTCACTCTGTTCAGTTGAAATACAAAACAAAAAAATGTCTTCTTATAATAGTATTAGACAGAAAGAAAATAATTTAAAAACTAAATGGTTTACAAATGAAACTTGGTCTAGACGATATCTTTATTTCAATTATCACCATCCACACAAGCAAAACATCACCAGAATACCGTCATGACGCCCGTAATAAAGTTAAAGAGACCTTGATTGCTAATCATTTTCCGGAAAAACTGATAAAAAAATTATCAAACAAAGAACTTATATCTATTGTAACAATCACAACAAAAACCCAACACAAGATAATACGCAGAAAAAATATATACTGCAGTGCGATACACATCTCAGTTATCTGACGAATTAAATTATATTAAAAGAAAATATAACATAATTGTGTGTCATAAAGCCTAAAACCTGAAGGCTCCCTATTTACAAAATTAAAAACTGAAAATATAAAAAACATAATTTTGTGTGAGGGCCTTTGAACAAAGACTAGGACTAGGACTACCATAACTTTATTTATTAATCTTAAACAACAATACTTTTATCACGCTCTATATAGTCCCCCTGTAATGCAATAACCTTATCCCAGCGGTGCTGCCATTGTTATTGTTCAAAAACATGGCGGAAGCCATTCTTTGACAGCTTCTTCAAAAGCGTCTCTAACACCTTAACAGCATCCAATTCTGTTTGAAATCGTCGTCCTTTGAGGTCTTTTTTGCTTGAGGAAATAGATAGAAGTCGCCTGGGGCTATGTCAGGACTATATGGAGGATGCGGTACAGACCTGATATTTTTAGTATTTAAAAACTCTGTCAGTATATTAGCTACGTGAGGGAGAGCGTTATCATAATGAAGTTTCCACTTTCCAATTAGTCAGTCAGGTCGTTCTTTTGGGGATGTGAATCCTTCATCAACTGGAATAAAACTTGTTTATAATAACCGGCAGTTACTGTACTACCATGTGGGACCATGTGCGTATACAGACTAAATTTTGAATCGATGTGGTCAGTAGTTTTTAATCTATGCCTCGAACTGACAGACAGATAGTTAGACCAACAGACGGAGCGACGGAATTTATAATATATATTTTTTGCTTCTAAGGACTGAGGAATCTGAGAAGGTGATTTTTTCACGATTACAAATATTTTATTTCGCGGTCATTTTATTTCACCATCTTGAATTAGTAACACAGTTTTACTAGTTGATCCCCATACCACAGTTAGTTATGGCCACCTTGGATTCGTACCAAAATTTTACCACTTACATAATACTCGATGTTTGTGCAAAATTTGAGATATATTGGATAAGAAGTTTTTTAATATTAATTTTTTAACATTTTACTAGGTCCCCATTTTGTTTAGCCATATTGGATTTTTACCAAAATATTACCAAATTATCCTCATGACCCTTAATCTTTTGAAGTCAATCCGGTAAGTAGTTTTTAAGCTATGTCTCGAATTGACAGACAGACATACAGACGGAGCGACGGAATTGATAAAGCATATTTTTGGACATCTAAAGACGCTAAAACGTAAAGATATGTAAAACCTGAAAGGTTGCTATTTTTTACGATAACAAACATATTATATGGCCGCCTTTTTGCCCGGCCACCTTGACTTAGTACCACAATGTTACTAGCTGACCCCTATACCACAATTATATGGCACACGATTTGAAATCAATAGGTAGTTTTTCAGTCTGAATTTTTAAATATTTTATTAAGCCGTTATTTTGTTCCGCAATCTTGGATTCGTACCAGGATTATAACAGTTGATTCCAAGATAATACTTTGATGTTTGTGCTAAATTTGAAATAAACTAGGTAAAGTGGTTTTTTAATAACAATTTTTTAAAAGTTTCACTAGGTCGCCGTTTTGTTTCGCCATATTAGATTTTAACCAAAATATTACTAGGTCAACCTCATATAACCCTTAAGTTTTTATCGCACTGCCTTTGTGATCAAAAAATGTTATGACCATAGCTTTAGCGACAGATTTTTGTGCACGTGCTTTTTTTGGAGGTGGTCTTCCTTTTTTTAATCATTGCGTACTTTGTTGGTTCATCTCCGGATCATAACAATACACCCAAGTTTCATCCACGGTAATAATGGTCTTCCACCATTCTTCGCCTTCTTCTTCAGCGTATTGTTTCTAGTATTCACAAACCGCTACCCTATTCGCTTTTTGATCTGGTGTCAGTGTACGTGGAATAGAGCGAGCACAAACTGTAGATATGTTTAAATGCTTGTGTAAAGGAATAAAAACACTTCCAACAGATATTTTAAGAATATTTGAGAGTTTTGGGATAGTTAGATGGTTTTCTCAGTTAATGCCACAATAAGAGCACCTGGACCGCCTTGCAACTCACAACTTTCCCTGCCATTTCTAAACTCTTTATGCCATCGAAAACAACAGATCTTGCCGTAGACAATTCTCCAAAAGCCGTATTAATCATCGAAAAAGTTTCCGTTGCTGATTTTCCAAGACGAACACAATATTTGATCGCATATCTTTGTTCTTTGAATTCATCCATTACGATTCTTAGAGGCGCGGTAATAATATCTCAACTTTAGAGCGGCGTCAAAATCATATTAAACAATTTATGACAATTAACATTTCGCAAAATGAAAGAAGCCTACTTGGATGATATTTTCTGATTTTTGGCGATATGTAGCTCGTTGCACTGGGCCGTAAAAAAATCAGTCCTAGTCTTTGTTGAAAGGGCCTCGTATATTGGTATGATGACAACCCAACGCTTAGAAAATAGAATAAAAGGGCATAAGTATACAAAGAATGCATTAACTACATAACACAAACATGAAATAAGCACAAAACACGAATTTAATTTTTCTGAAACCAGAATCATGGATAAAGATATCCTGTACCAGAAATTAATTATTAAAAAAATTATTCGTTTAAAAAAAAAATGCAGTAAATGATAAACTAGACATATAAAATTTAAGTCAAATATACCACAATATGATATTTTAAAAAAACATAGTATAGTTTTAACTCCGTCCAAGCCGTTATATTTATAATGTAGTATGTCATCGTGAATGTGATTATATTCTTAAGATTTAAATACAAAAATAAGACATTTTTTTATTTCTAATTAAGCTGTTTCAGTATTTTTCATAGTGGAGGGCTGTTTTTGTTTAAAACATTGTACAGCATGCTGAAGTCACGATTTACGTCAAAAAAATGAAGCACCTGTCGTAAATGTAATCCAAAAGCTGAACGTTTTTCATTTGCTGATTTTAATCGGTTAAGGTGTTCTTTAATTCGAGCCTTGAAAGTTCTGCTGGTTTGACCGACGTATTTTGCATTACAAGATCTGCACTATAACTTGTAGACAAAGTTCAGTTCCAAATGAGGTCTTTTATTTTCTGTTCTAAAAAAATCGATTCCAAATTGGAAGGTGGTGTAAAAACTATTATAGAATTATCAGAATAAGTATGTTTTTCAGTTCAATTCAGATCGGACCTAGGAAATTAATTTTATGGATCAATTGGATTGTAGAAATTAGATTTATAAGATTTGAATTCAGTCTTATTTCATTTCGAAATTGACTAATATATTTTGTGGTGTAATAGAAAAGAAAAAGAAAAAAATTATCCTGCCTCAGACCTTAATTTTATTTTTTCCAATTTTGTGTGAGGTACATTTATTGAATTTCCCGCATTAGTTGATTGAAGATAAATATGTTTTTGCAAAATATCATTAAAAAAAAGTTTCTTACTATTTTTGTTTTCGTGTAGAATAGGTACCAATAAAGCCGATCCAAGATTTTGAATATTATTAATATATATTAAATCTAGTTCGTTTGATCGATAAGCTCCCATTATGCCCATAATTAGTGCAACCTAAAAATAAAGAACAAAAATTGTTTCTATTAAAAATTTTAATAAGAAGACAATTTCGAGAAAATCGTGCACTTTTTTACTATACCTTGGGCGCCACGGCACTGCTGTAGAGCTTGCTCCAATACACAATGATAAACTATTGTTTTTTAACGTATGTAGTTTATAAATATAAAATGCTAATAACATACAAATACAGGATATCTCTAAATCTTTTTACTTTTTACTTATTAAATTTTCAAATTACTAAGAAGGTACATTTATGAAATTTCTAAATCTTACCTTTGTTGCCAGATAACCATCATCATGTGCTTCTTTTATATATCTGTCACTTTCCATTAGGGTGAACGTTTTGGGCTTTTTTCTCTGTAACCTTCCGATTTTTACATTTATACATAATTTCATATTTTTCCTAGAAATTTTTCATAAATAATTTATCCAAAGTTTTTACTTTGCTTTAATAATGTTGGCGGTGTTCATCTAAAGTGGTTTTTTGACAGCTTAAACCCATTCTAAAAGAAATTAACTAACTTTTAATCAAGAAATTTAGAAAAAACAATCTACTTTCAATATAAATGTGATAAATTATGGCGGCGTCGCCTGACGTGCCGATTATGCTCTTTTGTTTTTTCATGGCATTCACGATGAATTGTTTTAACCGCGGTATTAGATTCTGAATTGGGCAATACTAAACTAAAATTGCTTTTGTAATAAAGAAATTATTTGATAGTCGTAGACAAATTTTTTATCCTGCTACGGGATCCAGTAATAATTATTACGCCATTGTCGAACAATCGAACATACATTCATGTCTGTGTCCATCCAGCAGACTCTCTATGCCAGAGAATTCCGACATGCACCGCAGAGACCAGCGTAACGTCGCGATGGGTCTTTCTAAATGACGGTTTAAACCGATCGGACGTGAACCGAATGCATAACCGACGGAATATTCGCGGAAAATATTAGCATTCGATATCTATAATGATATTATTCGTGACAGGGAATGTTAACAACGTCCCTCAGGTGTCTGTATTTAATGAAGGTGATGTATCTGCCTTCTATTTCAGATGCGGGATCCGCATGGAATAACAAAGTAGGATTCTGGATATTTTTTATTTTTATTGCGGTCGATCGATGAGTGGGGTATTTTATATTGTATTAAAACAAAAGGAATCATTTTAATGGTTTTGTTGAATTATTTAAACTAATTTTACATAATATACTCACTAAAAATCGATAAAAATGCGCTCTCACACATCTTTATCAAAAGTTCTTGGCCGGAAAAGATATATGTATAATAGTAGAAATATATAATTTCTGCAGGTGCAAAACGGCCTACAAGAAGAATTGCTTTCGATTATGTCACAGGGTACCCTCCTGCGATCATGATTTCTGGGCCTCTACCCTCATCAGGCAGGCTTGTACTTAGGAAGATCTGAAATAACAGATTGCTCGATATGACAAAATCGAAAACGAAACTTCTATCATACTGAAACAGTACTACACATTTAACATTTAGCACCACCTATTGGGGCTCCGGTGATTTCCGGTTGCAAACCCAGAGGTAATTGCAATATGTATAATAGCAGAAATTATATATTTCTGCTATTATACATATATCTTTTCCGGCCAAGAACTTTTGATAAAGATGTGTGAGAGCGCATTTTTATCGATTTTTAGTATCTACTCTCCGCATGATGGTGCTAGTGCATACTTTTTAAATTACCTCTGGGTTTGCAACCGGAAATCCCCGAAGCCCTAATAGGTGGTGCTAAATGTTACATTTAGATTATAGTACTGTTTCAGTATGATAGAAGTTTCGTTTTCGATTTTGTCATATCGAGCAATCTGTTATTTCAGATCTCCTTGGGTACAAGCCTGCCTGATGAGGGTAGAGGCCCAGAAATCATGATCGCAGGAAGGTACCCTGTGACATAATCGAAAGCAATTCTTCTTGTAGGCCGTTTTGCACCTGCAGAAATTATATATTTCTGCTATTATACATATAATATACTCAGCATTGCGTAATAAGGAATCATTTAATTGCTTTAATTTTCAAATCTAATTAAGTTTAGTTCTTAGTATATTTTGACGTCCCTAGTAAAAGGGAAGTATTGTAATCGTGAGAAAATCACCCTCGGAGATCTTTCAGTTACGTTTTAGAGCCCCTAGATGCCTGAAAACATGTTTTCTCAATTCCGTAGGTCGGGCATAGCTAAAAAACTACTTACAAGATTGACTCATTTGGTCGAAAATTAACGTCCATATGGGGATGACCTGGTAACATTTTGGTAAAAATCCAGTAAGGCGATACAAAATGGCGGCCTAGTGAAATGTCAAAAAAAAATATTATTATCTCGAATTTTACATAAAAATCAAGTGTTATGTAGGAGTCAACTGGTAAACTTTTGATACTAATCCAAGATGGCGGAACAAAATGACAGCTTAATAGAAATATTTAAAGTTTCAGCCAGAATTTTTTTTTTAATTTCAGCCAAAAAAAACAGATTTCAAACTGTGCGCAATAACTAATGGTGGTATAGAGATGAGCTAGTAAAATTGTAGTACTACTTCAAGATGGCGGACCAAAATGGCTACCAAATAAAATGTTTCTAATCGTGACAAAATCACCCTCTCAGGTCTAATATATCTTCCCGTTTTAGCGTTCCTAGATGCCAAAAAATATGTTTTAATAATTCAATCGGTCCGTCGGTCTACCTGTTTGCTTGTCAGTTCGCGGCATAGCTTAAATACTAGTTACCAGATTGACTTCAAATTTTAGACAAAAATTAAGAGTCATGTGGGGATGGCCTGGTAATATGTTATTAAAAATACAATATATATACAAAATGGCGGCCTAATGAAACGTTAAACAAATTACTACTAAAAAACCAATTATCGAGTTTACCTCAAAAATCAAGTTTTATATAGGAATGAACTGGTTGAAAATTTTGGTATGAATCTAGGATAGCAAAACAAAATTGTGGTCTAATAAAATATTTAAAAAATCTGCCTGAAAAAACTAATTATTAGATTAATTTCAAATTTTGTGCAAGCATTAAGTTTGATATTGAGATAAATTGGTAAAGTTTTGGTACGAATTCAAGATGGGGAAACAAAATGGCGGCCAAATAAAATTTTAATGAATCAGCGTAAAAAACCTTATTCAACTGACTTTAAATTTTGCAGAAAATTTAAATGTGATATAGGGATAAACTGGTGCGAATTCAACAAAATGGCGGTGTGTGTTAACGTAAAAACTACTTATTGAATTTATTTCGAATCATACGCAAAAATCAGGGGGGGCATGGGTAGAAACTGGTGAAATATTGCTAGGAATCCAATATGGTGGAGCAAAATGGCGCCGAATAAAAATGTTTAATAAAAAGATAGTACATATGTGTTACTAAATCACTATTACTCATTTCAATGGGGTCACACTTCTCTATTCCCAATAAAAGGAAAGATACATAACAAGGGAAGTTCCGGGTGAAGGAAATTTGCCGATTTTTTTAGGTCTGTCTCCCGACAATAGTGCACTTCCTTGCTGTCCTTTGTTTGAGGTAGTTTTAAATTTATATGGTGAACGATAACATCTCTCTCTGGCGTCTAACCTAGTGCTAACTTGGCATCGGTGTAAATGATACGAAACCCAAGATTAAAAGAGACATGTTATTAAAACAAGAAAAAAAAAACCACACCCCTTTATAATTAAAATAAAGTTCTAATCCGATGCTATGGCGGCTTACTTTTACACACTAAAACAAAATTCTCTTTATATACCAATACTTTAGGAATAACCTCTCGAACCACATTCTAATATATTTGAAGTTAGATACCTTTTAAATCCTCGCGTCTCTGCAGATTAAAATGTCAGCAACATTATTGTGCATTATTGTTTAGAGGAAAACTATTTTTATATCAATAGACTTTTGAGTTCTTTTTAGTTTTAATTATAAATATTTTATTATTTTTCGTTCTAAATGATGGCTTTAATAATACACTACGATGAA
The DNA here is from genome assembly GCA_030620095.1 of Kuschelorhynchus macadamiae. Taxonomy (NCBI): domain Eukaryota; kingdom Metazoa; phylum Arthropoda; class Insecta; order Coleoptera; family Curculionidae; genus Kuschelorhynchus; species Kuschelorhynchus macadamiae. The sequence continues at coordinate 2,474,372 of JAUTXW010002010.1, forward strand.
ATTTTAGATAATCTAACAATTCACGAAAACCACTACTAAAAGCTGTTTCAAAGATCAATATTCTGGAGTTAATTCTGCCAAATTACCGCAAATATGTTTACTTGAAAAATGTAGGACAGGTTATTATCTAAAAAAGGTGCAGTCCGCATAGTTTTTGGAAAAATTGAGTTTGAAAAAACGACCGGCATTAAATTAGACTTTGTGTAGTTTTTGTCGCAAATAAAAAAAGGGATCAACCAAGATAACTGGACGAAGCAACTTAAATTGAAGTTCTCGATCAGTTTGCAATAAATTCTACTTTATCGACTTGTAGGCAGCTACAACATCAAGATTATCTCGCGAATCAATAAGGAAAGTGGTCAAATTAAATAAGGTCCATCTCTATAAAATTCAAATCATTCAAGAAATTTGTGACGAAGACCCCGACAGAAGAATTGAGATTTGTGAAATTATGTCAGCTAGAATTACTGCGGAACCTCGTTAAAAATATTTGCTTGAGTGAGGAATGCACTTTTTATTTAAATAGGTTCGTTAACAAACAGAACTGCCTTTACTGGAATGACGAGATCCCACGAGTATTTAGAAAAGGACATACGCGGTACCCTCAGAAAATTAATGTTTGAGCTGATATATTGGGAGATGTTATTATTGGTCCGAGTGCTGGAGTGGTCCATAGAGTCTCTGATAATTTACCAATTAGTTAAAAAGAGAGACGGACACGGCAATATATCTTTAGATGAAAAAAATTTTTTTCAACAGGATTGAGCACCTCCTCATTATGTAGTTCCAGTTGGGCAATATTCAGAAAATCATTATCCTAATCAATGGATTGGAAGAAGGGGTCCCGTTGAATGGCCTCCTAGACCTCTGGATCTAACGCCTCTTGATGTCTTCCTGTTGGGTCACCTAAAATCTGTTGTTTTTATGACGCAACCTAACTCAATAATGCAACTCCAGGACAGAATAATTCAAAAATACCGAGCTATTTCCAGAGAGAGTATGTCAACAGTTTTAATATAGAATCTATTATTGTCTTGAAAACAATGGAAATCATTTTTAATACTTATTAAATTATTGACGGAGAATACAAATTTTAATTTAAATAAATAATGTTTTTTAATAAACCAAAAACTAGTACATCGAATGTAGCTTTGTAGGGTACCATTGAAAAACATAAGAAATAAGGTTTCATAAGTAGGAGGTTGTTATTTAACATTATTTAGTTGGGGTGGCTGGGGGTGAGAGGGTAAGTGAAAACATGTTAATTATAACATCATTTTCGTCCACCCTCCCTATTATAGAAATTGTTTTCAGCCTTTTTTTATTTTTTGGTTCCACAGATATAGTCATTCTAAGTTTTTAAAGTGTCCCCAGAATAATAAAATATATAATAAATATGATAATAAAAGTATATATAATAAAAAAATTAAGAATTGTTGATATAATTGTATGTTTGATTCACGTAACACCAACGTCACAACAAGGATACCATGATCCCTATCTAAAACGTGTCCTGCAATGCCGCAGGCGCAATGATTCATTTCAGTCAAACGATGATCGCATGGCTCGATAGTCTGTAGAGGCCTGATGATTTCTAAAAGAGCGAAATCGTGATCGTCATTTCACTAAAATGTTCCAGACAGGGATCATGGTATCCTTGCTATGACGTTGGTGTATCGTGAATCAAAAATACATTAACATTGTTTAGGTATTCTTGCCAAAATTAGGTCTCACAAATATTGCTATAAACCTGAATAATGCAAAAGGTTGCAATTTAAAACTTGATAATTCAAGAATATAAATAAAAAAATTCTAGATTATTACAGAAAAATAATTATTTAGTCCTGTAATCTGAGCTCTATGTTATTAAATCTAAATAAACATTCTTTCATTTCAAATGCGGTTTAATTAGGAGGTAATTTGCCAGTACGTTTTAGGTATACTATCATTATTAAGTGGTTGGTTTAAGAAGTCGGTAGTTAGAGTGAAGTATCGTTAAATCGATATTTTTTTTACTTAACTATGGCTATTTGATACATCGATAACCATCAATATATCGAAAAATTTTCCATCCCTGCTATTGTTTGGGTAACTACACTTTCAAACCCCTCGGGGAATCCAACCCCTGGGAATCATTTTACACTGATAAAAAATTAAAAGTGTTTTTTATCATTGCAATGAATATGTACGGTTTTATTCAATATTTTTCAATTCTTGTAAAACAGTTTATCTAATTCCTAGTCTAATTCTAAATATTTTTTTGTTTCAGGTAATGGAATTAAAGTATAATGGAACTCTAGAGTAGCAAATTTAAACGTCTTTGGTATCAGTAAGTACTGTATGCTAAAATTTAAAATGGTAATATAGGATTACAAAAATTAAAATAAATAAGTTTCTGTAATTTTTGTGTAATGCTGACCATCATTATTATCAAGATTACACGAAAACCGTCGGCCGGCTTGGATGATTTCTCGGGAAAAGTCCTCAAACAAGTTTCATCCATGATCTCCCCTATGTTAAGTGACCTAATTAACGAGTCTTTCAGAAGAATCCAAAAGTTTTCAGTTTTTATATAAAAGGGTTCCAGTAGTAAAAAGGCAAATTACTACGCCATATGTATTCCAAGTCAAATAGCAAATGTTTTTGAGGCTGCTTATTCTATACGACTAACATATTTTTTCGAAAAGTATAATTTATTCATCCCATGTCAAAACTGATTTAGAAAGAACAAATGCACTATTACCGCCCTTCACTCAGGGATCTCCTCGATATATGAAGCACTTAACAACAAAAGCCATACCCATAGGACTTTTCTTTGACTTAAGTCGTGTATTTGACACTGTTGATCATGATTTTCTGCTTCTAAAAATGTATGCATTAAGGATTCATAGACAAGCTTGTACATGGGCTAAATCCTATTTAAAGGGTCGTAAGCTGGCCGTTGTGATTCTCAGTGTTAAGTCCAGTAAGAGAGAGAACAATTGTGCAGTTCCGCAGGGCTCAATCCTTGGCCCTCTATTATTTATAATCTGACTGGATATTTGGGTGGTGCACTGCAGACAACCCAATATGCTGACGATGGAAGCATTCGTATCAGTAATGCAGATCCTAAAAATCTCCATAAGACCGGCAATTTTCTGTATATTTTACATACAACGGCTTTTTAATTTTTGAATGTAAGCGTAACAAAGATAAAACAAAAATGTGAATGTCTTTCTTTATTTTAAAGTATGCTATTTTTACTTATTGCAGCCCTGAAGAAGATCTCAGAAAAAGATCAAAACGTTGGCGTGGTGACAAGACTAATTCCTTTTATTATTCTGAAAATCAACGAAATTGGTACAGAAGTTTTATAATTCAGATTTGACACAAACAAAAACAGACAAAAACTAATAGAATAAATATCTACGTCAATTTTACATCTGTATAAATGTCCATTGCGACTTGCATATCAAAAATAATAACGTAAAGCATTCCTGTCTTTGTCCCTGTTCTACGCCCTTGCTCACAATAGAGTTAGACATCACGTCAGATATAGAGAAGAGTCAATAAGTTCCGAGTACAATGGACAAAATCAAATTAAAATGTGGTCTGAAAGGGATGAATTTCTCCGATGACGCGAACAAAGGAGAAACGCGTTAAATCTAACCAAGAAAATAGAAAAAAGATTGTGCCGTCGGAATTCGCTAAAGGAATTTTCTCCGGTGGCGCATTTGACTAGGAATTGGGAAAAAGGAACAAGTTGGGAATAGAGACTTTTGTGTATTAGGTTATAAGATAGATATTGTAAAATTGACCTTAATGCTCTCGGCTTCGGAATATTAATAGTCGTTTTAAAATGCTAAAAAAATAGTATGTTTTGTCAGATTTTTGAAAATAACTATTAGATGTTGTGTTGGCGAAATGAAAGATCTGATTTATAAATGGTAACATTATTCGTACTCGTAACAAAACCTTATAATTAATAACTTTTAAATAACTCAGATATTTTAACACTTTCAGATTTCTTCAATTTTTTTTTTAAACATTAGAACAGGTATACCGGGTGGCGCTGGAGACAGGGTAAAGACCGTCATTTTTTTTAAATTCAAAAATATCAAAATCCAAAAGAGGCAAATTTTCTATAACAAAAACAATTAAAAGGTACTTCCGGTTTTACAGGAAGTCCTCCTACTTTTTTATTTTCAATAGGAACCTGTGTATTATAAGACTATCGTATACAGGGTTATTCACGCAACCCGTTCATTAAAAGTTTTTGATGATACCATTTAGATAAAAATTTCAAATTTTTGGATTAAGGTAAGGTCAAGGGTACTTCTTTTTTGAAATATTTTCAACTTCCTGTCATTTCCGGTTTAACCGGAAGTTGGTATCAACTTGCTTATTTTAAATAGAACACTCTGTATTTTATGATATTTTTGGATTCTACCGAGAATTTTAATGCTATTTTATGTAGCATGTCCTATACCTAGGTTCAAGCGTTCTTAAGATACTTGACCTTGAACCAAAAATGAGCCTTCGGGGTACCAAATTTTAAAATCTCATATTTTTGTAAGTTTTGACGATATAATCTTTATATTTTGCAGACGATCGGTAAATAATCTTAGGTTTCTATTTTTTTTATTGAATTTGTCTATTTTTATACAGGGTGTCCTAAATTCAGCGGCAAAAATTTACATTTTCAAAGCCGCTAAAGTCCGTTTTTTTAAATGGGGCCCTATAACTTTATGCACTATCAAATGTAGAATTTAATTTTCTATCGAACTGTATTAAGGTTCCCTATACCTATTCGTAACCATTTTCGAAATAATCAGGTTTTTATTAAACTATGATATGTATTTGCTAAATGTTTACACCTTCCCGTAGTAAGCCATGGAAAAACAATTGTTGTGCTTTTCTATTCAACATGACAGCTGATTTGAAACTTTTAAATTAAAATAAAATAACACTCAAAAGCTGATATTCTCAATTTATTTTATATTCGCGGAGAATGTTACAAAATATTGGAGAGAACGTGCCATGTTTTTAATGAAAAACATCCTCATTTATCGCCAATGAACAAGAGAAAATTGAAGAGGATTAAAACGAATTTTTTTCGTTTCGGAAAAGTTAAAAGTTATAAAAAATGTAATAAATTGTTTACATTATTTTAAACCATATCTACTAAGTTACTACTAAGAGACTGTTCTAAACTTGTTTTAGTGAACTTAAAAATTATAGCAATCTAACAATCAACAATAAATAAATAAAATAATAAAATTGAATTATAACAAATGTTCTATATGCTGTCCGTTCATTTGAAGACACATTTCAGTTCTTCTTTGTACAGTTGCTGTGGCCCGTTGAATTTGTCCGTTTTCTAATTCGGCAAAAGCTGTTCGTATCCTGTCCAGTAAATCTTGTTGGTTATTTACTAAGGAAGTATAGACTTTACCTTTGATAAATCCCCATAAATAAAAATCTAGGGGTGTTAAATCAGGCGATCGCGGGGGCCATCTCCAAGGGCCATTGGGACCAATCCAGCGATCTTCAAAAATTCGAGATAATTGGAGATAAACTGCAGCGGAATTATGTGCTGGTGCCCCATCTAATTGATACCAATAATTTTGCAGCTCACCAATAGGAATTTCTTCTATAAATTCAGAAACCGTTCCTCGTAGAATTTCCAAATACTTATCACGCGTAAAGCGTGCGGATTTTCTGCTGCCCAGAAATGTTCATTTCTTCTATTTGTTATTCCTTCTCTAGAAAATTTTGCTTCATCGGTCCAAAATATTTTTGAAAGGAATTGAGGGTCCTCTTGAATTTTCAAAAACATGAATTCGCAAAATTCTACTCGTCGGACGTCATCACCAGGTCTCAAGGCTTGCACGTTTTGGAAGGAATAAGGGTGCATATGATGTTCGCTCAAGATTCTTTGGACAGATGAAGAAGAAATTCCCAAATCGTTTTCTGCAGACGGTATTGAACTTTGCGGGTTTGCGTGGAAATAAGCTAATGTGTTTATTACGTTATCCTCGGCATTCGTCACTGGTTTCGGAACATTTTTTGTAACTTTAACCTTGCCAAAACGCAAAAAGTTCGTTTCAATCCTCTTGAATTTTGACTTGTTCGTTGGCGGCAAATCAGGGTGGCGTTCATTAAACACACGACACGTTCTCTCCGAAATTTTATAACATTCTCCATGAATATAAAATAGATTGACAATATCAGCGTTTGAGTATTCTTCCATTTCGATTTAGAAGATTTAGTTTATCACTGACAGCTTTCGATAAATAATGCATACTAATCATCTGTCATATTGGATCTCAATTGTTTTTCCATGGCTCACCATTGGAACATGAAAACATTTAAGCAAATACATACGATATTTTTATAAAACCCAATTATTTCGAAAATGGTTACGAATAGGTATAGGAAACCTTAATACAGTCCGATAGAAAATGAAATTCTACATTTGATAGTGCATAAAGTTATAGGGTGTCCCATTTAAAAAAACGGACTTTAGCGGCTTTGAAAATGTGAATGTTTGCCGCTGAATTTAGGACACCCTGTATAAAAATCGACAAATTCAATAAAAAAATAGAAACCGAAGATTATTTACCGATTGTCTGCAAAATATGAAGGTTATATCTTCAAAACTTACAAAAATATGAGATTTTAAAATTTGGTACCCCGAAGGCTCATTTTCGGTTCAAGGTCAAATATCTTAAGAACGCTTGAACCTAGGTATAGGACATGCTACATAAAATAGCATTAAAATTCTCCGTAGAATCCAAAAATATCATAAAATACAGGGTGTTCCGTTTAAAATAAGCAAGTTGATACCAACTTCCGGTTAAACCGGAAGTGACAGGAAGTTGAAAATATTTCAAAAAAGAAGTACCCCTTGACCTTACCTTAATCCCAAAATTTGAAATTTTTATCTAAATGGTATCATCAAAAACTTTTAATGAACGGGTTGGTGAATAACCCTGTATAGCCAAAAATTAGCTTTTCAACCATATTTCACAATATTAATGTATTTTTTTGCACGTTATATGCTATTTTTCTTTAAGTTTGTCAATAAACCGTATGAGTAATCAAGAGTATAAAATTAAATAAAATTCCTAACCAAGGGTTCCCAATAAATCAGACCAAAACAATGTGATATACTTTTCTTTTACTAACATTTTTTTATTCAGCAACGTTTCGGCGGTCGTTTACCACCATCATAAGGCTAAAATACATACATTTTGTTTATAAATTTTAAATTGTAAATACAAAGGACAGAAATATAGAATGACACTACAAGTAGATGTTTTGTTTTTTTTTGTGATAGGAAGTTAAAAAAGATTAAATTATGACATACATACATTTACATTTAAGTGGTACATAGACATAAAAAACCAGCGTAGTTTTATGGATATTTGAGAACGATTAATTTGTTTTGCCTTCGATCGGACATTGGGATCAAAAGAAACCGCTGTACTTCTGTTAAAAAAATGTGGAAAACGCAATTTGTTTACAAAGTCTAAAAAATTATGGCTTCCGATTCTACGTCTTAAAACGAATAAGTTTTTACATTATTTTCGTGTTTTAAATTTAAGAGTTTTGAATCCTTTTAAATGCGTATAACCAAGCTTTGAATAAAATACATAATTTTTGTTATTCATATACCCAATTTGTGTTTAAATATATCAATAAACCATTATTCCCGAATGAGTAACCTAAGATGATAAAATTTTATAAAATTCCTAATGTATATGCGACTAACCGAAAACATCTGTAGAAAGTTCAAGTTTAATCTCAATTTAGTCTTATCTCTAACTAAAATATTATTTATTAATTACCCCTACACGAATTTGTGAAAATTTGGTTTGATAATTCGCTCGAAAGAGTGAAAAGTTTAGAAATTTAATAGGATTAATTAACTGCATGATTTAAATGCATCTGATAAAGTAAATAACTCTTTTCTATTAATAAATCTACATACAAATAACGTGTATAATACAGTTTAATTCTTAGTTATTATTAACCTATTTTAGTACAATTTCAATTAGCGGCTTATTAGGCTACTATAAATGGAAGACAAATGGAAACTCTAATAAAGCTGCTTGAAAAATTATGAAAAAACTATGTGTGGTTTTGTTATTTTTTAACAAAATTTAAAATTATAAATATCTAGCTCCTACATGTCTATACTATTCTACTATTCGGTTTAAAAATATCAAAAACAGTTTTGTTTTTTGCCTTTTAAAATAACATTTTGTTAATAACGTCCTTGTTGTTTATATATATATATATATATATATATATATATATATATATATATATATATATATATATACACATATATATCAAATACAGGGTGAAGCATGTAACTGTAATAAAAATACAATTGATACAAATTTATTATTAAATATTTTTTTAATTTTATAATTAAAAAAATATATATTATTCAAAATTTTGATTTTTTTAAATTAAGAAAGGAAACTAAAATTTTCGTTTAATAAATAATTTTTAGTAGCATTTGGAAGACAACAAAAAAATACATTTAAAAAATGAAACATTTGTTTAAATTAAACAAAAGTAAAATTATGAAGATTATTCAAAATTCATGGTCAAGTCATGGGTTGTTGTTGTTTCTAAGGTTATGAATTGTAGATAGATGTCTGAAACCAGCGTACTTTTATCGGAAATTTGAGAACAATTTGTTTTTACAGAGGGAAAAAAATTATGGCTTCCGATAGTCGTGCAATGCAAAAATTCAATACTCCCTTGCTTTTTGTGGCTATGAAAATAATGTTTATTCAAAAATCCCCAGGCGAAGAGCCACTGAAAAATTAATTCCTACGTCTTAATACGAATAAATGTTTATATTATTTTCCTATTCTAGATTAAAGAATTCTGAATCCTTTTAAATGCGGGTAACCTAGGTCTGAATAAAATATATAATATATAATTTTTATCATTAATATACGCAATATATCAATAAATCTTATTTTCATCAAGAAGATAAAATATATATTAAAATTCCTAACGTACATGCGACTAACCGAAATCATCCGTAGAAAGTTCAACTTTAGTCTCAATTTAATCTAATCTCTAACTAAAATATTATTCGTTAATTATACGAATTTGTGAAAATTTGGTTTCAAAATTCGCTCGAAAGTGTGAAAAGTTTGGAAATTTAGTAGGGTTAGTTAACTGGATAATTTAAATGCATCAGATAAAGCAAATGAGTATTTTTTATCATTAAATCTACATACAAATAACGTGTATAATACAGTTTAGTCCTTTATTATTAACTTATTGTAATAAAATTTCAATTAGAATATATTTCAATTCAATATGAAGAAAATTCAACATTTTCTTATGTTATGAATTGTACTTAACGTCTGAAACCAAGGTAGGTTTATCGGACATTTGAGAACGAATAATTTTTTTGTCTTCGGAACAAAAGAAGCCACTGTACTTCTGTTAAAAAAAAATGTTAAAAATGCATTTTTTTTACGAAGTGTAAATAATAATAGCTTTCCATAGTCGCGCAATACAAAAATCCAAATCTCCCTTTGTTTGTGATGCAATGAAAATGTTTATACAAAACTGCCGAAGAGAAAGACACAGTGGAAAATCGATTCCCACGTCTTAATACAAACAAATTTTTACATTATTTTCTTGTTTTAAATTTAAAAGTATTGAATCCTATTAAATGCAGATAATCAAGATCTGGATAAAATATATAATTTGTATTATTCATATAAACAATTTTTGTTTAAATATATCAATAAACTATAATTCCCGAATGAATAAATCAAGAAGATAAAATTATATAAAATTCCTAATGTGTATGCGACTAGCCGAAAACATAGAAAGTTCAAGTTTAATCTCAATTTAATCTAATCTCTAACTATAATATTATTCGTTAATTATACCCCTACACGAATTTGTAAAAATTTGGTTTCAAAATTCTCTCGAAAGAGTGGAAAGTTTCGAAATTTAGTAGGAAGTTAACTGCATACTTTAAATGCAACAGATAAAGCAAATTACTCTTTTTTATCAATAAATCTACCTAAAAATAACGTGTATAATACAGTTTAATTCTATATTATTAACATATTCTAGTAAAATTTCAATTAGCGGATTATTGTGCTGCTTTAAATTGTAGACAAATGGAAACTAATAGAGCTGCTTTAATAATTATTAAAAAACTATATATTTTTTAACATTTAAAATTATGAATATTTGCTATAATTGCCCCTACATGTCTATACTATTCGGCCTAAAGATATCAAAACCAATTTTACTTTTTACCTTTTTAAAATAGCACTGTACTATATTGAAAACAGCTTTAATACAGGGTGGAGCATGTAACTCGAATAAAAATGTATCATTAAGTAAACTTTTAAAATTGTTTGGTTTTGCTTTTGAGCTAAACAGCTTAAAAAATTAAGAACGATATTTTTCAAAATTTTAATTTTCTTTTAATTAAGAAATTAAACTAAACTTTTGGTTTAATAAATAATTTTTAATGTCATTTGGAAGAGAACAAAAGAATACATTTAATTTAATTAATTAAATAGAAGTAAAAATACGAAGAAAATTCAAAAATTTTTTATTTCATTGTTTTTAAGGTTATGAATGCCTCTATACTTATGTTAAAAAAAAATTGGAAAACGCACTTTTTTTACAAACTGTAAAAAATTATGTCTTCCAATAGTCGTGCAAAGCAAAAATTCAAAACTTCCTTTCTTTGTGATGCAACGAAAGGGTTTATACAAAAATCCTGAGGGGAAAGAGCCACTGGAAAATTGATTCCTACGTCTTAAAACAAATAAATGTTTACATTATTTTCGTATCTTAAATTTAAGATTTTTGAATCCTTTTAAATGCGGATAACCAAGCTCTGAATAAAATATATAATTTTTATTATTCATATGCACAATTTATGTTTAAATATATCAATAAACCATAGGTTTATTATGGACCATAATTCTAGTATAGACGCAACGTTTCGAAAATACGAGCATAGTGTATTTTTGCCCTTTTCATTATTATGTCAATAATTTTTTACAATCTCTCCCCAGGAAAGAGAAGGTCTCATCAACTATCTAGCTGCATATGTTCAGAAAACTCAACTTAACCTCACACAAAATGGAAATTTTCAAAAAGAAATGAGTTCACCGTTCGGAACATAGATGTCAATCAAGCAGCCTCAGATACTTTTAGTATTTATTATCAAAATATCAGGGGAATTCGAACCAAAATTCCAGAGATATCTACGGCAATCAAAGCGTGTAATTACGACATAATAATACTAACAGAAACGTGGCTGTCTGAAGCAATATCGAGAACTGAAATATTTGACACAAAATACCAGGTGTACCGCTGCGATAGAAATTCTTTAGAATTGGGTTGTCAACGTGGGGGTGGAGTTCTTGTCGCTGTACGTGCTGAACTCAAGGCTGAATCTTCAGCATCTTCTTCTTCAGCGGAACACTTCGAGGATCAGTGGGTGACGGTCAGACTTGATGGTATACGCATGGTTGTGGGTGCTGTTTGTTTTCCTCCAGCATCTTGCCCTGATGCATACAGACTTTTTGTGGACCGAATGGAGTTCTTTAAGATAACTTACAGCAACTGTCAATTTGTAATAACCGGAGACTTCAATTTGCCTCTTATAGGGTGTGAGCGTGAGGACTGCCAGTTGATACCGAGAAACATAGCGAATCATCAATCCTCGGAAATCTTATTAAATGCGGCTTTTTACTTGGAATTACAACAGATGAATGACATAGCAAATGTAAATGGCCAACATTTGGATTTGATCCTGTATGATGTGGATAGATCAGCACAAGTCTCAGCTAGCAGGGACCCTTTATGTAAACTTGAACGTCATCACCCCGAATTAGAAGTATCTATTTGCGTAGTTTTAAGTAGATAATAAGAAAAATATAACTGCTTATAACTTCAAACAAGCAAACTGCCAAGCCGTAAATAACTTTCTTCAAGAAGTTGACTGGAATGAGTTATTCAAAACCGAAGATAATATAGATTCTCAAGTTCAAGCTTTCTGAGATGTTTTGTACAAAACAACAATAAAACAGAATATTTCCCATGTGGTATTCATCAGACCTCATAATGCTTATAAAAAGAAAAAATCAACTATATACAACGTTTAAGAGGACAAGACTTCAATCGGACTACATTCTATATTCTAATCTTCGAAGAGAATTTAAATATCTTATTGATCTTAATTTTCTACTGTACATAACCAACACCGAAGACATGATACCTCTGAGTAAGGATAATGGCATTTCCAAAATTCTCCACTACAATGGACACATTCTGGAATCCTTGAAAGGTATAGTGAATGGCTTTGCAGAACACTTTCAATATTGTTATGCGGATCATAATGAGGAATATCCTGAGGAACCCATGGCAGAGTATTGTGAAACTTTGGCAACTCACTGTTTCACTGAAACTGAAGTCCTGGACCGATTAAAATCATTGAACAGCAACACAGGCCCTGGGCCGGATGGAATCGCGCTTTTGTTTCTTAAAAATTGCTGCCACAGTCTGGCCGCTCCATTGGCTCATATATTCCAACAATCCTTCGACTGTTCTAGTTTTCCGACGGCTTGGAAACAAACCACACTATTTCCAATTCATAAGAGTGGAAATAAAAAGGATATTAAAAAATATCGCGGAATATCCCTTATATCAACCATTCCTAAGGTTTTTGAAGCAATTTTGAGCGACGAGATATTCAACACATATAAAAATATCATATCTCCAGAACAACATGGATTTTTTAGTGGACGATCAACAACTACCAACCTCGCTGTATTTCAAGACTATTTGGTGCGGAATATGGCAAAGGGAAACCAAATCGACGTGATATACACTGATATATCAAAAACCTTTGACAGCGTACCCCATAAACTTATTAAACAATATTGGAATCTGTGGTCGATATCTAAGATGGATTGCTTCATATTTGCAGACTAGGAAACAGCGGGTTAAGTTATGTGGAGAGGAGTCACGTGAAGTGGAAGTAAGATCAGGTGTTCCTCAGGGGTCACATCTTGGACCGATTTTATTTTTAATTTGACTTGAAGTTTTTCTCGGTTGTATCAACAGTAGAAGACTGCGAGGATATACAAAAGGACTTAGTTAGCCTCGTTGGTTGGTGTAAAAGCAACGGATTAAAACTCAACATTGAAAAATGTAAAACTATGAGATTTTATAAATGCAGAACTCCTATTTTGTATAGTTACAATATCGACGACAATATGATGGCAGCTGTTAATGAGTATAACAACTTGGGAGTCTGATATTGATAACATTATTTTAAAAGGTTTTAGAATGCTTGGCTTCGTGAGGCGTACATGTGAAAATATTAATGACACAAAAGCTATTCAGTGTTCTCGAATACAACTCTATTATATGGAACCCTTTCTATCAGTGCAATATTCAAAGAGTGACAAACACCGATTTCCATATGAGAACATAGCTCATGAAGTTCTCCTTCAGCTGGTTGGATTGGAAACTCTCAAAAGAAGACGGGACAAAGCAATGGTTATATTTTTGTTCAAATTATTGAATGGATTAATCAACTATACAGAATTGCTTAACTTTATCCAATTAAATGTTCCAGTTAGAAGCACTCGCACGAGACGGTTATTTTCCGAGGGCTTCCACCGAACTAATTATGGTTTATCCCGCTTTTCAGATCGCATTGTCAAAAATTATAATAACAATTTCTCCGAGATTGATTTGTTTAACTGTAATCTAGAAACTTTGAATAGAAAATTGTCATTACTGCGTCTCTAAATTTAAGTAATACCAATGTTTGTTAGTGTTTATTCTTATTCGTGTATTTTTCTTTTAGGATTGTATGATTATATTTACTTAGTATTATGTGTAATATCAACTCTATATTTAAACAAAATTTTATTATTGCCGATTTATGACCTTTTATATTGTTTGATGACTTATGTATATGTATAGTAGATTTTGTTTTGAAATACTATTTGGAGCTTGCTCTGTAATGTATGTACTGAAACAAATAAATAAATAAATTATTTCCGAATGAGTAAATCAAGAAGATAAAATTATATAAAATTCCTAATTTATATACGACTAACCGAAAACATCCGTAGAAAGTTCAAGTTTAATCTCAATTTAATCTAATCTCTAACTAAAATATTATTCGTTAATTATACCCCTACACGAATTTGTGAAAATTTAGTTTCAAAATACGCTCGAAAGAGTGAAAAGTTCAGAAATTTAGTAGGATTAATTAAATGCAGCAGATAAAGCAAATGACTCTTTTCTATCATTAAATCTACATAAAAATAACGTGTATAATACATTCTAGTTGTTTATTATTAACTTATTTTAGTACAATTTCAATTAGCGGATTTTTATGCTACTATAAATTGTAGATAAATGGATACTATAATAAAGCTGCTTAAATAATTATTAAAAAACTATGTCTGTTTTGGTTATTTTTTAACAAAATTTAAATGATGAATATTTATTATAATAACCCCTAAATGTCTACGCTTTTGGCCTAAAAATATCAAAACCTATTTTATTTTTTGCCCTCTAAAATAACACTGTGCTGTAGTGCAAACTTTCTACTCACTGTTTATTATATCTACCAAATACAGAGTGGAACATGTAACTGGAATAAATTACGTAATCCAAAAATGTTTTACACGTTAAAACTGATTTCGTCGACTGCGACTGTTTTGATAATCCCGATTTGATATGATTGGGACATCTATGTAAGAGTTATGACGTTTTATACTCTAGAAGGGAATGCTTGCACTTTCGTATCTTCGCTTTTTAAAATCTGTTAGATGACATCAACGGAATGTCAAAATTCCTAACTTCAGTTCAAGTAGAAAGTGGATACTAATGTCAAATTTTAACATCCCTCGAAGTGTGTAAGACATTCGTTCAAAGTTCATTAAACAACAAAAACAATCAAATTTTTGAATAGGGTATGTAACATAGAATGCCTTTAGAGTTTAAATAAGCGCCGATATAGGGGTGGTTGCAATATAAAATATGTGTAAAGATATCACAAACAAATCCCTGTAATTAAAAGATCCGCAGTCGAATAAATCAATTTGACGGATAAAACCATTTCTCCAAACTATAAATACCTAATTTTCAAGCTGTCAAATTTATTTCAATTAAGTGTTCCTTCCTGTATCCGCACAGCTGTAGGTTTTATATATATATATATATATATATATATATATATATATATATATATATAGATCGTAGGTGTATTCTACATTATATGCTTTATTAGAACTATTGGAAATCGTTAATCAATTATGCACTGAATTTGGCTTACGAGTTGTTCATCCAAAATTGATGTCTTGTTATTGGCAACAAATTGTATTGTGCCAGGCATTTATTATTTGTCATTGTCAGCTTCAGTAGTTATCTATAACAAGTCAAGTGTATATTAATTATACCAAAAATCGTAACTAGTTAAACAAGTATTATATAGGGACCGGACTCTATTTCAATTTCACGGTAGGAGACACATCGAAGTTTACCAATGGATTTCCAATTAGTTTCTCTGTTTAATAGGCCACTGAGTAATAAAATTTAGCAGCATATCTACAATTATTTGTTGCAGTGGCTTTGTCAGTTACATGGCAGGACCAGTTAATTAGTATTCGTGTTTAGTTAATAAAAATGATCAGTAAACTTAGAGGGGTGGATGCAAATCTGAAGCAACTATATAAACAAACAAACCATAGTTGTGTATACAGTAATCAGTGCGAAAAACTAAAAATGTAACATTTTCAAAAACCCTATTCATTTTTTAAGCCATTTGTTTCTAAAATATTTCACTTTATATTCCCCAAATTAAAAACAAAAATTCGATTCTATCATATTAAACGAAGCAAAACGAAATATTTTTATTTTGATAAAAATTCGACAAGTCCTTTAAAGTCATTTAGAAAATGGAGAATTTTCAAAATATTTTATAGCTAAAGTGCATAATATGTTAAAATATTATTATTTTGTTTCATATCGGTAGTTTGGGGATATACAGTGTTAAAATCGTTCACAGTAACTTTAGTTTAAAGGTATGCCTTTTTGTTTTAATCATTCTAATTGACACAGTTATGAAACGGGCACTTTTTAGCTTCTTACTTCTTCCTTTTGTTGATGTTTGTTGGATTAGTTTGCGTTTTCAGTAGCCAGTGACGCGGAAATGAGAATTAAGAATGGACAATATCTTTAGGGTGTATAAAATGGTTAAATGAGTTAGAGGAAGAACACGCAAAAATACTAAAATGCACTCATACATTTAACAGTATGGTCCGGTATGGTTAGGGACTGCCCTCCTTTCATGGTTGCAGTTCTTCTTTCTCCACTTATCACTTTGATGTTCAGCACATGAGGAAAAGGTTTTTCCTGTCCGAATATACGGATCCGAGCAGAAGAAAACGTCTGGTTTCCTTGTATAGTACTTTGCCTATAATTATTTTACCAGGAACGGCTGCGGAAGTAATCAATCATATGGCAGAATGAAACGAGTGCCTAACTGGAATGTAGAGTCGAATTTCGATAACTCGAGGCGACATTTGCCCAAAAATAAATTCGACTTATCGAAACTTCGAGTTATTGGAGTCGATTCTGTTCATTACATTTTTAGAAAAGTAACCAGTTTTCTTAAAACATTTATATTACGTAAGCAGTTTTATTGAAACACATACATAAAAACACGACATGTACTTTCATATTTTAAAATACATACATGTATAATGTATACATGTACAGGGTTTTCCCGTATATTTTTCACCCACCTAGAGAGTTTATTTGAATAAATACGGAAATGTCGTAAATACAAAAGTTATTGGGTATTTTATGAAGATTTAGAATAATATATCAGTGCGAAAATATTATTGGAAATGTCAAATTTTGACAGCTGTCAGTTTTTTTAAATGAAACACCCTGTATATTAATTCATATTCCTGAAGATCTTTTTTTTCTAATTTCATATATATATATATACTTTTAATATATTCTGTCAATTAGTTTTGGATATATAAGCGTTTGGACATTAAAGAAATGGTAAGGTAATTTGCGCTAAAACACAGTGAGCCATGGTCAAGACAATTGCAATGAACGACGTGACGTTACCGGACGGTTTCCAGATAGACCAACACCGACTCGCAGCATAATATTAAACATCGTTAAACAATTGAATGAAAGAAAAACACTTAAGCGAAAAGTTAGAATAGTGGAAAGAAACAATACCATAAAAAATCAATAATATAAAGTAGATAAATACTAATATTAGCTTAAAGAAATTAAATTTTGGTTTTCTATATAGCCTCCTTGGTTTATAATGCATTTCTGAATATTTCTTCTAAATTTTCTGTGTATGGATGCGTAGATAAAATGCTCTAAAGCTTGGATGGTTCTTGGCCTATTGTAGTATATCTTGTTTTTCAGATAACCCCACAAAAATATGTCCAATGGAGAGAGATGAGAGAGATCGGGACTGTTTGCTAGCCATCTTAATGGTCAATGTCTTCCAATCCAAAATGGATACCTGTCATTTAAAAAATTGGTGACCGGCTGGACATTATGAGGAGGGGCACCATCTTGTTGCCATATCAAATTAAGATATGAATGAATCGGTAGTTGTTCTAAATGCCCATCGATTTCGTTTTCTAATAACTCCTGATACCATTGTCCGGTTAAATTCCCATTTAAAGATATAGGTCCAATGGTTGTTAAGAAGACCGCACCAAACATGTAGGGATCTTCTTCAATGAATTTTGACCGCTTGCAGAGCTCGCGGGTTTTCTTTTGACCAAAAATGCTTATTTTTCCGGTTAAACATGCCTCCAGTGGTAAATATTGCCTCGCCAGTGAAAATTATGTTTGACAGATGTAGTTGGTTCATCATAACACGTCTTTCTATTTCTTGGCAGAAGTGTAATCGGTCAATTTTATTTTGATGGGTTAATTCTTAAGAAGATAAAAACCTATACGGCTTATATTTATAATGTTTTAGAACTGAGAGGATTTTATGCCATGATTTGTTAAAAAAAAATGGCTGCATCGGGAATTGAGCGCTCAGGATTTTCTAAAACAAGAATAAATAAGATAAATAATTTATTTTAATACAAAAGTTTCAAAGTTACCTTCAAAATATAATAAAATATTTAAATCTTTTTCAGCGTTTCTTTCCACTATTCAAACTTTTCGCTTAAGTATTTTTCTTTCATTCAATTATTTAGCGATGTTTAATATTGTCCTACAAGTCGGTGTTGTTCTGGTATCTGGAAATCGTCTATGATATTCGTTACGAGCTATCGATGCATTTTTACCATGTAAATAAAATAATTTTATCATGTCGAGTCTCTCTTCTTCCGAATAACCCATCGTCCAACGTATTAGATATTAAAAATGCTCGTAAATAATTACTTCTGACCGGTAAACGTCAAAAAGGCGTCGTTCATTGCAATTATCTTGACTCATGGCTGTTTTAGCGCAAATTACCTTACCATTTCTTTAATGTTTAAAAGCTTATATATCCAAAACTAATTGACAGAATATATTAAAAGTATATATATTTGAAATTAGAAAAAAAGATCTTCAAGAATATGATTTAATATACAGGGTGTTTCATTTAAAAAAAACTGACAACCGGTCAAAATTTGACATTTCCAATAATATTTTCGCGCTTATGATATAATATTCTTAATCTTCATAAAAAAACCCAACAACTTTTGGATTTACGACATTTCCATATCTATTTAAATAAACTCTCTAGGTGGGTGGAAAAATATACGAGAAAACCCTGTACATATTTATTTAAAAAATTTACTGTGAATGTCAACAGAGAGAAAAAAGAAAATAAAGCTTAGATCTCTATATTTTCATCTTATTTTTAAAATAATTCCTTATCAGTTTTTGGCGCATTTTTTTCTTATCTTTTTCAAAAAATACTTAAATCTTCACTTCACTGAGGTGTAAATATCTTGGATTGTGTGACAATTAATGTTCAAATACAAACGTAATTGATTCAACGCTTCTTCAACTGACTTCTTTAATGGAGTGGCAACCTCTGGTTCTAAATTTTCTCTATCACTTTCGTCAGGCACCACTTGCGGCAGATGTCTTCAAAATAGCTTCGTCTGTGGGAAATTCGGATGTAGAAAAAATAAATTACATACACAACGCCACTGAGTGATTCTTTTTATAGTATGTGGACTCTCGCCGGGCGGCGGCTCTCACGATCAACCAGAAAAAGTTTACTTTGAAATATTTCGACTTATCGAAGTTCCGCTTCCCAAAAATGTCGTAATATCGCGAAATTCGGTTATCGAAGTTCGACTTAATGCGAACAAAATAAGTTTATTATTCGAATTCAAAGCAATAATTTGTTCAGGATCAGTTCGAGTTATAAACATTTTGAGTTATCGACGTTCGACTGTACCAAAATTGTGTGTGTGTGTGAATAATCAATAAAAGTTAAATACATGATGTGTGATAAAATACGCCTCATTTAGAGAAGATACAAATTAATGGTAATAATAAAATAAGAAATTAGGAGTTTTCGTAACAGGCAGAAGCTTATTACATTAATTATTTATTTTTTGGAACCCAATAATTTGTTTACGGTTATGACTGTTGCCAACTTCACTTTTAAGTGTCTCTTAAAAAATATTTCTAGCTTTTTGGCGTCTACAAAAATTTAAAACAGGTAGCACCAATACAAATTAAGATCGCGAAAGTCAAAAAGCAAATAGTGCCCTTAAGAACACGATGGTAGTATTTGTTGCCAGTTGCCTTTGAAAAGATGATTTTAAATCTAGAAAGAGTAAAGTCTATTGTATCAATAGTTTAAAGACGCGGTCAAAAATAATAGTGATCAAAGTTAAGTTCCTTACAGATTTGGGTCAAGAATAGCACTACGTGCTTATGCGCGGTCAGATTCATTAGCCAGATGTCCCGGAATAGGCTCTTTAACGGAAACTGTCGTTTGATTCACCCCCGTAATCACTAAAAAGGCTTAGTCCGCCAATTACGTTTCGCTTGTGTCGCTGTGATTTTGTACTTGTGACGTTTAGAAAAATTATTTGTTCAATTGTTAAGAATGTCATCTTAAACCTATAACTGTCAAGTTAGACCTGGCCTAAATTTAAGTCTTTCTCTCACTGACAAAAATTTAAACGGAGTTGAAAGTCACGTGGGAGAAGAGCTTGAACCCTCTGGATGTGGTAAGGATACATTAAGTTGTCTAATAAAATTTTCCATACAAGCACAAATGAAATGTTAAGTGTTGCTACAATTTTGCTCTTGGTAGGGACGAAAAAAAATGAATTCTGAACCGAATAAAGTATGTGTTACTGACGAATAAAGGTTTTGGTTGAAATGATCTCCAGAGAACCCGTGAAAAGTATATCAGCTAAGTAAGTTTTCAACGGGGTATGGGACGGAATTTCTTAGCAATTATAACCGACTAATACCTTAACCCTATCAGAATATAAAGTTCCTAAATAATATTACGAAAAAATGAGAGTATCTTAATTCATTTTGGCGTCGCCAACAAAAATAAAACTATAAGGGTATGTCCAATAACAAAAAGTTAAGAAAAGAGAAGGTTTGGTGGTATAAATCACTCATTAGGGTATTTCAAACATTGACCAAAAATAGTAATTTTATTTTCTTAGAAAATAAAGTAGACAACAAAATTCTTAAAGATTCATTAAATTTCACCCAATTGTACAGACAAAACAACCAAATGGCATATACGAGCCCAGCCGCATATGTATTGGACC
This sequence comes from Kuschelorhynchus macadamiae, assembly GCA_030620095.1. Taxonomy (NCBI): domain Eukaryota; kingdom Metazoa; phylum Arthropoda; class Insecta; order Coleoptera; family Curculionidae; genus Kuschelorhynchus; species Kuschelorhynchus macadamiae. The sequence continues at coordinate 2,495,194 of JAUTXW010002010.1, forward strand.
AAGGGCATCGTTAAAATGATTTTATTTTTGTCACTTAGTATTTACTACATGTAACATACCTTTAACAAACGCAATTACGTTTATTTGATAGTATGTGGTATCAACAACTAATTAACAATATCGCATATCTATATCACTAACAATAATAATGATTAGCAAAATATATTTTTGTTAGGCTTGGAGCATATTAATTGGGCCGTAAACGCATGCACTCAGATAAAACCGCGTGATTACTTAGTGATATCTGATACAAAATTTATCAAGGTAAATATCTAATCGAGTGGGGTTTAAAAATAATTGAAAACAAAGATGGCATTAATATTTGAGTTTTTAAAGCTGTTTAGTTGTCAAAATGGTTCGCGGAAAAGCACTCTCTATGATATGGGAAATTCCATTATTAGTGCCCACAAAAATGGTCTCTCTGGACATGGTATTGCAAAAAATCTAAACATTTCTCAAGCGACAATAAGAAATATTATTTCCCAATTCAAAAAACGCGGAAATGTTCGGTTAAAAGTGAAGTCTAGCCGTTCTTCGAAAATTACAGAAAGAGATAAGCGGGCTCTCCGTACACTAATTAAACAAGATCGTCGAGCTTCATCACAAGAGTTAGCTGTAAAATGGGTAGATGCAATTGGTAAACGCATTTCAAAAGACATCTGGTTGAGAAATATGAAGAAAATGGGTTATCGCTTCTACAAAGTAAGTTTATAGCAAAATACAAAAAAAACAAATTTAAATGTTTTTATTTTAGGCCAAGGAAAAACCGCTTTTGTCGCAAAAATAAAAACGAAATCGACTATTGTGCGCAAAGGAGCATAAAAGCTGGTCACAACGTCAGTGGGATTCCGTTATATGGAGCGACAAGTCTAAATTTGAAGTATGCGTTGTGTTTCACGAATTCAAAGAGAGGAATATCATAGAGACTGCCTCAAGAGAAAAGTTAAATTTCCAGCCTGCATCATGCTATGGGGATGTATGTCTTCACAAGGGTTTGGTCGTCTTCTTTTTATTAATGCTACTGTCAATGCTGTAAAGTATAAATCAATTTTACAAGAAGAACTAACTCCTTCTATTGATGAGATTCAGTTGCTAAGGGGAGGATTCATATTCCAGCAAGACGGCGCAGCATGCCATACCGCCAAAACATTCTGGCTGCAAGAAATGAATATTCCTGTTTTAAAATCGCCTATCGAAATACTATGGCATGAAATAAACAAACTATACGAACCAGTCCTGTCCGCACCATTCCCGAATTAAAGGACAAAATTCAGGCAATCTGGGATAACTTCCAACCAAAATATTGTAAAACATTAGTAGACACCATGCAAGCAAGACTTGATGCAGTTATAAAACAAAAAGGTGACTGTACTCAGTGGTATTAATATTAATTAATATGCGACAAGCCTTCCAAAAATATTTTTTTATCATCATTATGATTGTTAGTGATATAGATAAGGAATATGGTTGATTAATTGTTAATATGACATATTATTAAATAAATGTAGTTGTATTTGTTGAATTTATATTATATACAATAAATACTAGGTAACAAAAATAAATATCTCTTACGAATTCCTTTGGTCCAATACATATGTCACTGGGCTCGTATATATATTAAAGCAGGGTTTAATTAACTTTTTTGGATCGGTTTCGAAAACATTTGTATTTTTAATTACCAAAACGGTAAATTTGATTAGGTATGGAACTCAAACTAAAATTGATAAAAATTAGCCATTTCAAAGCTCACGTGAAACATGATTTAAACCATTCCTATCGTCGCGTCGGGTCGTTTTACCGGATAGATGCCTGTATGCACACGATCAAAGTTAATTGTAAAATTTTTGCAATATAGAATTTTATGAAAGTTCTGTAGTAATTTTTTCACACAAGCGATTTGTGTGCATGACGCGATTTTCGCATGGTTGGAATGAAATAACCCAGCCCTTTGAACCGGGCTTAGAGTTCAGCTAATTTTAGCTAAAATTAATTGGTACATACACCGCCATAAGGCCAGGATCAAGTGTAGTAAAGTGTAGAATGCAAATTGCTTCAGATGTACAATAGTCTATTGAGTGTTTATAGGCGTATTATATGCGGAGCCTAAATGCAAACTAGGCGATACAGCCGTATAATTGCAGAATCGACAAATGTATACATATTTACGTTATTTTGTACGCTTCCAATAATATATTTCTGGTTTGTTAAAACGGTGAAAATTCATGGAAATGGCTTACCTCTCCATCGATTTTAATATGGTATTGGACGGATTATATTTCGAAAGATAATCAAATACACTTCTCATCATGAACTTACTACCTTAACTGTTTTTTACGAATTTCAAAAACAATATTTTTTTCGCAATATTTACCGCTTGAACACTTGAAATTTTAAAAAGTCCTTTTCCAACTATATCTAAACATATTTAAGGTCGTGTAAAGGTTTATATTGTATATTTATTTGGATAATTATTTGAATTTATTTTTTTTGTCAAATTTGAGTTCAGACAAATCAATTTTAGAAAGTCGAAGGCGTCAATAATTGACAGATATTATTAAACTGAGATATAAAAGCAAAAACGCTTTAAATTAAACCTGCCTTGGGTTTGCATTCATTTATATTTAAATTGTTTGTCTAATAACACAGATCTAGATATCGATTTACTGCCTGTCCGCTTATTGATTTTTAACTGTTTCGTATACATTTTTTTTATCGCAGTTTTGGTTTTATAACGTGCACAACCAAAAAATATATGATACACATTTTTTGTCCTGTAATAAATATTAGAAATTTTAATTTTTTTCAGGCTACTAATATTTTAATAACAAATACATTAAACAGGCAGACGAGCAAGCAGTTTCCTTTTGTTTTCATGGACTAGTGATGCATCTTTTATCTCAGCTGGCTTACTTAGATCAACAGTTTCAAAACCTCTACATTCCTCAGTGTACCGGTAAACTAAATTGAATCGTGTGATTTACAATTTGCATACAACCATATCCATATAAAAAAAACTTATATTACAGTTCAGTGAGCCAAGTTTTTCATGTTTTCCTGACTAACGCCTGAAAAGATTATTTTACAATAACCATAATTAGGTTGTTTTTGTTGCATTCAGGAAATTTCAATAATTTTCTACATTTCCAACTGTAGGGATTGCTGTGTCAAGTCTATAATTAATATTTCTAGGTTTTTTACAACTTTTATCAACTTAATAACAGTTTTTACCTAAAGTTTTTTTCTCTTAAAAGGTATTTTCTGTATAGAAAGTAATAATAATAATATAGGACTTGACATGTATAAAATCGGCCGTACATAACGATGAGAAGTGGAAAGTTTCTCTGTGTATTTCTGTGGTCTATATATATCTGTATATTTTTTTTACAGAGTTGTTTTATGGAATTTAGACTCAAAATTATTTTTGAATGACGGACTGCCTTTTAAAATGTACAAAATATAGTAAAAACCTGGTTTTTGAAGTTTTTTTAATGCGATAAGATACGTGTTTTGATATTAAGAATAGAAAGTTCTCAAAATAATACATATTACAAAGAAATGTGAGGATCCTATTTAATTTTTGCGTCACCAGTAAAAATAAAACTATTAGGGTACGTCCAATAACAAACTATTAAGAAAAGTGGAGATTTGATTGTAAATTTCCTTGTTTAACAAATCATTCAAGAAGAGCATTATCCAAAAATAGTAATTTTATTTTCTTAGAAAATCAAATAAACAACAAATTCCACCTCATGGGTTATTGTACAGAAAAAAAACTAAATGGTGTATATTAGAGCAGAATTTAATTTACTTTTTTTGGATCGGTTTTGAAAACATTTTGTTTTTAATCACTAAAACTGCAAAATTGATCACGTGTGGAACTCAAATTAAAATTGATAAAAATTCGCCATTCCAAAACTCACGTGAAACATGATTTAAACCATACCTATATCGTCGCGTCTCGTCGTTTTACCGGATAGATGCCTGTATGCACACGATCAAAGTTAATTGTAAAATTTTTTCAATATAAAATTTTAGAAAAGTTCTGTAGTAATTTTACACACAAGCGATTTGTGTGCATGACGCGATTTTCGCATGGTTGGAATGAAATAACCCAGCCCTTTGAACCGGGCTTAGAGTTCAGCTAATTTCAGCGAAAATTAATTGGGACATACACCGCCATAAGGCCGGGATCAAGTGTAGTAAAGTGTAGAATGCAAATTGCTTCAGTTGTACTATAGTCTATTGAGTGTTTATAGGCGTATTATATGCGGAGCCTAAATGCAAACTAGGCGATACAGCCGTATAATTGCAGAATCGACAAATGTATACATATTAACGTTATTTTGTACGCTTCCAATAATATATTTCTGGTTTGTTAAAACGTTGAAAATTCGTGGAAATGGCCTACGTCTTCATTGACTTTAATAAGGTAATGGACAGAGTATAGTTCGAAAGATAATTGAAGATAATCATCAATTTTACTATAACTGTTTTTACGAATTCCAAAAACGTTTTTTTCGCAATAATTACCGCTTAAAATCATACAATTTTAAAAAGTGCGTTTCCAATTATATCTTAATATATTCAGAGTCGTGTAAGTGTAAAAAATAATTGAATTATTTCGATAAAAGTTGTTTAAATAATTATTTAGCTAATTAGAAGCGACAGTATATGGCAGATATTATCAAACTGAGATATAAAAGTAAAACCGCTCTAAATTAAATCTGCCTTGTGTTTGCATTAATTTATATTTAAATTGTTTATCTCATAACACAGATCTAGATATCGATTTACTGCCTATCCCCTTATTGATTTTTAACTCTTTCGTATACATTTGTTTTATCACAGTTTTGGTTTTAAATCTGCACAACTGAAAAATATATGATATACATATTATAATATAATACATATTAAACGTTACTTTTTTCGGGCTAGTCATATTTTAAGAACAAATACATTAAACAGGCAGATGAGTCACAGTTTTCATTGACTAGTGATGCATCTTTTACCTCAGCTGGCTGACTGAACAATGCATCATGCAACAGTTTTAAAACTCTACGTTCTTCAGTGTACTGGTAAACTAAATTAGAAAGAATTTATGTTACAGTTCAGTAAGCCAGATGTTTCATATTTTTTTGAATATCGCTTGAAATGATTATTTAATAATAACTATAATTAAGTTTTTTTTGTTGCATTTAAGAACTTTAAATAATTTTCTAAATTTCTAATCGTAGTTATTGCTGTGTCAAGTCTAGTTCATATCTCTAGATTTTTCACAACTTTTATCAAATCAAAAATAGTTTTTACTTCAAATGTTTTACCCTTAAAAGGTATTATCTATAAAGATAGTAATAATAATATACGACTTGACATTTTGGTAAATACGTTTATAAAAAATGTCTGCTCTTTAGAAAAAAGTTTACGTAAAATCGTAGAAATACGTTCTGTCAGGCAAAGCTCATTTATTTCCGCCCACTCTGAAATGTGATGCGTGCTACGAAACTTGATATTATTATGTATATTATATATATAATCGCCCGTACATAACGATGTTTCGTGGAATCTGGCATGAAAATTATATTCAAATATAAAGCATAAAGTAAATACCTACTTTTAGAAGTTTTATGAGTGATCAGTTACGGATTTTAGTATTAAAAATTTTAACTTAAAAGACAAAATCCTAGACAAGAATTGCGGTTCTAGAAGATAATCAATTTTAATATCTGCTTTCGAAATTAGAATTGTAGTCAAATTGACTGAAATTTTTATTTATTTTCTCAGTATTTTAACATCTTATTGCCTTATTTTGATTATCTTTTTAAATGAAAACAATATTAATTTACTTTTAAGATGCTGCACGAATATTTTGACTTTAATCAAAAATTGTTACAATAGCTATGTTTTCTCCTAGGGGATTGACCTGAAATTCATCTTTCTTAAGCTTATTTTCATTCTTAACTTTTATTTATGAAACTAAGTAAAAAACATTCTCCAAGTTTTAACAAAATTATTAGGCAATTTAATCTTGTTAGTATACTCAACAACTTTCTGCCAAATTCTAGTATACTATCTATATAATTTTTGTTTAAAAATTTGTATTTATTACTTGTAAATCTTATTATATCCAGCAGATTTTAATTTAAAGGCGACCACTGGCTTGTCTTTCCATACGCGTAGAGACGAAATTATTCAGAAATCCATAATCCGTGTGTCATGGCTCGATCCAATGATGTAAAGTGCAGACAGCCAGACAATACCGTCAAGCCAGCCGTGTTTAATCCATGATTGACATTTTGGGGGGATACGGGGATAACTCCCCGGGGTCCGTATTAAGCCCCCTCTATCTATCTTCGTACTGTGCTCGTTTCCAAAAACCTTATTTTTTATCGTTGATAATTAGGGACAAAGTCATCAGTCATTTTCTTGCCATAGTTATTATCTAGGGTGCATATCGTTTGACTTTGAAATCGGTAAACAACTTAACCGGATGTATATTTATCACTGTAGAGACCATGTCTGTTTTAAGATAAGGTTTATATATATTTTTTAAGTTTATTACATATTTTTATATTTTTTATTAGAACCAGAAGATCGTCATAATATGCAGACTATAAAATTTGATTAAACAATAATAATAGTAAATATAATTATAGCTCAAATTATGATACTAATAATAATTTAGCTGGTTTCGATATTTAGTCGTTAGGACCTGCAGTATGTGATTATCCTGAAAACTTGTATTGTAGGAACCATAATCTTACTTTATATAAGCTGGATTAAAAAGGAGAAATAATATTTTTTTTAATAGGGAAAACAAACTCGACAGACCACACTTCGGCTCCATTAGGTTAGCTACACATCCTCCCTGAAAATACCTGGGCTACTACCCAGCCTGCCAAAAATATCTTTATATTTAAAAAACTTAGCCAGATTTTTCAGCAACTTCGTGAATGAGTTGTACTACACCAATTTACGTAATTTTTTAAGATATTTTAATACTGTTTTTTGTATTGTTTTATTGCGTATTTTTTCTATACAACCAGTATGTTTTTCTTCAATAACATTTCTGGACGATGTGCTGAATGCGCATCATATTCTTATTCACTGGAAACTCATCGCGCCCACAGAACAAGGTCTGCCGGGCCAGCTAGTAAACGATAATGTCATCTAGGAGGGCGTTCCTTAGTGGTGGTAGTTCAGGGTTTGACTGGTCTTCCTCCAAAAGTCGGTTGCCGGGTTGTCGTTGACAGGACTGATCTTTCTCCTTCTCAGGACAGTTGCTGGGTGGTCGTGAACAAGACTTGTCCTCCCATCCATGGGTTGTCGTTTACAGGACTGATCTTGCTTTGATATCTTTTAGACCATACACTTCCTCCCTCGGATGCCGTGTGAGAGTGTCTATATCGATTACCTGGCAAAGCAATGCAGGAAGAGAAATTTGCACAACATCGTTCTCGCGCACACGTACTGTCTGAGTGAGAGCTGGTGTTTTCTACCGTATTACCGCTTTTCGAAGATCCTACCATAGTAATTGATTCTTAATTTCGTCTCAACTGCAGTCACTACTTAAATAAGCAGTTTCTTTGTGATTATGTTTCTATTTGTTTTATTCATAGGGCTGGGCATATGGTGCAATATAGGAATATTTCATGGATATTATCAATTCTTTGATTTCTACACTCTTTTATTTCTCTTAAATAAATTGTAACAAAATCCAAAACCTTTTAAATTGCATGAATAAGTGTAATATTAGCTTTAAAATAATCGATATTGCTAATTAATAGATTGGAATGTAATGTATGTATGAAGTTTTAAAAGGGCTGCACTTTGGGTACTATGTAATATATAAAGCATATTTACCTAGATTCGAGTCACTCCACCGAGTTCTCTAATGAATGTTAACAACTATGTTAACTTAAGTTTCAAGGATACTTTGCACAAAAATAATTATTTAACAGAACTTTTTATACAATTCTGCCAAAAAATACAAATATGCAGCAGTTATCTTTAGTCTTTTTCTTTTTTATTAACAAGAAATTCAGTCTGGGTAATTCGTTTTTGATCTTACTCCAAAGTGTTTGTCTGTAAATGAAACATCAGTGATAATAATAATTATTATTATTAATTAATAGCAATTTCTCATTAACCTCATCAGAGAACCTACTTACTTCCCACGCATGGTCAGACATAGCCAAAATACTTTGAACCTTTTTCTCACAACTCACCGAAAGCCTTCAGTCAGTCTTCTATTTCCGCTCCTCTGGGTTCCTGTAACCACGATCTAATTACTGTTTCCTGTCCCATACAACAGGAAGTTGTAGAATTCATGTCACCTCGTATTATTTCGCACTATAATTCCGCTGACTATGTTGGGTTGTAGAATTCTCTACCAACGATCCTTCCGAGATCTGTTCTTAAATTTCAGAAGTAATCTAATTAGGTATAGAAAGCTTTATACCATATGCTATTAAGACTTTAAAACCTCACAAAAATAAACCTTGGTTTTCAAAATCTAGCGATAATGTCAGACTAGCGATAATGTCAGACTAGGGAAATCCGTACTCACAAAATGGGAGCCAATTCTTTTGGTCGCTTGCCAAAAAATCCATCAAAACTTCTGCAAAAGCTCCTTTCCACGCCTAATGAAATCGTCTCCACGTCGAAAGCAAAAACTGAGCAAAACAATTCACCGCAATACTCTCTTCTTCACTTCCCCCTTCCATTAGTACCAGCTTTGTCATACAATTTGCACAAAATTACTTTAAAGATTAAAGAGATACGAGATATTCTCAAAACTCTTAATACCAAAAAGTCCTCTGGCTCTGATAGTATTCCTGCCATAGTCCTAAAAAAGTGCGAATTGGCTTCTATCCTCACCAAGTTATTCCAAATGTCCTATGACAAAGGCATTTTTCCTAAAGGCTGGAAATCTACTTGCATACAGCCTGTTCCCAAACAGGATTCCAAAACTCTTCCCTCTAACGACAGACCCATATCACTTCTCCGAATTATTAGTAAGGCAATGGAGACGAATATCAATAATGATCTTTTATAAATTACCTTGAAAAGTATAAACTTGTACACGGCAGTCAATACGGCTTCCGCCGTACTGTCTGTCGTGTACTGTTTTCCTCTACAAGCTATTCTATTCACAGCTATGCTGACGCTAGCGCACTCCACTCCAATATACAATTTCCTAAACCTGCCTCCAAGATTGAAATTAATGATAGGCGTAGAATAATGACTTTAAATCTAAACGAGGGCCTCACTAAAATCGTTGAATGGGGAGCAAAGAACCTTTTCCAGTTTAACGCCACTAAGACACAATCTTGTTTACTATCTCACAAATCATCTCCCAGTACCCACACCACTCAAATGAATAACCACATGCTTGAAGCCAAATATTTCTTTAGCATAGTCCGTATCAATTTTGAATACGTACCACAACTAGACGAGTTTATCTTCGTCACACTTAATGCTTACACAAAACTTATGAATTAATCTAAAGTAGTTTTTCAGGCTTTTAAAAATATTTTGCTTTGCTAGGACGCCATTTTCTTCTGCTATCTTGGATTCATCCCAAAATATTACCAGTTCATTCCTACGTAACACTAAAAGGTAACACTTGATTTCTATGAAACTTTTGAGGTAAAGTGGATAATTAGTTTTTTAGTAATATATTTTTAACGTTTTACTAGGCCTCCATCTTGTTCGCCATAAAATATTTTCAGGTCATCCCCATATGCCTTCAAGTAAGTAGTTTTTAAGCTATACCGCGAACTGACAGACTAACAAACACACAGACAGGCTGGCGGACTTGATAAAACGTGAAGATATGTAAGACCTGGTGATTTTTTTACAATTAAACACATTTTATTTGGCCGCCATTTTGTTACGCGATCTTGAATTCGTACCAAAATTTTACCTGTTCATCTCATACCATAATTAATTATAACCCAAAATTCAAAATCAATTTATTACATAGTTTCTCAGGTTAAATTTTTAAATATTTCATTAAGCCGCCATTTTGTTTCGCCATCTTGATTTTGATTATCTCAAAATACTCGATTTTTGTATAAAATTTAAGGTAAATTCAGTAAGTAGTTTTTCAGTAATATTTTTTTTAACATTTCACTAGGACGCCATTTTGTTCCGCCGTATCGGATTTGTATTAAAAGGTTACCAGGTCATCCACAGAAGACCCTTAATTTTTGACCTAAATTTGAAGTGAATTAGAAAGACAAACCAACGGAATTGAGAAACGAATTTCAGTTACGAATTCGAGATATCGACAGCGACTTCGCAATTTCGATGGCGATTATTTCTGTATCGATTTCGCGATTTCGAGATTTCGGCGCAAACATACAAGGATTTTCAGAGTGATTGACCCCTCGGTTTATAGTCTATTCATTGTAAATCACTAAAGTACAAACGTTCGAGATAACTCTATCGCTTTAAATTAAAAGTTATCGAAACTTTATCTATGTCGGCCTGAGATTTTATCGCCCTGTATATGCTTTAATCTGTCAGAATAGGTTGACTTACTTTAGTATTATTTATATTCTATAGCAAACCCTTCGATATATCTCTATATCTAAAAAGCAACACCCAAAATTAATATAAAATGTTCTTTTTTGTTATTAATTTTCATAACTTCTTGTTAAAAACTGGTAAACGCAGAAAATACCAAAAAAAAATAGTAATAATGTTTTTTTTTCCTGGAAAATGTCGTTATTTAAATAATAGCTCTTAAGTAGAACATTGAATTATTACCTTCCGAGAAAATTTTGCATTTTGTGCTACTTTATTATGCTGAACGAAAAAAGAAATCGTTTGACCAAACTTTAAAACTTTTGATACGGAGGAGCTTAGAGTGTCTCATATATGTATGTGTATCATAATAAATATCGAATGACTTCCCCTAAAGTCTTTCTGATGCCATTATATTAAAAAATTAAAATTATTCCTCGAGATTTTCTGTATAGTATAGCCAAGTGCGTTTTGATTAATAAACATAGTGGCGTATTCCTATTAACTGAATATGTTTGCCGAAAAAAGCAAGAGGAGTAAAAATTATGAAAAGAAACGGATTAAGGTTAAATTACTAAAATAGAAAAATGCGTATAACATTGCTTTTAGTCCTCTTTTTATTGCCAAAAAACTGTGCAACTTTAAATTGTTTATGCGAAAGCTGCACTGTCTTAACTCCGACCCATAAATAACAGAAAGTTCGCAAGTTAGCAAGGACCTACATTTTCGTTCAGTTTTTGTCATTTATTTCCGCCAACAAACTTCGCCAAACATCTTTTATGAGTTTTCGTATAGCACAACTAGAAAAAGAACAAGAATTAAGTCAGCGCCGTCGCCATATATCAAATTGTATATCAGTGCCAAGTCAGACTTCAATACTAACTTTTCCGAAGAAGCATTAAAACACTAATTTCAACTTTTATTACGTTTCCAAACCTGAACCTAAGTTTTGACGAAGTTGATTCCTTCTTTTTTGTCGGAAATATATAGTTTAATTACACGTCTAGACATTTTTTCCAGTCATGGTGTACTAGAATTTTGTTGATGTTTTTATAAATGTTCAATAAATATCGCACACTAAAAACACTTAATTCCACCTAGATTTAAGTTAGGAAAATATAATGCAACGCTTACGTTATTGCGAAGAAATGGTAAGGCATATCAGAGAAGATGAAGCTTCTTTTACCACATCGGGAAAATTTACTAGAAAAAATAAGCATTATCGGGCACCAAAAAATCCTCACAAAATACAGGCAGTAAAAATAGAGGGTCGTAGGGCAATGCATGTTTGGTGCTGCATGTTGGGTAATAAAATTATTGCACCAATTATTTTTTATGGGAATGTTTTAGGGAAAATGTTGAGAGATATTAAAATTTAATACAAAATCATGTAGAAAATCATCTAGAGAATATTCCAGTCGGTAGAATAATCTTATCTGGCAACAACATGGCGCACCGCCGCACAATGTTGTGAATGTTACCGAATATTTAAATAATCGCTATGATTTTGGGTTGGAACGTCTAGCATACGTAGGTGGCCGACGAATAGTCCCGATTTAAGTCGACGAGATGGTTTTTGTGGGAATTTTTGAAAAACAAAGTCTACTACGACAAGCCTTAAAATATACTAGAATTAAGGCAAAGGGTTGCTATTAAGAGTAAATTAAAGAAAAATATTTTTAATTGTATAAATAACTAACAAGGACTTATGGAAAATACGTAAAACCTTTTTGTAATATTTTTGCCCCTATTAAGTTTCTTCCTTTTTTTCTTCTCTTGATATCAGATGTTTGATTTCCAGGCCGCCTTGATATAATGATCGATTAATGCCTTAACATTTTAAAGTCAAGTAATTCAAAAACGGCTCATCCAAATATCAACAATGTATATATTTTTGAAATCAAAAGAAAATATCTTTCATTTGAGATAATAATATACAGGGTGTTCCATTAAAAAAAAAACCTAGGTGATATAATTTTCTGCACTTTACGATGCGCATTTATTTTTTGCGACATTTCAAAAAGATAATACGTAAAAAACTCTTTAGTTTTTGTATTTAAGGTTTTTTTTGTAGGTTTTAGCCTTTAGGTAGGACACAAAATAAAAAAAAACTGTACATAGTCTGCCACCTAAGCGACAGTCAATTATAAAATAATCTTAGACATAATCTGCCTATTTTAATTGTATTCTATCGAAAACACAAACATTTTTTAATATAGAAAGGACCATTGAATCTGGAACTAAAAACTTAATAAATCAGGCTTAAAAAGTACTGCTGAATTAAGGTAAATTGGTCAGTTGTAGACCAAATTGTATTCAGACTTTTATATTCTGATATTATATTTTTTTTTAGAGAGGGTGTAGGGGGTAGAAGAAAAAAATAACTTCTCTTATTATAAATCTGCCAACGTTTCGGCGTTTATTTTCGTCTTTATCAAGGCTGCAATAGAAGAAACATGGCTTAGTGGTAGATACGCTGGCCGACAAAAAAAAATTTTTTTGTTGTAACACAAATCAGGATAGCATAACCTATCCAAATACGAAAATGACAAATAGAAAGTGGTGGTAAAACCTTTCACCCTGCTCGTCACTAACAGCTCCCAAATTTTTAGAAAAAATGCATCTGGAATGGAGGAAGTGAATTTTTAATGACATTCTGGCACCAAGCGCTTTATAGGCATCTAAAAGTTCATTAACTAATTGTTCATAATTTTCATCCATATTGTTGCCTAAAAATCCTCTTACTACATTAACAAATGAATTCCATGCTCTGAGTTCCTGTCTGGTAAGCTTTTCTGATTTGTGGCCCAATAAAAATGCCTTCTTTTAATTTGACATCACTTAACTGGGGAAAGACTTGTCTTAGGTATTTAAATTCATCACCATCTTTATTCAAAGCCTTCACTAAGTTTTTCATCAACCGAAGTTTAATGTGAAGAGGAGGCAAAAGGACATTTTTGAGACCAACAAGAGGTATAAATTTAACATTTTGAGATCCCGGTTGAAATTCGCTTCTCTCTGGCCAAATTTTTGTTACATAATGCTGATTTATTGCACGACTGTCCCATAAACAATACAACTAACACAGCACACATGGGGAGCCCACCGCTTATGATTTCACCAGAAATTCTCCACAGATATAATAAAATTTGTCAGGAGAAATTTTGCAACTTCGGCGCGTTTGACTCGACATTTTCGTCTTCACATACACTTGCTTATCGATACACAGAGAACCACTCAATTCGAAACTCAACAGAAGAGTGATGTTTAACGTTTATTTTATGTCTAATGTTGTAAACAACCCAGTCTAGGTAATTTTTCCGTTGTAAAATGGACCCATTTTAGCCGTCGCACAATAAAAATGTTCACCTGCCAATATAAAAGGTTCTAATTAGGCTATTAAAAAATGGTACGTATTAAGGCTTTCCGAATATTTTTTTTATTATTGGGAGGGTATTTCCATTGTGAAAATAATGAGCTGGCCTGTCTTGTCGGTCAGTGAATTAGAGTATTTTATTGTTTTTTTTTAATAAATGTGTATATATAAATAAGATTCAAACGAACAATTAAAATTACCACGGTATAAATAGAACTACAAGACAATAATAGTAAGCACAAATGCATAAGATACAATTTAAAAATTATAAATAAAAACGATTTTTTTGTCAATAAAAACACAAAAAATAATGTGAAATAAACATTGTATATTCTATCGACCTTAAAAATAAATAAAAATTAGTAAACCTACCTTATTTATTTAAGAAACTGGTATCATTAAAATTCATATCCATAAAACACATAAAAAATGTAAGGAAAGCGCACATGGTACATCGCCTACAATCATACAATTCACTTTATTTTTTCTACTTTTAAGGTTTTTTTCTTTTTTTATCTTTTTAAATAATACTAATTATAAACAGTGATAATCAAATTGAAATTTTATGAATTTTATTCCAACCTGTATATATCCAATAGGGAAATAACATAATTATAAAAAATTTGAATGGAAGAATCGGTTATACAAAATATCATGTCTGATTATTCTGCTCTGGTATTTTCTTTATTTGACTATCAATCAATATTTTTTTAAGTTAATTTTAAGTTGGTGAGGTACGTAAAAGAGGCATATTTAAATCTTTTAAAATAATTGCATGACAAGATAATCAACTACAGTCTCGATGAGAAAACAATTATGTTAATCGAAATGTGAAATCCTCTGGAATCTCGATTCCTAGACGAGATAAGATCTCTATTCCTAGACTATAATTGCCATAGTTTGTCCAATAAATCTGAGTACTTTGTAAATTGTGCCTCAAAATATAAATTTTCTTTTCATTTACATTAATATTCACATTTTGGTATTTTGAAAATGATAAATTTGGAATATCACAAATACTTATACAAAAAATGAAATAGGATTATCTAAATCGAATTTAGATTTCAGATACGAGATTCAGCTCGATTCGATTCTTTGCGGCAAACAACGTGCCAAATGTTCGTTTATCAGATTGTTAAAATTTGATTATGCAAATTTCTGAGCTTCGAAACTGTAGTATGCAATAGATATATTTTATAGCTATTGCCGAAACATTTCTAAATAATGATCTTTAATGCCATCACTGATAGTATCTGTTTGTTGGTTTCGTTTAAATTAATAGCTTATTTTCTATAAATAACGTAGATTATGGCGTTCGATAATATATTCATATTTTAGTAATACATGTATTTTTACCGAAATTGCTCTATAACCAACCATTTCTGGAAATTCTACTAATACTTATTGCTTTTATCTGTTCAAACATCCCTAGTCGAAAAATATACTGACGTATAAACGCGGAAATTACGATCACTAATGGAACACTTTTGGGCAAAGTTCGATTTTGTAAGATGTTATTTTCGCTTTTACCCTATCTTTAATGAAGTGCTCGTACATTTGATAACCGTTATTAATATCGATTAGAAGGGTCCATCTGTAATTATGAAAATAATTTTACCCCTGCAGATAACCTTAATAATATCGGATCACGCAAACTATGAGGGAAGATGTTTATTATGATTTATTTCTTTTCCTGGAAGTTTGATCGTCTTTGTTACTTTATACGTAGAAGTTTCAATTTCTATTTTTAGGATTGAGGTAACTAATTTTTTTTTTAATGATTCTGCTTTAATTTATTTTTGGCAGTACTTATACAACTAAACAACAAACCTTTTCTGAAGAACCAAGTTTCAGAAAAAAATTTTTCGGAGGTAATACCATCAAGTTTTAAGGACGAGCGGTATTTAGGGAGAATATTTCACGAATCAAAAACATAAACTCTATTAACTAAAAATCAAATAAATACGTATCAACTTAACAAATTGACATTTATTGTTATAATTTATGTAATAAAATGACAAAAATTGAATATAATTACATTATTTATATAAAAATTGGAACAAACACATATTATGAACCAAAATATTATTATAAAAATGTTAATTATTATTGAGTGAATAACAAATATTACAATTTTGGTAATTGTTAACCTCATTTATGTTATGTGACGTTGATCTTGCTTTGCGATCGTATACAGGTGTATATGTATAGGGATGACCAGGTGGTATTTTAGAAAAAGTCCAATATGCCGGAACAACATGGCGGCCTAGTGAAACGTTAAAAAAAATTATCTACTAAAAACTAGCTGTCCAATTTATTTTAAATTTTTCACAAAAATGAAATGTACAGGTACGAACTGGTAACATTTTGGTATGAATATAAGATAGCAAAACAAAATGGCGACCTAATAAAATATTAAAAAATTAGAAAAGAAAATAATGTATAGCTCGTTTTCCAAACATCTGATAAGCTATAAAAGGTACGTGGATGATATTTGTATTGTTTGTAAGGGGATTGAACAAGAATTGTTAAAATTTTTAAAATTATCAATTCTTGGCATGAAAAAATATCCTTCACTATGGACAATGAAACTGACGGCAAACTTCCTTGTTCGGATTTTCTTTTAATTAGAAATGATAACAAAATTAGTTTTGAGGTATATAGAAAACCCTCCTGTACTGATAATATCATTCATTTTACATCTAACTCACGATTTTCTCACAAATTTGCAGCTTTTAATTCGTTTTTGTACAGACTTTTTAAATTACCATTATCTCAAGCTGTTTTTACTAAAGAATTAGATATAATAAGGGAAATTGTCTTAAATAATGGTTTCCCAATGAAAACATTTAACAAACTTTTTTATAAATTTATGAACAAATACAAACTCTCTTATAACATAATACATAATAATCTAATTAATACAAACAAATTCAGAGTTTTAACATACTTTGGAAATATATCTCTACATTTAGCTAAATTTTTTAAGTCATTTAATATCTCCATATTATTTAACACAAACAATACTTTAAAACCACACATAGTTAGAATCAAAGACAAAAAGGATAGTTTTGAGAAATCTGGAGTTTATTCACTTCATTGTGGAGAGTGTCCTGCTGTTTACGTCGGACAATCGGGTAGAAACATTTCAAAAAGGATCCAGCAACACCTCAGCTTGGGTACAAAACATCAAAATACAGATATTTCTGCTACAAAATCTGCCTTTGCGAATCGTTTGTTATCCTCAAAACAGGGGCATGGGATGAAATTTTTAGAAAGGGAAGCAAGATTCTTCGATCATTTTTTGCAAATTCGTCAGTGACGTCATCATAAAAACGTCGATGCTCCGACATATTTTGGAGAAGTTTATTTTCAATGGACAACAGCGATTGGAGAAGTTTATTTTCAATGGACAACAGCGATGTATGCGAAAGTCTGTCCTGCTCCGTTGAATTTCTCAAGAAATTTTTTATACGTTTAAGTGTTGAAAAATTGCGTTCTACTGATGAACTTTGCCAATACTAATTCACACAATTTCGACACTTCGGTGTAGGCATCTTCCAGCTCCTTGTCTTTTAAAAATTCGATTTGTTCCTTAGCGTTATTTTTTGCGCTAATGTCATCAGTTTCGTAAATCACTTTTAGTTCAGATCGCAGTAACACTCGGTCGAAGAACTGGCCATAATGAAGAAGAGATTTAAACGCATCTTCTGGAAAAGTTTGTCTTTTAAATGCATCCAAATTGCAGAACTCGATGAATTTAAAATAATTTAAACCGTTAAATCTATAGTTTATTTGTTGCTGAAATTGATCGATTATTTCATAAAAGAGACATCTGTATGATGTTTGAACATGTCCCACCTTGTCTGTTCGAAGACGCTTCGCTTGTGGCTCTACATTTAACGTCATCGTTTTCTCCCAAAATAGGTCAAAGTCATCTCTTTTTTTGCTTAACATGGACTTAAAATCATTCACTTTTTTTAGGCAAAAAGCAGTATCATTTGTTTTAGTTTGTAATATATCAAAAACATTGTCCGAGAATGGAAATATTTCTGAAAATATGTTCAATAAATAATTAAAATTAAAATCTCGTTTCAAACAGTCCAAAAACCCCCTCGAACTATTTATTGCTTCTGAGTCCCACGTTTCATTATTTTCTATTATATTCTCAAATAGTTCAATCTGTGATTCACGATTTCAGATACTGTTAACACAAGTCTTCCATTATAGTTCCACCTAGTAGGAGCTACTTTGGGCAATCGTTTGTGGACAATGGAGGCCAAAGCTTGTGTACGTTTTGTTGACTTGGAAAAAAAAGCAGCCATGCCACTTAAAGTAACGAAAATTACTTTACACTCTTTAATGTGATTGATGGACTGGGATAAAACTAAATTTAATTTATGAGCAAAACAATGGATAAACAGAGCACTTGGGAAAGTTTCTCGAACTTTAGCTTGCACACCCCCTAACTGTCCTGCAATCACTGTAGCTGCATCATAGCTTTGAGCAACTAATTTTTTCTCTCCACTAAATCTGCTGTACGATTTTCGGACACATCCTTAAAACCTAAAAATCACTCTTGAATACTTCCGTCTGTTTTAACGTAGCGTATTACTATAGATAATTGGCTAAAACTAGTGATATCAGTTGTTTTATCCAGAACAATAGCAATGAACCGCGCCTCTCCATTCTCCTGCTTAATTCTCTTTAGAATAATGGTTGCAACAGCGGAAATTAAATCATTCTGGATTCGATTCGACGTTCCGCGAAAAACGCTAGACTCTCTAAACTAAGTAAATCTTGAAAATTTCCTCTATTTGAAGAAACCTTTGTTTCGTCATGACTTCTAAATCTCAATTCGTGCTGTCCGAGAAAACAAACAACATCGATAAGTGTTCTTAATATTTGCCTATTTTTATCGACTAGTTCATTGTGTTGGCGGTGACTAATTTCCAACTGTTTATTAGGGGCGTATTCAATTCTGGTTTTGCCGAAGACTTTTTGTTTTATGACGGCCTGCAAATGCGCTCTGGACATAATGTGTCCTTTTACAGCTTTATGGAAATTGTTTAAATCGGAAAAACCAGTTTTATTTCAGAGACCTTTTTCATTTTCAAAAAGTAAACATGGCCAACAAAATAATTTACTTATATTTTCACAAACTGTTAGCCATTTAAATTGTTCGTATTGTTTTTCCGGATAAAAATGTCTAATACAGTTTTTCATTTTTGTGGTTAAATTTTTGATAGGTGGTTTTGCCCTTCCTTTGGAAATTATTTGAAGCTTATTAGCGAAGTTTAATGTTGCAAATCCCTTTATTATTAAGACACACATCACACACATTCACACACACTCTTCTTACTAAATTCTCCAACATTTTCAACGTTATTACCGACAGCTGAAGTTGACGGTATTTGCATATCCACGTCCGTCTTATTGTCTTCCATATCGCACCATGCACGACGCGACGTACGTAACACACGGATAACCGTTCAAACCTAACCTAACCTACTCCAACGATAGCTTCCGCCACCACTTAAAGCACGCGCCTGAAATGCAAAAATTGCAAACAGCCGGTGGAAAGTTCAATAACCTCTGGCTCGATTCACAGCAAATCAAGCATACAGGACTAGGCTGCATAGAAGCTAGCGGCCCGCATAGGTTCTATTCGATACTCTATATCGAAGGGGTCGGAGTCAAGGCCGCATTTATTATGGGCTTGATAATTCAGATAATATTTTAGCATTTTTAATATAAACTAAATTAATGGTTTCCTATTTCAAAAATTACATTTTAGAAGATGTTTTGTAATTTTTTTTTGGGGAAGCATTGCTTCCCTTGCTTCCATGGACTGCACGCCCCTGCCTCAAAACATCGTTTTTCCATATCTGAAAATGAAAATATAATTCACGAATGCGATAAAGGTAAGAAGTTGGATCTTTTGGAAAAGATGGAAATATCAAAAGCTAAAAAGAGCCCCATCTTTACCTGCGTTAAAGAAGTGTTTAATTTTGAGCTTCATTTGATTTTTAACAATATTTCAAAAGAATAACTATATATTTTTATTTTGCGTAACTTTCAAGCCTTTTCTGTCATTTTCACCAATTATTCTTCTTTTTATTAATGTAGCATGTACTTTACAACAGTTGGTCAGGCTCATCCTGAACAATCTCTTCTTTTCTCGTTTTGACCTATCGCCTCTCATCAAATAAATTTACATCGACGTCTCTGATTGGTCATTCAAGCATAGCCTTGTTTCGTATTTTATTGTTTCTTTGTTTGGTTATGTTTGTTTTATGTACTTTGTAAAATGTGTTTTGTTTATGGTAACGTTATATATTATTTAATTGTATTTTCTGTTGTAATGTATATTCATTTGATGCCCATTAGGGCGAAACATGTAACCTATTCTTAATTTATAAACTTATTTTCGACTGAGACCTAGACTTTGTGTATATATTTTTAATTTATTAAAAAATCTGCCTCAGAAAGAATATTTATTAGATTAATTTTAAATTTGGGTACAAGCATCAAGTTTGATATAGAGGTAAACTGGTAAACTTTTTGTACGAATTCAAAATAAATCAACCAAATAATTTTTTTTATAAATCAAATTCAACTTGACGTAACAAAATGGCGGTGTGCGTCAATGTAAAAGCTACTTATTTAATTAATTTTAAAATACGCCCAAAAACCAAGTGTAGCCTAGGTAGAAACAGGTAAAATAATGGTAGGAAACTAATATGATGGGACAAAATGACGCCCAATAAAAATGTTTGAAAGCGCAGTATATATGTGTTATTAAATGCCCATGAACTGAACACTTCACTATTGTTAATAAAAGGAAAGATTCATAACCTTTTCCGGGTAAGAAAATTTACCGATTTTTTTTAAAGCAGTGCCACTACATTCTGCTGTTTGTAGTGTACCTTTTAGATGCAGATTACTTTTGGAAGTGGATGTTTCTTTCTCTTACTTCATAAAAAAGCACGTGATTGTCATGTTAAATTTTATTTATAGACTTCCTCGGTGATAATGTTGAGTTTGTAAAAAATGGCTTCCCGTTGCTATGCCATTATCCAAATTTAAATCAGTCAATTGAACCTAGCCCAGTCTTGATGCAGAGCAACTAATAAATATCCTTCTATTCATTCCGTTCACTGGCATGGCGAGGGGAAAAGTTTCCTTCTTATTTGTAGATTTATATGCTTCGAGTTGATATTTATAGTTCTCGGTGCGGATTTAAAAGCAGAATTATGTAAACATAGTTCGTTACTTTCTAAGATGCATATTAATGGAAAGTCGTGGTCCTATTAATTCAGTTCGCAGTCAATTTAAACGGCTTTTACCAGCAAGCAAACAATCTAAATTACCTTTGGATTTACAAGTGGATGGGAATGAATTCCAGATTAAACGTGTCGAGCCCAGGTGTGTATTTTGATGTAATTAAATTAGGTGTACATATTCAAACAGACGGTGTACGGAGTTTTAGCAGTCTCTAGTATTACTAAAGGATTATATATGTAAATTTAAACTTTGTTCCGTTATCACAGCGATTTAGTTTTTAACTGGCTATGGAAAGGGCATTGCGAATCCATGAACATTCTGCGATGATACAATTTTGCAAACAACGCATATATTAAATTTTAGATGTAAAATTTTAAACAATATGTCTTTTGTTCATTTATTAAATAAAAAGAACAAACAAAAAAATACTTAATAAAAGCAAAAACAAAACCACATAAAATAATTTAATTTCAAATATAATTAGTTTTATTAGATGTTTTTAAATTGTCACATGACTTTTGTTGTCGATTCTCATACTAATAAAATTAGTGTAATATCTGAAAACGTATTGCACTTTAGATGTGGCCAGCATTAGTAACATCATTAATATAAATGGTAAAGAAGATCCAATCTAAGACCGCACCTTGTGGTACGCCACATACATTACTATTTGTTCATTAATATTAACCATCTGAAGTATTTTATACATTCACTTGCAATCACTTGATATACCAAAAAAATTTTCCCTAAAACATAAAACGTCTTTTTTCCTTGATACCCTCTTTTTTATGTAGTTGACATAGACATGCAAAGATAACTGAAAAATTTATTAATGCAATAATATAGAAAATCGTAGTCCAACTTCACTCCTAATTTTCAAAAACTGACTGAGCTGAGTTATATGTAATCGCACACTCTATGTACTTCATTATTGGACTTAATTGTTTTCAATCTGATAGCAATGTGCCGGCGTTTGTGTTATATAGCCTAATAAAAAAACAACCAGTCCTGAAATGTATTAGATGTCATACAAACTTTTTTTAGCACTTTTTCAGAAATGCTGTTTACAACAAATACATTTTGTTAGACTAGAAAAAAATATGAGGTGTGTATCATATATTAACAAATTATGTAAATGTTTTTTTCAGAAAAATAATATTACTGTAATATTTTACGTGCAGGTTTCAATTCCGAAATGTATATTTAATTCTTTATTTTAAAAATATATCCTGGAAATTTTCCCCCAAATACTTATACTACAGTTTGCCGTATGTAGTTTTCTTTCATAACGTACAGTAGACTAGTTTGTTGCTTTAATATAATACTTTTTGATGCAGTGATGTAAAAGTCATAGAGCAGGGTCGCAAAAATTGTATCCCAAATTTAAAGTAATTCATATTAAGTGCGATTCTTGATTATATTAAAACGCGTTTGATTGAATTTATCAGGCTTGTGCAAGATCTAAGAAATAAACAAGATGCAAGTAGAACTGTCTAATCCAACTTTAGGTTGTTTTTTTGCAGTTTATTTATTTATTTAAGTATTTTTCTGTAAGACAATTTACAACTTGATATAGGAGTCGTCAGCAAGACTTAATTTAAAAGAAAATAGTACGTCTATAATATTGAACATTAACTAAGACATTAACTGACAAATTATTCATCTACACGGTACGAACAAAATGACAATAAATATGTTTTTAAAAATGTCTGAAAAAGCTGAAGTTAAGAAAGAGATTAAATCTATAATATTAACTATCATAAATTATCAAACAAAAAATCATAGAGTTAATGAGAAATTTTTTAAATTGCCTCACTTAAAAATTAGAATCTTTGGAAGAAGTAGTTTTACTATTTTTAGTTCCATCTGGAAGACGATTGAAAACTCGATCATAAATAATTAGGACTTCTTTGTGTGTTTTTTTATGTATATAGTGGCATAGTAAAATTATTTTCTTCTTGTATTTACAGAGTATATATTAAAAAATAATTATGCCTATTATTAAAAATATACAAACCAAATTCAAAAATATAAATACGAGGAACAATTAAAATATTCAAATTCTCTTCTTGATAAACCTAACATACGACCAAGTACATTTATTGAGCAACAAATATAACACAGGACATAGTAGACCAACCCCAGAGGACAACGCCATACCTGAGCCTGGAATCCACCTGAACATAATAGAGCATAATCAATTGTTCTCTAGACAATACTGATTTCAAATTACAAAACTGATATGAAACTTTATTTATTTTTAAAACAAGAAATTTGAAGTGCGCTTTCCAATTAAAATTCTTATCAGTTATAAGTCCAAAAATGTTATTAATTATTCGGAATTTGTTTATTATTGATTTTAAAATTAAACACTCATTCTTCCTACATGAAAAAGTCTCAAACATTTGGTTACAGCCCATTTATATACGCTAAAAATAAAACAGGTCCCCACGCTCATGTCAACGAGGTCTGAACTTATGCTCCTGGCAAATGTTCTTCTGTTTTCTCTCCAAAAATGAACTAATACAGGACAAGGAATTTCCCCACATGCCAAGTATGCCAAAACGTTTAATAACCTTCGGTGGTTCACGAAGTCGAATGCCCTACTAAGAGCACAAAAGATCACAACTGGACACTCGCCCGCCTTAAGAAGCTAAATAACCTTGCCACGAAAAGAACGCAACATTGACTTGTTTTACTTGAAAACTATGCTGAATTTTTTAATATTATTACATTAACATTAAAAAACACGTGAAGTCGGCCCAAAAAGCAATACTCAAACAACAATTTTGAAAAAGTAGAAGGTATTGTAATTGGTACAGGCCTCTTCAAGTTTTTTATCCATACTCATAGAATCACCTTCTTGAACACACTTTTAATCGTTTTTACCCACTTTCTTTGTTAAATAAAAAAGAAACATTTTTAATAAGAATGATGAATTTCGTCATATCCCGCTGAAAACCTAATTGTTAGTTTTCCATTTGTTAAAGTATAAAATTCTTCCTTTGGAAACTTTTTGTGGGTATTATTATATTTTATTTTCTTTAGAATATTTCGAATGGCGCATTTTTAATAGTTTGAAAAGTTAGATAGTGCTGGCAGTTGTTAGATTAAAATATAAGGTGGGAAACATTTTGTCCAGTGATTTGGAAAAAAGCTAAGAATGAACAAAATGTAAAATTATTTTATTTTATGCTTTTATGATATGGTTGTTTTTCGGGTTTGATTGATGATGTAAGTACCAAACTTACAGCATCAATTAGATAGCAGCGTAAATCACAGTATATCGTCCTTAAAATTCATTTTAGTTTTAAATTATTGTAAAACAACTTTCGCCCTATTTTTCTTTCTATTTCAATTTCGGGCGCTGCTTGAAAATACCGTCGTCTTTTGAATTAGGTTACATATTTTATTTTAGTTTTGCTGCAATTTCCCAGACGTAGTTTTCTTTCATAACATACAGGAAACTAGTTTGTTGTGCTAACAGAATACTTTCTAATGCAGTCATATAACAGATATGTAATAGCGTCGCAGAAATATTATCACAACCCAAAGTTGAACATGACTGTCATATTTTGAGAATTGGTTATTGCATGAAATAAATGTTTTTAGTAAATAACGTTTTGGTCTTGTAAAAACTGTATTTATTCGTTGTTAAACGATAGACAATATACATATTTTAAATATTTATAAAACTTAACAGTAGTTTTAGGTATATTTTAATTATATTCAGGAAGTCATAAAATGTAACAACAATATTTTTGGACAATTATTGTTTATCACTTAGCATTTTATGTATTCACACTTCCCATAAAATTATAACGGGTTGGTTAGAAGTGAAAATCATCTACTCAATTTCAACAATATGGAATTTATGGAATGGAAGTATTAATATTGACTGTTTACGAAGACAACTTCATCAGTCAACTTGTTTGGCTAACTCAAAGGCAAAACTGTCTAAAGGAACGATTTTCAAACTATTAGCACGTTAAAACAAAACAGCTTCTTACTAGTAATTTTCACGTTATAAGTTCTTGGTGCATTCTGTGAAGTTATCACTTGGTTTTCCAAGTTTCTGATAACTTTATGCTTCCGTCCTCCTAATTCTAATGAGGAAGCTTAGTAGTAGGTGTTTAAGTATCCAGGTATAGCTAAAAAATGATATTTATGAAATTTGTGCTTTAATTTGAAGCAGTGCTTATTTCATGCCATTAAGGTTTTTAGTAAATAGTGTTTGGGTCTTGTAAAACGGTATTTATTCGTCGCTAAATGGTACAGGTATTTACTTAAAAAATGATTTACATTTTTATAAAATTTAATAGAAATTTTTGCGAGTAATGGAAATGCGTATTTTTTATACGATGTTTGTCATATCATTCGCCGTCCCTCAAAAGGGAGCATTTACTTATGCCTGATATCTCTAATTGACTCTTTTTTTTTTGCGGGGTATTGGTTGCGCATATTTTGCTCACTCAGCGGCAGAGGCGTTAATTCGTCAGCTTCACGGACTGTTCTATGTAAGTACAGCCTACCTCTAAAAGTAAATGTCTAGTTTGGTATCCATTATAATTGTTTTACTATCTCGGTCACGCCACTTCCTCCCAGGTGACATGGTAACCGTTGGTAGTTCCGTTGCACTACGCGGGCGATGTTTTTTGTCTTATTAATTAGTGTCCTATTCGTGCTTTTACAGTAGTACAACAGCACATGAGGACTTTCCCTGTCTATAAATTCATTGGTTAGATCAGACTTCATGGATTAATGGTCTAACCTTTGAGCTTATTATATTCACAGATATACGTAGATCTCCTTAAGGTCCAGGGTATCAGTGTTTTGGTCATTTTGCAACTCGCAGGCGGCTGGATATTTACTCAGAACTCAGAACACAGTATATCAATATCAGTAGAGAACTCCTCAGTTATTATCATAGTTTCGTCTAGTTGATTTTCGGTATTTGCAAATAGTCTCAAATCATTTTTATATATAAAAGATTATTTAATCTTGCAACTTTAACGATAATACAGTGTTTGTTGATTATTAGTGCGGGAGCTTAAGTTAAGCATTGGCAGGCAGGCGGTTAGTTGATACTAGGGTGTTTTGTGGATGTTTTCTGATTATCCAGTTGTTCATAGCACATCTGTTTGAAATATTGTCCTATCTCTAACTCTATACCAGGTGGGTGTGAATCTGTTATAGTATTCTATTTAAATGCAAAAAGTTTACTTATTAATCGTAAACATATCTCAAAAAAACGTGTACCAAGCCTAATAATAAAAAACTTACCTGTTATTATTTCAGTATATATCTACTTATTAATAATGTTTAGGTACATTTTTTTTAATAAATATTGAATTTTCATTGTTATTTTTTTAATACAAAATTTCCTACGATTGCCCTCAAAAAGAACTGAATATTCATTTGTTCTTAACGTTAGGAGTTTCATCGGTTTGATTGTTTTTTTATGATTAGGGTTTTGCTTTTATGGTGCCAAGTTGTGCCAATCTGGTAATTTTAGGGTTATTATTAGGAGTATATTTTGTGTATATGTAATGATTTACCAGTTAATGTATATTCCATATAATGCTAAAATAATTACATAGAAGTGATTTGTAATCATCTATATCGTCATGTTTTGATGGGTGCCAAAATTTATTTTATGCTTTTGAATGGTAAATAAAAAACTATAGTTCCCATCTAATTTTGGCGGGGACTAACTCGTAATACTTATTGCTGCTGATTTTAAATTCCGTTTTTTATTATTGCTTCCCATCAAAATTCACTTAAGTTCCTTTTTTAAGGATAGTTAATTTTTGACAATTTGTCTTTAGTGAAGATGGTTAAATAATAAAAATGGAATTAGTATATTATAATGATACGTCTTGTAGCACTAAATGATCTGTAGTCGCTAGCGCTTAGCGCTATCTGGTATTATTAATCGACAATAGAAAATAATGGTAAGCAATTTTGAATCGCATATCAGAAAGTTTACTATAACAAATATTTTGTTAATATGAATTCTAGGCATTAAATAGAGTTTCGAAACATAAAAGCAAAAAAAATTAAAATGCAAAAAAATAAAGATAAAAAAAAACAAAGCTAAATATACAAAAAAAACAAAAAATAAAAATAAAAAAAAAAAATATATATATATATATATATATAAAATGTAAATTGTATAGTATATAGTACCCTTAGTATAGAATGCAAGGTACCCTAATTAAAAAAAAACAAATACAAATAATGCAGAGAAAGATACAAAGCTGGCCATTTGGTTTCAACCAGAGCCATAAACTTATACACACACACACACACTTTAGAAACCTAAAAATTACAATTTTTTAATTCGTCAAGTTATGCATTTCCCTGTCTTCAATTACAAAATTGTTTTTGCAGAATTTTACATTCAAAATTTTAAACAATCTTATAACCATCTGATCTAACTGAAATCAAGTGCTCTAAATATCCTAAAACTACATCCGAAATACGATATTCAGCATTAGACCCAATTTTTGAACTTATCGACAAAAAGGAAGTTAAAAACAACCAAAAAATCAAATAAAACACAAAAGAAAGAAAGCACAAAATGACACTAAAACTACATCCAAAGTACCAAACAATTTTACAGCATCTTACACACACACAATTATTTTAGTTTTAAATTATTGTAAAACAACTTTCGCCCTATTTTTCTTTCTATTTCAATTTCGGGCGCTGCTTGAAAATACCGTCGTCTTTTGAATTAGGTTATAGTTTTCTTTCATAACATACAGGAAACTAGTTTGTTGTGCTAACAGAATACTTTCTAATGCAGTCATATAACAGATATGTAATAGCGTCGCAGAAATATTATCACAACCCAAAGTTGAACATGACTGTCATATTTTATTCAGCATTAGACCCAATTTTTGAACTTATCGACAAAAAAGGAAGTTGAAAAAACAACCAAAAAATCAAATAAAACACAAAAGAAAGAAAGCACAAAATGACACAGAATTATATTATTTGTATAATAATATTATAACTACAAATAATTAGTACACACTGTATTATGGTAACACTATATATTATACAAAGAAACTATATCGAATAACCTTAAATTTAGGAGTCTGAAAGGACCCCGCATAATCCTTACGGGAAATGGCTTTCAGTTAATTTTCCTGAAAATTTTATATGTTGTGGTTTTCAAACCACCGATTAAAAGTTTTCACAGACACAACGCAATCCTGCGGCTAGTTGGCGATATACGAGGCGTCAAAGTTGGAATGTTGCCTGTTCCTTATTTCATGCTATTTTTTTGTTCTTATATACTTAATACGCATTCAGATAAGTCAGTAACTTAGAAAACTGAAATTAGAAGTTACTGTATGTATTAGTGAAAATAAACTTATACAGCGTGTAACTTTTTTCCACTTTGCGGTCATTTTATTTCAAATTCTACCGCACCTGAAACACTAAAATTCCAATTTTTACAAAAAGTTCAATTAAGCGAAAACAAACAGTCAGATCTGAATAATGTTTTAATATATTTATTCAAATTAAATAAAACTTAAAGAAATGTGTCGAAAAGATTTTAAATAGACGTTTTACCGTGGCCATGAATTTTAATACACGTTTTACAACCTATGCATCATCTGAAAATCTAGACCTTTTAGGCTTACTACAAGGATATTTAAATAGGTAGCCGGTAAAAGTGAAACATTTTAATTTAAAAAAAAATAAAACCATGGAAAGGTAAATAATAACAGATATAATATAAATTGTCTCTCATTAAATGCCGAACAGATCATACGAGAACTGTTACGTCAGATTCCACCTGGTTTTAATAATAATTCTAGTAATAGGATATTATATACAAGCAGTTCGATAAATCTCTTACTTTATTTTAATAACTGTGAGATATTATTGAAAATACTAAATATAATAGCGAAATAAAGAACAAATTGTAAAAATAGATCAACAATCTTTTCCTTTTAGACATAAATAGATAATACGTGTTAAATTAAAAGTTTTTTCGGGTGAAAATTCGAATAAATTTTCAAAATTAAAAAAAAAAAACGCGACCTTGAACACATCTAGATTTTAATTTTTATACAAAACCAATTAATTATCATTCTTGTTTTATATTTAAAAAACGGAGCTCTAGTTACTAGAGTATTATAAAATGTCGCCCTGCATAATAGTGACTTAATAATGAAGTTTTATCGTGATATTTAAAAAGGCATAATTATATTAAAGTGAGTAAAACTTAATATAATTTTATGGGCCACATTGTATTTTTTATTTACAATAGTTATATTAATATGCTATATTTAGTGACAAAGTTCGTTATATAATTAATTGGGGTTTCTTTTACCGGGTACATATATGTCCCTGTAATATGCTACTAATACAAAACATGTTAAAGTTTGTGGCTACGGTAGTGTCAGCTATTCACAAATATTAATATTTTGTCGTAACAATTCTTTAATCTTAATTGGAATTTTGGTGTTTTAGGTGCGGTCGAATATGTAACAAGAATTACCGCAATGTGGAATACGAATCTCACATATTCTAAGCAACTGACTTATTTGAACGCGTATCAGGTATTTAAAAACAAAAAAGTAAAAAAAAAACTGCATATAATGAGGAACAGGAAAAATTTCAACTTTGACATCCTGTATAAGCTTTTAATCAGGATGTCGAGAACTGCAACATAACAGATTTTCAGGAAAATTAATTGAAAGCCATTTCCCATAGTTTTCCCCAGTGTTCAAATCTTCTGTATATACATACGGTGCCCCGCGGTGTCCCAAATATATTTAGAAAAAACAACACTGACACCCAGCTAAAATATACACTGTGCTATTGAACTGTTAGTAGCTTGATGGGACGGAACAAGTAGAGAGTCTCAGGGACTGCATTTATGCTATTTCTAAATATGCAATTATGAAAAATCGTTTACGTCATCTATCGCCTTGTTAAAAAAGTCCAAAGTATTTTAAAATGTACACCGTCATTTAGAGCTGTATTGGAGTTTTAGATACAGAACAATTTTGTCAGGGCATGCTGAACCATTTACTTTAAATATAGTATTTAAGCCACTAATCGAATAAAAATTATAATTCAGTTGGTAATTTATGAAAGTATCGTAAATAACGATTAGCGTAATGTTAATTAAATTTTTCTTTATTGGTAGTTTGTTTGTTTGTTATTCACTTTTAATAGTTTTTTAATCTTTGCGTAGATAAAACTATCGTAATAATTCGACCAATTGACGTATTTAGTCACACTTTCCCTACTTATGAAGCCCATTGAATAGTGAAATAAAAGATTCAGGTCTACATTTAGAAAAATTGAGAAAGTTGATAATGGTCTAAATTGAGAAAGTTGATAACGGTCTCACAAATTCGAAAAGTCGGATCGGAAAATTTACCTTGCCGTTTTGTAGAGGAGAAAAAGTGACAATGGCAAAGTAGAAATTATTTTAATCTCTCATTTCAATTAATCCTAAAATTTAAGGGAAACTGGAAAAAAACAAGGCTGCATTAGAAAGTTTAATAATCTTGCATAACTGTAAAAAATAAAACTTAACAAAGAAACAAAACAAAAAATACTAAAACTCAGTCTCATAATCACAGCTTTAGCTAGGGCGAGGCAGCCCAACACTCGGGTTGGGCAAAAATATTAAACCAAGTGCTACCTTGCTTCACTGAAGCAACAAAATAAAAACGATGAAATGAACCAACAACTAAAAATAAAGTAACAATAGATATATTTAAAATTCCTGAAAACTACTTAAAGTAAAAAGATTTAGTATATGTGACTCGATCTACTACAAGAAACGATATGGTGGAGCGTATTAGGAATGACATCCAAAGTATCTCTATGGAGGCTGCAGTCCAATCAACACAGGAAAAATTGTAACTTTGTATAGTTTTCAGTAATTTTAAGTATATTTGTTGTCAGTTTATTGTTAGTTGTTAGTTCATTTCGTCGTTTTCAATCTTTTTGCCCAAACCGAGTCTTGCACTGCCTCGCCCTGAGACTGAGTTTTAGTATTTTTTTTGTTATGTTCTTTACAATTATGCAAGATTACTAAAGTTTCTATTGAAGCCTTGTAATGAGTAATCGAAATGATAGATGAGAATAATTTCCACTTGGCCGTTGTCACTTTCTCCTCTACAAAACGACAAGATCAATTTTGTAATCCAACGTTTTGGATTCGAGAGATCATCATCAACTTTCTTAATTTAAATGCGGACCTGGTTTTTTTATTTTACTATTTAATGCCCTTTATAACTACCAAATAAATTGTTATATAAAAGTCATAGCGTACCATTTGATATTTTCGAGAAAATCAGCATTATTTGGACAATTTCGAAACAATGTCATCTAGTGACCACTAACACTAGATCCAGTTGACTCCACGGGTAGAGTAAAACAAGCACTTTTTTTTGCGACCAAGTTGAAAAAACAGAGATATCTACATTGAAATGTGAAAATGTTTACCTTTTCCCACCACTTTATTTTTGAGGATCGATAAAAATGGTCTCAAGCAAAAAAGTGCGCCATTATTTAAAGAATATAATGCTTATATTTTCAACATACCTCAATCAAGGAAATTAAGGGCAAACTGACATTTAGACTTTTGTGTTGCTGTTACACCCCCTAGCGGTCACACTGCGAACTTGAAAGTAATTTACAGCAATTTCTTAATTTCTGTCATTAACGAGCTACAGCCATCGTCCCATGCCGATCAGTGGAGCGTTGAAACGTAGAACATGTCACGGTGAGTGGCGAGATTTATATGGCCTCAGTTTGCCAGGTTACTATTGGGTTCTTTTGATAGCTTAGTTGGCTAGAGCCTTGTCTTGTCAAGACAGCTGTTGTAGGTTCGAAACCTAAACCAAACTGCCTGAGAGCAGGCTTTTTCCAGTTATTGGCGCAGATTCAGTTACAACATGGTATCTATGATTCAATCGGCTTTTAACTTTTTCAACACGGTACAAATGTTATGGATATGAATTGACAAAAATATTAGCTTTAATTAAAGCAATAAAATAAAACGCTACTTTGAAACTCCACACACAAATAACTATCTGACATATTTACCAAACGATAATGAATACAAATTCAATTTATTACATTGATTACTAGCTACGCTGATATTAATATTGTCTGGCCAAATGGAACTAAGCCTCATTATAACATGCGAAATTTGAAGAGTAATTTATTTTTAGTAGGATATAATATGTGTGCAAATTACAGTTCAATACTGTTGAAACGTTATATCAAAGATTATCATATAATGCTGATGGGGTTAATATTTTCATTTAGCTATTGTGCACCGAATATTTGGGTTTAATATTGTACGGTATTATTTTATAAAATTATTTAGAATATTATCAAAATTTGAATTGACTCCTCTATATTTAATGAATATGCTGTCAGTAACTTCGTAACATCAATTTAAAATCAGGGGTCATTGGTGCGACTATTTGAAGTTTGCGTAAAGGAGTAGACTTGGTGTGAACACACGAAGAAATCTATGGGCGTAACATACGGTTTTAAAAAACTACTTAACTTACGCATAAAAAACTCTAAATTGTCTTCAGAAAAATTTATTTCTTGTATTTTTTTAAATTTCTTTGGACTTACCTTCAGTAGGGGTTATCTCGAAAATATGAAGTTTAAAAATTAATAATTGTTCACTAATTTATAGAAACCCATCTGAAAGCCCAGGTTCGAAACCCATTTTTTTTTTTATTAAAATACTCCTAAAATATTGAATACTTCAAACTTATTTGACAAATATCAAAGCATTATTGGAAACCTTCTGAAAAGTGACAGTGGCCAGCTAGATTTTTTTCTAAATAAGACTACAATTAATTATCCCCTCCTGATATTCAATTTTATTTTTACGTGAAAACGTTTAGTTTATGGAAAAGTGCCAGAAAAAAAAGGTCCCTAAATTAACCAGGTTATCGAAAATTATTTTTTTCCCAACGCGTAATTAAAGTTTTGTGTTAAATTTAGTTACCAAGAATGATAGGGTTACTCTATTTCAACCCCTTCCAATTATTTTTTAAGTAAAAAAATAGTCCAAAATAAATTTTGACCTTCAATATTGCATTGAACTTTTTCCTCTATCTCTATTTAATATTTTCTGAGAGAGTTGCGAAAAACGAATTTTTGCAACTTCGAAACAGGTTTTTACACAAAAACTCGTGCAACTGTCGTTCATATTGTCATAGATGGCCAAGAATGTAAAAATAAAAAAGGTCTGATCAACCAACCGAATTTTTTTAAAAGCGATGCCAAATCTATCTTGAATTACTGGACTATTACTAGAACATCAATTATTATTGCACTTCTATAATAAATACTACTTTTAAAGCCTCTAAGACTTCTATAAGTTTCTCTGTTATTTTATATATTCTTAAAATAAAGACGGTAATATATCTGCATGTGTTACTTAAATAAACTCTCAGAGGTG
Organism: Kuschelorhynchus macadamiae; assembly: GCA_030620095.1. NCBI lineage: Eukaryota > Metazoa > Arthropoda > Insecta > Coleoptera > Curculionidae > Kuschelorhynchus > Kuschelorhynchus macadamiae. The sequence continues at coordinate 2,528,862 of JAUTXW010002010.1, forward strand.
CCTGAAAATGTATGAAATAGTCTAAAGCTAATTTCAAGAATAACTTGAAAAAGTTTTTACTTTCGAGGAGTTGCTATAAGGAACTTTTAGATTTTTATTCTTAAATTTAACTTTTATTTAGATGTGTATTTTTTTGATAATTATAATATAAGCCTTTTGGTGTAATATTTCTTAACTACTTTTAAGTTGTAATATGATATTTTTTCCACAAGTAATCATATATCATTTAAAATATATTTGTCTTAATAACCCAGTGGTAAGGTATTCATTTAATTTTATTGTACTTTTTAAAAAAGTACAAAGGCTGTAAAATATATATTGTTTAATTATATTACTACATAATATTTAATTTTTAAAACCGATGTGTTTTAGAGTTAAACGAGATCTTGTTGCCAGGGCAATAAAAACCTAATTTGCCAATCATATCCATCTTTAATCGCGGTTATATTTTGTTATTGTAACATTAGAAAAATTAGTTTTTCTTTTTATGCATATGGCGTCTTATATCTAAAACTTTTTAATTAAACCTATTCTCCATTTAAGCTTCTTTAATGATCACACTGAATATGTTTTAAATTACTCTAGCGAACTTGGTGTGAATATATAACAGCCATATTCATGGAAGTTTCTTAAATTATGATGCATAAAATCATTTTCTATTGGTAAGTATTTGTATTAAGAATTAAGATACCTTTGGATAGAAAAAAATCCAGGTCCCCTATTAAAAAAAAATTATAATATAATGGCGATAAATAATTAAAAAGTTAAATGTATTAAACAACTAATATATCCAATTTGTAGAGAAGAAAAAGTAAATAATTTTATGCTGAAAAAAAAGTTTTAAAGCCAATAAGTTATTAGAAGATATTTAGATTAAAAGTTTTTTACAGAGTCCTTAAAAACTCCGAAACCAAGAAACGATCTTGCACAGTCCGAACGTCATTGGCTTATGTATCTACCCTAGAAAGTAACCCGAAAGCGATGTGTATTACACAGGCCAACATACATTTTGGTGCCTGCGATTTTTTAACTGTTCCTGGGTAATTTTTGGATGCAGAATGTAAAAAAGTTCTGAGATTTTGTCTATCAGATCTAGTTTAAAAAAAAATTGTGTATATATTTTACGTTATAAATGTTATAATATATAATATTACTATTGCCAGTTAAAAAAACAAAGACACATGGATATAAGTATTTATTGCAAAAACTTAATTTACATAATTACATTAGTCACTAATCACATAAAAATTTTCTTTTATACGACTTTCTAGAATGGAGTTTACTAGAGCAGTCTCGCTGAAGGCTCCAGCAGTAGTCCGCCATCATGTGACTATCCCATCGTCCTTGATAACGATCTTCCATAATTTTAATATCCTAATGGAATCTTCTCCCCTGTTCTTCACTACGATCACCATCTCGATTTAAAGCCTTCATAAATTGCTTCATTAGGCCTAGCTTGATATGCAAGGGCGGAAGTAAGATTTTTTCTCTTGAAACCAAAGGTTCATTGATCACGTCTTGTTTTCCTTGAATCGTGACATCTCTTGAAGGTCAATTTTTGTTAACCCAGTGCTCATTTTTAGCTCTGCTGTCCAAGAAGGAAGTTAACCACTTTTAAATTACCACAAATTGCCCACTGATGTTCTTCGTATTTAATTTTTTTCAAAACTAATGCAATTGTTTCATATTCTTGCTTCATGGTAGTAGAATGACCAATAGGAATTGAGCCATATTTGTTACCGTTATGTAAAAGAACACATTTTAAACTACGTTTTGAACTGTCAATAAAAAGGTACCAATCATCTGGAGTGTATTCAGGCAAACCCATTTTTTCTAAGAGCCCTTTTATATTGTTACAGAATACCCAGTCATTTTCCTGAGCGAAAACAGGCAGCAGATCCTTATCTCTTTTACGATAAAATGTAATATTAGTACCTGGACAAAGTAGATTTTTTTCTTTTAATCTGGATGCAAGTAATTTAGCGGATTCCTTTGAGAGAGGTCTCTTATAAGATCGTTTAGTTCTTCTTGATTGAAACACTGCGAAGTTGCTAAATCTGCTTCAAATTCGCTGTCGTTTTCTGATTGAATTCTTTGAACTTCGTCAGACGTTGATGTTTCTGTATCATCTTCTGTCAGTTCCGGTAGACTGCTGAATGATGGAACGGGTATTTCTTCCGAATGCGCTACAGGTCTTCTTGCAGAATCTAAATCAGGATATGTCCGTTTGTGTCTATTGTTTCTATTTATGCATTTAATATTAACGAGCCAAAAATAGCAGTCGTCGCGGTTTTCTCCAAACCATTGGTACACCAAACTTTAGGCACTTCCTCTTTCACTCAGTTGTCCACTGTCGCAAATGTTTTACATATGAAACGTGGGGCCCAAGATTTATCTTGATCTCCTAAATGAACGCCAAAATAGGCAAGATAAGCTCTTTTCACAAAGTTAGAAATCGTTTTTCTGCTCTCTTTCAAAGTGTATTCACCACACACATAACAAAAAACATCGGGATGATTTACACAGGTACGTCTGCTTGCGGATGCCATTGTATTGTAAGCAGGTATAGAAGGATCGGGTCATAGTCAATTACAGGTATAAAAGTAATTAAGAGCAGTGTATTGAGTAGTTCCTAGTATAGGAACATTAGGTCAGGGACAATTCCAGGTATCCATTTGGTTAATTAGATTCTGGAAAATGTCTATTTTGACGATTAAGTACATATTTATCTCTTTATTTGTTGTCCTTTATCAGAAAAAAATGTCAATTAACCTGTAACCTGTATCTCAAAAACTAGAGCTGATAGAGGGTTAGGCCACCTCCTTTATCTTGTTCTCCACTTAAAAACATGCCTTGTACATAAAAACAATGACGTACATTTTTTTTTTCAATGCTTAAAATGTTCTTAAATACAATTTGTGTGTGTGTGTATAAGTTTATGGCTCTGGTTGAAACCAAATGGCCAGCTTCGTATCTTTCTCTGCATTATTTGTATTTGTTTATTTTTTTTTTAAATTAGGGTACCTTACATTCTATACTAAGGGTACTACATACTGTACAATTTACATTTTTTTTTATATATATTTATTTTTGTTTTTTCTCTTTTTCGTATATTTAGCTTTGTTTTTTTTATCATTATTTTTTGCATTTTATTTTTTTTTGCTTTTATGTTTCTCTTTTTTTTTGTTGATTTTTTTTAATTAATTTTTTGTTTTTTTTATTTATTAACTTAAAATAATTATATTACAGTAGGTTCCTTTACAATTCAATTTTTCTTTTTATAATAAATTTGTACAATATCCTATATACATTAAGATTATTTGATTCGATTAAGCTGCTCAGATTAAAAGGTAATTGAACTAAAGTTCCTATCGTGTTATGTAAGAAATTTAGATGATCTTTCAGTCTAATACAATTTAATAGGCAGTGCTCTAAGTCACCTAATTCACCACAATCACATAATTCGTTATTGCTAATGCCAATTTTTTTCCGATGTTTTGGATATAATGCTATATATATGCTGGATATAATTGAATACAATTTGCTACATATGATAACGTTGTAAATATTTTTTTTATTATGTTTCCTAATTATAGGTGATTTTTATTGTATTGACGGGAATAATTGCAATAAATAAATACTTTTAAATAGGGCTTAAGCATTTTCGTCCATAGGAGCAAGAGAAGGTGTTTTTGTAATCCAGGAAAATGTGAATGGTTCAAAGATCGTTTGAAACTTTTTTACATATTTCTCAAAGAAAATAGTCTTAAGTCATAAATTAGAATGTTTTTCTTTTATAATTTTCCGTTCAGGTCTCTCCATTCTATAAAACGGAAACTTGGATTCTAATAGCCTTCGTGTTAGTTTAAAACTTTTAATTATCTTTGAGAGTGTGGATTATGGCGTGGGGCCTTTCTGAAATTATGGTTTTATGAGCAAGATAAAGCTTCGTATTTCTTAATCTCAAAATTATGGCCAAGTCTGGCATTTCTGTTCAATTTGAGAAGTGGTACTAGATTTCTTCGATTAGAGTCACATATTTGTAAATAGTAACAACGGACAATAAATTGTTTTCCAAATGCACTATAACTATAAATATGACATTATGTATATGGGCAATTGCCTCGCCTTTCAGAATAATAATTAAGGTTTTAAAAATTAATGCCTGTGGATAATGAGCTTGGTAACCGAATAAACCATTATTGTAATACGTTTTATTGCTCGTGAGGACATTATACATTCTTGATAATGTGCATAAACTTCAACAAATTATAATTTGGGGGGCTTTGTCTGTCGTGATCAAAATATGCCTATACAAATCTGGATATTGGGGTGTGAACTTGGACCAAGTTTGACTTAATGTTTCATTTTTCCTCTTTTAATCTCACGTTGAGTAAGAATCATGATACCGGTGTTATGCGCAAATAATTTGTGACTATATGTGTGGGCCATTTTGGTGATTCATATATTGGGATCAAGGAAACTATAAGAGATACAAAAAATATTAAATGAGCAAAATTTTACAGAATTTTATTGGTAATTTGCGTGCTTTTAACTTTTTTGGTTTTCGAGATATATTGAAAAAACTAAAAAGTGGCATTTTCTGTAAGCCCTATAACTTCTTTATTTGTGTTTTGTTTCAAAATCTATATACATTTTTTTATGACCATTTTTGTGTAAAGGTTATTGCATTTGATTTTAATTACGACGTTTCGCTTAACCTTCACCATCACCAACTTTATTTTTTCTTATGGACGCCATATTGGATTTTTGTCTCTTCAAAATAAGAAAGAAAAATCATTGATGTATAACAAGTTTACACTTCCTAAAGAAAAACCATCAAAATATTCAAAAATCGATTTTATTCTAGTAGGCTTTGGATCGCCACGGTAACAATATTTTTTTGTAATGTTTAATAAATATTTAATGGAGTAATCACAAGAAATACGAAAAAAGAATAATAAGCTTTAACTAGAAACATACACATATACACAAAAGAATACAATATTTGGTATATTAAACAAAATGCTGTCCATTTTTATCAACGCAAGCGCGACATTTTTTTAAAACACTATTTGTCGCTCGTCTAAGTGTGTTTCTGTATTAATATTAACTTTTTGAGCTCTCTCTTCGGGTACGGCCAATGTCTCGAGAGGTTCAAATTCAAAAACATTCATTTTTAACGTGCCCCCACAAAAAGAAATCCAGGGGTGTAATATCTGGCGACCTAGCAGGCCACCATTGGTTCTTCTTAATAAATTTCTAACAGCCCTGGAATTGCGGGCTGGGCAGCCATCCTGCTGAAACCAAACATTATGAAATTCGTATTGTGCTGCATCTCTAATTGCTGGTAGAATTTGGTTTTCTAGCATATCTAAATATCTTTCACCAGTTAAAGTATGCTGGTAAAAAAATGGACCTATAAGTCAATTACCTGAAAGTACAAGATTATGTATAAAGCAGTTAAACCAGGTAATATGAAAAATTATTTTACCGTAAATGCCACAACAAACGTTCATACCAAATCGAGTTTGCAACCTACGTTGTGCCAACAATCTAGGATTCTCTGTTGCCCAATGGTGACGATTGTGTTGGTTAAAGATTCCATAGTTACTAAAATATGTTTCGTCAGTCCATATAATGGCACTGTTAAAATTTACATTTTCCTGGCATTTGTTAATGTTCCAGTTACAAAAGGTAAGTCTCCTTAGAAAATCTCCTTCAATGAGACCTTAAACAATGATCGGCTTGTATAGGTGGTAATTATTTTTCTTTAAAATCCCTTGTTGTCCTAGGAATGTATAGCTCTGTACTGCTTATTCTTGTCGATATATATATATATATATATATATATATATATATATATATATATATATATATATATATATATATATATATATATATATATATATATATATATATATATATATATATATATATATATATATATATATAATGATTTTTTCAAAACGTAAAGCAAAAATAAAATTGCTAAAAAACAAAAAATTTGGGAAAACGACTTTAATTTGAAAAAAATCTATATATAAATTGGTTCAATATCAGCAGCACCTATTTTGGTTTGCAGACTACATGGTACTTAAAACCTCTAGAAGAAATACTTTGTAGGATGAATACTGTTTATTTGACTCAAGTAGAAGGTTAAAAAATGTTAATTAATTTAGTTGTCAAAAAGTTAATTAGGAACTAATATTTTTTTCTCAGTGTATATTTACAATGTTTACCTTTTAGTAAGAAATAAAATTGTGTCACTTAGATTTTAAAATATGGAATTTTGTCCCTAGATTCTATAAGACACCACAATATGCTTCGGTTTAATTTGAAAATGGGTTTTAGATCTTTTTGATAAAATTCAGGTATTTATAAATATGAACGGACAAATGTTTTTAAATCTGTCATGACTATAAATATCGCATTATTTAAACGGATGAATGCCTCGCCTTTCAGAAATTTAATTAAAATTTTAAAATTTAACTGCCTGCGGATAATGAGCTTGGTAACCGAATAAACCATTATTTTAATACGTATTTCCTAATTACTCATTAGGATGTTATGAATTTTTGAAAATGTGTATAAACTACATCGAATTATAATTTGGGACGTCATTGTTAGACCTTAAAAATTAATTAGGTAAAATGATGTGGAGTTTCATTTACGTAATGTGGGATATTATTAGTAAAATGGCCAAAACTTATATCAATATTTATGGCTGCTAATTAACTAGACTGACAAAAAATATATGGGCTATATATATTTTTTTTTCCATTTGTATAATTTATAAGGTTATACCAATTTTAATAAAAGGCGACCACTTTTATTGACCTACAACAACTAAAATCATATCTAAATCTGCTGCCCCACATCAGCTACTTTATCTATCAAGCTTGATCAGGAATAGACTTGTTTAAATATGAAATCAGCCCGTTAACAGAAAATTTCTATTTTAATGACTGAGAATCACGATACCTTTGTCTTGTACAAATAATATAAAATTCTGTTTATCTTCTTTTTTAACAGCTTTTCTCTATCCACTCCTGGAGATAGGCTTCCCTTTGACGTCTCCATTCGGTCCGACCCCTTGTAATATGATGCCAATTTCTTCACAGTCTCTCTTTTATATCGTCCAGTTATCTCTTTTGTGGTCTTCCGCTTATTTTGTTTTAGTCTCCACTGTGTAACATGCTTGGTCCGTCTATCGACCTCCTGTCTTGAGACATGACATCGTTTTCTTTTTTATCGTATTATTTCTTAATGTGCGGAGTTTATTGACAGCCTTGACAGTTAGTGTCATTCTTTCATACCATAAGTCATGACAGGGAGAATGCATGTACCAAAGACTGTAGCCTTCAGGTTAATTGGTATTTCCGGGTTTTTCAGTACTGTTTTAAGCCGGCCAACTGCGACCCATGTCGTTCTAATTCTTCTTATGACCTCCGCATGTTGGTTTTCTTTTCCCAGTTTAATCACTTTACCTAAATGGTTCAGGTGTCTACCGTTAACACAGATACCCTTCTCGGCCCAGTTTAGCATTTTAAAAAATGTCTTCTATTGCCAGGGTAACTGGCTTTGCGGAAATTGTATCACCCTTTCTCACGCCACGTCGAATAAGGAGTTTCCTCATAGAGTAAGATCCCAGGGCCCCCAGACGTAACTTATTTTGTGAAATACAAAATGTGAGGAATAGAGTAGTGTTCCTATGTACTTTAAACGCATGCGTACCTGCTAAGTTGAGTAGCGGGCCGTTCCACAGGTACCAGGTGAGAAAGGTAAGCAAAAATAAACTAATAGTCAGCTTTAGGCTACTGTATGCTACTACTATGCTATACAACGTGATCTGAGCAGTGGCCGATTTATATGCGAATAACAAATTATGCATATTTGTTTCTTTCCTACTGTAGTTTTTGAACATTCTAAATCCAAATGATTAAAATAGATGTTTCTGTGTTCTTTGTAGCAAAAAAAAACAGTATAGTATAGGGAGACTCTGCACCTTTAATACACTGGCCGACAAGATTTTTCTAACACAGGCCAGCTCATTATTTTCAAAATGGAAATACGCTCCCAATAATAAAAAAAATATTCGGAAAGCCTTAATACGTACCATTTTTTAATAGCCTAATTAGAACCTTTTATATTGGCAGATAAACAATTTTATTGTGGGGCGGCTAAAATGGGTCCATTCTACAACGGAAAAATTACCTAGACTGGGTTGTTTACAACATTAAACATAAAATAAACTTTAAACATCACTCTTCTGTTGAGTTTCGAATTGAGTCGTTCTCTGTGTATCGATAAGCAAGTGTATGTGAAGATGAGAATGTCGAGTCATACGCGCAGAAGTTGCAAAATTTCTCCTGACAAAAAAAAACCTACTTTAAATATTTTGGTGTGTTAATTGGGGATCAAGATAAGCGGTGGGCTCCCCATATGTGTGCTGTGTTAGTTGTAGTGTATCATTGGTGCAGTGGATGAAGGGAAAGAGAAAAAGTATGCCTTTTGCAGTTCCACTGGTATGGCGAGAACCCACCAATCATTCTGACGATTGTTATTTTTGCCTGACAAAGACTGAAGGTTATCCCCATACGACCTGCTCCTCATAATGCAAATTTGTCAGTGCCGATTGCGTCTTTAAATTGGCAAGCTATTGATTTGGGAGATAATGGAGATGACGCATCATCAGGCAGCTCAGAAGAACAGTGCACCGATCCCACTGTTACTACAGGTCCCAGTTCCGGCGAGCCAAATTTGATTGTTCAAAATGAATTAAATGATTTAGTACGTGATTTGGGGTTATCCAAGCAACATTCAGAACTTCTGGGTCCCCATCTTAAGGAATGGTACCTATTGGCCAAAGAAACAAAAATTACGAATTTCAGATAAAAAATGCTATGTTTTCTGAATTCTACAGTATGGAAAATTCGTTGTGCGCGTATACTAATATAGACAGTTTAATGCAGGAACTTGATATTGAACATTCTCCCCGTGAGTGGCGCTTAATCATAGACTCATCTAAATATAGCTTAAAAGCTGTTTTATTGCATAATGGAAATTTAAAACCCTCTATACCAGTTGCCCATTCAGTTGCATTGAAAGAAAATTATGAAAATATGCGCACGATTTTGGATAAAATAAACTACAATAGGTATAAATGGCAGATATGTGGGGACTTAAAAGTTATAGCGATTTTAGTGGGACTTCAGGGGGGATTTACAAAATATTGATGTTTTCTTTGTTTATGGGATAGTCGTGCAATAAATCAGCATTATGTAACAAAAATTTGTGTTAAATTTATACCTCTTGTTGATTCCAAAAATGTCCTTTTGCCTCCTCTTCACATTAAGCTTGGGCTGTTAAGTGATGCCAAATTAAAAGAAGGCATTTTTATTGGGCCATAAATCAGAAAATTGCTGGCCGATGTCAATTTTACGGAAAAGTTTACCAGGCAGGAACTCATTTGTTAATGTAGTAAGAGGATTTTTAGGCAAAAATATGGATGAAAAATAGAAACAATTAGTTAATGAACTCTTAGATGCCTATAAAGCGCTTGATACCAGAATATCATTAAAAATTTACTTCCTCCATTCCCATCTGTCATTTTTCACCAAGATATAAGAACAATGGAAATTCGGTACCAAGGACGATGGGATCCAGCCATGGTGGGTGACTACTGTTGGTTTTTGAAGAGAGAAGATAGAACACGTCATAAACGGAAAAGATAAAGTTTAATTAGTGTTTTAAGTTAATATTTTTCTCGTTTGCTTTTCTCTTAGATGTATGGTATGTTTAATACGCGAAAACTGTAGTCAATAAACAGGGTTAAGTATTTTCTGAAATCATTTTTTCTATATCTAAGAAATCCCTACGTGCTACAACTTTCTATTTGTCATTTTCGTATTTGGATAGGTCCGTTCTATTAGATTATGCTATTCTGATTTGTGTTACAACAAAAATTTTTTTTTTGTCGGCCAGATAATTAATGTATGTAATATTTATAAGCTATTGTTGCTACATTTTAATTATTAACTAAAAAACATGTTTGTTTTTAATTTTCTCAGATTTGGGAATTTGCTTCTCTTGGTTGATCTTAAAGGGAAACTCTTTCAATTATATTGTGTTTAGTAATAATTAATACCTATCCTTTTTTAATACGTATTAAAAAAAATAAAAAATACACTTTTTAACGTAATACACTTGCTTCTTAAACACTTAGCCCACAGAAATCCAATATTTAGTCGAGGTCTCCAAAGGTATTTCCGGGTATACTTAATATATATATATATATATATATATATATATATATATATATATATATATATAAATATATATATATATATATATATATATATATATATATATATATATATATATATATATATATATATATATATATATATATATATATATATATATATATATATATATATAATATAAAAGCAAAACTGTTCTTTTCAGAACGACAGTAGTGAACGGATGTACACCCGGAATGAAAACACATTATATATATATATATATATATATATATATATATATATATATATATATATATATATATATATATATATAGTATATAATATTCAGTCTGTAGAACGTCACTGTTGTGTCAGTTACAACGCGTGTTTTGTGAGGAAAATTAAAATATTTGCAGTGTTAAATAAAATATCATGGCAGAGTTAGTGAATTGTGAGTTTTGTAAAAAGTCTGATGTCAACTACACGAAAATCACCTTCCCAAGAAAATTCAACGGATATCGCAAAGGATCAACCTCAAATCCAGTAATTATTCCTACAATTCAGAATTTATGTACAGCATATTAAACTGCTTGATAGGCTGTCTATCCCTCTTTAAAAGTATAACATGTTCAATACAACTCCGATTGAAAACGTAACTTTTTTACATAATTTAAATCTTATGGTACTATTGGTGAATTTAGGAACTACACATTCTCCAGGTGCCAGAAACGCTTCGGATATGCTAGATGTAAGACATATTTGCACAAAATCAAAATTCAACTAAAAATTGCTATCACGGTGTTTATAGTCTTATTGATATTATGTAGCTGGAGCTTAACAAGCTTTTGCTTGCATCATAAAATATTTCCTAATAAGTGAGAGACGGGCAACTGATTCCCTTACCCGTAAAAATCATTTTTATTAGCCTTCGTGCACACGATCATAATATTGTGTTAATGCAACAACGTACCTTGTAATATGTAACTAATGACCCATAACATTATTACCCAACATTATCTATAATATACATGCAAGGCTGTGTTGCTGCAAGGCTGTCAAAATGTATGTTTCATGAGTGTGGTTAATGCCATTTAAGTAAATAATGACACAGAAAGTTATTGCAAAGGGTGTTTTAACTCTGTAATAGGTAATAGGGATTGTGTTATCAAGAGATTTTGTTATCCCGCCCTTACCGGACAGGAGGAGAATAATAATCTGTAGAATCTGAATTATAAATTAGTTAAGGCCCTAGTACTATAATTTGTCATTGATCTATTTCAAAATTTAAATTTTAACAGTATAACAGCTGTCATTTTTAAATTTTAAAAATATCTCACAGAAATTCTATCCCGTAAATCAAAACTTGAACTGTTTAAAAATTGAACTAAAAATTTACTTTGACATCTGTCAGATTTTTTTATTTAGTTCATCGATGTTTTAAAATTAAAAATACACTAAAATTATTTTGACAGCTTGAAGACTAGATTTTCCTTTTAAAATTTCAAAGATCCTATCTCTAATATCCAAAAACAATAAATCGATAGCTTAAACACAAATATCTGACAGCTACCCGTCCCTATTTGATACTATCATCATAGATAAAGCATTGACCAGTTTGTTTATAATATAGATAGGCAACTTAATATATAAAATCGGTCTCGAAGTTGGCTCCCTCTAGCCGCTAGCGTTTGTAGCCTTCAGGATTTTTTAAAAAAATAATACAGTTTGTTCCGAATTGATGCTCGTAGTATGCTTGTACATAAGTTTTTTTAAAGATTTTGTAGCTCGTTAAGTTGTAATGTTGTAAAATGTGTGTGTGCAACCCTGGAACCAAAAATATTTATTTACAACTACAACAGTCTGTTTGACTTGCTAGTCTTAATATTCGAAGAAACAGAAAACTTGCTTGACTTTCCCAATTTTTTGTCATTTTATTATTTTATGATAATAGTGCAAGTATGTTAGTGGTGATTTTCCCAAGCTTCGTCCATCATAAATGTGCACATATTTTGGTTTTATCACGGAGGCCAACTAAAGAAATTTTATTAGGAATGTATTATTTGTTTTAATTTCTCTAAAGCTTCGTTTTGCAATAATAAACATACCATGTACGAATACGCTGACAGCATCAATCTGGAATACATGTTTGTAATATTGATCAATCAGCGATAATCTAAAAAGATGCAAAAAAATATAAAACATATACTTAAATGAATTCTTAAAATTTGCATAATTCAAATTATAAATGTCAGAATAATGGCAAGCGCGTTCTATTCTTAATTTCCATAAAAACATAGTTAATGTGCTGCCCTCCGACGATCGTAGTTTGCACAGAACGTATATAGGGAGTGTAGTAGAGGAGGAAGTTAACAGTGTATCATACTGCGTGCGTAAAACATATGAAATCATTAATGGTCTCGGTCTCGGATGACAAGTATCAGTAAAATCAGAAAAGTCCGCGAGAAATTTAGAAAGTGCCAAAATTAGCAACATGAACTTAATTGCCTTTTTGTCCCTTATATTAGAATAACCTATGAAACCATAAAGCATACTAAAACCAGCAACAATTTATTTTGTGTAGATACCCTGTATCCTATGTAAAGAGAATAAAATAAAACTGAATCCCCCGTATACCGAAAATAGATTTATTCCTATGGTATGTTTGACACGACTTATTATTTATGTTTTATCATAATTTTCGATCCACTTAAATTTTTTAATTCATATCAGAAACGATTATCCCCTTCTTATAATATTTAGCCAATCACTGATAAGAATTCGTCATATTTAATTTTCTAGTAGAAAAACTGCATGACATAACTAATAACATAAAAAAAATCTGAAAAATATCATTCAGGTTTGACAAGTTAAAATGAGTTTGAAGTAATGTATTTTGTAGTTTTTTTTTAATAATTAATAATTATTGTTCTTACTGATGTTTTAAATAAAAATATTGTTACAATAAATATTTTTATTTAAATTCCGGAAATAATCTTACCAAATATCCTTCTGCATCTACTTTTTCCTATGAAAAAAATTTTTTTTAACAAATATTATTCGCGCCAGTGGGAAAATCTTCCTCTTTGACTCGGATTTTTAAAACCACTTAAGTTTATGGCGTTTGTTAAACAAATTACTTAAAAAACCCATTTTTCCGGAAAAATTAGATGCACTAAGGATATTATCATCGAAAATTTTTTTTTAAAACTTAATTTTATCAAATTTCTCGCTCTCAACCTCGAACAAAATAAATAATTCAATGGCTGGTAACAAAAAAATGGGACTTTTAATCTGACCATTAGTTTTTCTCCCAGGAGGTACCGAACTCTGGTACAATAGCTTAAAGCCGAGAAAAGAATGCTCATGCTCTATTTCTAAATGATTTGAACGTTCAGACTTACTATCAAATGGCCTGAATTTTATTCGGGTCTCAAGGGGAAATTTAAACGTTTCTTTATTAAATTTGCTTGGGTTACCTAGGATCAACCGTTCAGATACTACAGGAACGAACGTGAAACACATCAAAAACATTACAAAAAAATATATAATTCTATTTTTAAATAGTTCGCCCTATATAAGCCATAGCGTAATCCTGGAGAGTATTTTTTCAACCGCTTGGGAGTACATCTAAATTAGTTTCCGGAAAAAGTGAAGTGTGTGTGAAAATTGTTAGGGCAAAAACAGTTTTTTTTTAGTTTTTTATTTCGGCCGCTTTACCTGCATTTCCGGAATTGGCATCCTAATTGATTTTAAATCTTCTTTATCCTCCGCATCGAATGCCCGTTTTACCTTAACACGGCAAAATGCCTCCAAAATAACCCCATTTTTTAACACTTCTTTATTTTTTTTTCAAGCGGCATCCCGTGCTCCATTATTTCCCGCTAACGAACTTGTCCGAGAGTTTTGGATGGGAAATCCGAAAAAGAAAAAATTTCCCATTTCCAAAAATTAACCATAGAACCTGCACTTTAAATCATTGCGGTTTCGAAAAAAGTGCCCCAATCGCATGCTACTGATCAGTTATAATAGGTTCTACCGAAATTACCAATTTACCAATAGATGCGCATTTTTCTCTAAGATTGGTTCTAGCATATTTTGTTTTTCAGACGTACTGGAGAGCTCTCAATGCCAAAAAAAAAACAAATTTAAAAAATTCCAGTCCAAAAAGTGAAAAATGCATACAATAACAAGAGTCCACGACTTGTTATTAACAATGAACAACTAGAGCAGCGGTCTGCTCTGATAATAGTAGCATATCGACATTTATATAATGTTGTATATATGTGGTAATACATAAAATTGTTCCCTAAGAACAGAGTCAATACATCGACTTTTATTATTGACATGGACACGTAAACAAAATTTCAGAATTTTCACAATTGAAAATGTGGTGGAATTTTTTGGTTACATTGGTTATTTTTGTAAGGAGCAGAAGCCATCTCTAGTTCTTTAGTTTTCCTGAATAATGACATATTTGCACTTGGATGTGAAACGATGATAATTGTTGGATTATAAAAATAATATTATATGTACAGTGTGGCAATAAAGTATGTAAACCTCAAAATATACCGGAAAGATACAATATTAAAAAAAAACAAAAAGCACTTCGACTTAGTTTTTAAATTTCCCATATTTAAGTAACACTCATTTGTTTCTATGTTGACATGTTTCAAAGTGATGATATATGTCTATATTTCTTCAAATGGCGACATAAGTCATGTGATACCTCTTTTGAAAAGTATTTTCACTTTAAGTACGCACACCAAATTTGATGTCATTTCTTCAACTCGTTTGAAGATGAGAGCTCTTAAAATTTAGAAATTTATTAAAATTAATATTTTGTTTTCTATACTTTCTAATTTATAATTTTGCAGATTTTTTAATTTTTCTACGAGCAGATAGTAATAAATATGTCAGACTCCAGGTTGATATGATTTGTCATGTTTTTATATTTTTCTTCAAACGTACAAAATATCGTAAAAAATGTTATTAAGTGACAAGTGATCTAATTAACAAATTATAAAACAGTAAAACACTTCGACAAGTATTTGCTTCAAAAATTGCTGAAATTGTTGGCCTTCGACTATTTGGCGGTATCTTGATCTATGTATGAATTCCTGTTGATCGTTCGTAACAAACACATCTTGGAGTTCGACGTATTTCTGCCCTTATTCGTTCTTTTAAAGCTTCAATCGTGGGTGGTCTGTTAAATAAAACTTTACTTTTTAAGTTTCCCACAGGAAAAAATCCAAGGGAGGCAAGTCAGGTGAACTTGGAGGCCATTCGATTTGACCACGTCGTGCAATCCATCTGTTAGGAAATATTTCATTGAGATATTCCCTAACAGCTGTCGCATAATGAGGTGGTTGGTGCCCCGCCTTGTTGAAACCACAGGTTCATTGCATGGATAACATTGAGATGAGACGTCCATTGGTAAAAAAACAGATAAATCGCCCCAGTCAGGTAAGTGTCAAAAAAATAAGGACTAATAATAGTGTTCCGAAATATGCCAGCCCATAAGTTGAGTTTTTCAGTATATTGAGTATGGAGAACTTGAGTCCCACGGGGATTTTCTGTAGGCCAATATCTGCAATTTTGATGGCTCATAGTGCTATTCATCCGAAAACAAAATATTGGTACTAAAAAGCGGGTTATAGTTGCAACGCCCCTGCATGGTTTCACAAAATTGGACTTTACGGTCGTAGTCGTCTTCATTGATACCATGATATAGTGAAGTCTGGTGTTTTCCCCGTGCAGAATATTTTCAATTCTTCTTGAAGGGTTGAAGATACGTTAGCATAACGTGGAGTTTTAGACCATCGTCAATGTTTGGCCTGCCTTCTCCAAAATAAGATTTAAGAGCTACTATCTTCAAACGAGTTGTCGGATTGAAATGAAATTTGGTGTACATACTCAAGGCGAAAATAATTTTCAAAAGAGGTGTCACATGACCCATGTTGCAATTTGAATTGAAATGTCACAGTGGTGACATATGTCAACATAGAAAGAAATGAGTGTTACTACAATATGGGAAATTTAAAAACTAAATCGTGCTTCTTTTTTTAATCAAATATTGTTTCCTTCAAGGTATATTTGGGATTTCCAGACTTTATTTTCACACTCCATATTTACAAAAATAAAATGCATTGTCGTTTATTTCATGACTACGTTACTTAAGTAGATGACCCATGAGTTAATAAGTACTCTTCTAAATTGTTCAATTTTGGATGATAACATTCTAACCTAAATGATGATTTTTTTACTACTGTCTATAAGGAAAAAAATTTATTTTTTATATTTATACGATGTCTAAATTGGTAGTTTAGAATTTATTTTTACTCACGGAAGTAAAAGGATTTATTTTAAAGTTAAATAGACCGAAATCGATAAAGAACTTTTGGAAGGATTTACGTATTTCGAATTTGATTTCGAGGTATTTAAGGGCAACCAAACAAATATATATTTCGATTTAGTACGTGCAGTAATTCGAGCTGTGGACATTTCACTAATTGTATTTTAAAGCCATAAATACATTAGCTGGGCCTTTCAACTTTAAACGAATATTTACATCAGATATATATTACATTTACTAGGTTGAATGTGCAACGCTTCGGGGATTTATGAATGTGCAGAATGCTCTGATTAATTTACTATCAGTTCATTGCATATGTGTTAATTAAAAAACCGATGAAATATTATGGCATGAAAATATGTTACGAGTTAAATTGGATTATCAAATTGATGTAGAATTAATAAGCTATCTATCAATCCTTTCGAGAACGCAAGTTTCAAAAATCGGTAAATTTCCTCCCGGAACTTCCCTTGTTATGAATCTTTCTTTTTATTAGGAATGAAGAAGTGTGACCCAAATTAGTTCCAAATATTCTATTGGGCGCCATTTTGTTCCTCCATTTTGGATTCCGACCAACATGTTGCAAGTTTCTATTTATGCCACACTTGATGCTTGAGTATAATTTAAAATAAATAAGTGGTGGACAATTTTGTCCCGTACAGCTGTTATATCATCATTTGCATTTTTTTTTTCGTATCCAAAATTTGGAAAAATTGAGGCATAACTTATAGCTAGTCCAGTTACAAAATAAAACACCATTCTAATAGTTATAAACATTAATGCATCTTGTTTTAAAACTATACAAACAGCTATGAAATAAGTTTAGTGATTTTTATATACTTATGTGTATCATATTTGTACGAGTTATTACTGCAGCTGGCCACATTAAAGATTTTATTTCTCACTATAAATTATAATGTTACTGATGGCTCATTATGATTCAACACTATCTGAAGTATACTAGCGATGCTGTGCTGCAGCAACGTTGTCACAATTTATGTTTCAGGAGTGTTGTTTAGAGCCATTTAAGTAAATAATGATGCATATTAAGCCGTTGTATATGGCGTTCTAACTGCGCAATGTGCATTAGATGCACTGTCAACAACTGGATAACTACAATAGTGGTTTTGTGGCAGGACTACCATAAGCAATATGCTCGACTGTATAAATTACGTATAGCTTTTGTCAGAGTAACAGCTTATCAGTTGCCAAATGGGTCATACCTGTTATGAAGGCTTTTATACATCAGGGGAAGTGTCAATGTTAGCATGCCATTTTAGGTATTTGGCCCTGTATTTGTTTGATTTTTTATACAAGTGAAAAGTTTTGTATTATATAAGCTTACTGATTTTGAATTTTACATAAAATTATATACTGTGTATATTCTCAGAAACGTTGAATAAGTGAGAAATCGTATTATTTCTGTGTACAGAAATTAAAATTCTTTCTGTTATGCAATATTTTGCCAAATTCCTTCCTCAACCCGAATAGCTTTAATTTTCCCTTACTGTTTTTGTTTATATTGTACATTTGCATGAATCAACTCCGATAATAAATTATTGTCCTGATTTAGGGTTTTGACATTATCTTAATCAAAATTCTGACGGTAATAAATTATGGCGAACTATAGGATATGAATTTATACTTTTTTCGTAGGGGCTGGTACACTACGTAACTCTTTTTTACGACATTGACATTGTAATGTTTGGTCAATGTAACAACTCTGATAAGTCAGACAAGACTTGTTTAACAAATTTAACTTTTTTAAAAAAAAAAGTAAAAACATTTCTTCTTCTAGTCCTTTAAATTGACGGGAAATCACGAATTATATTCTTAACATCCTCCAATAAAGTGCGTTCTTGCAAGAAATGAATCTTGCAAGGAACGCTTTTACGACCCAATAAAATAAAATTAGATATACAGGGTGTAAGTTAATTGAATGCTGATAATTCAGGATGTGATTCTTTGGCCAATTTTAAGTATAAAAGGCCATATAAACATGTATCCAAAAATCAACTATAGTTTTTAGTTTTACTTTTTCCAATTTATCCTCTACATTTTCAAAGATAATGGAACGCAAACTGAAACATGTATTACCTTTTGTAATACCTATATAAGAGTATCATCGGCATTTACAACAATCTACAGAGTATTAATTTTTTGGGGATCACGTCCCCTTTTATCCCTTTTAAGTTTGTTTTTGCAACGACACTGGCTTTTTATAATGAAATCCGATGCTTCAGACAATTCTAAAACATTTTTGCATCTTCGATTTTTTTATATCTTGTACGGTTTTTTTTGCGAAGTATTCAAATATGAATGTCGTTTTTTCAGTTCGCTCGCAATTTTTTTTACCCTGTTTTTTTAAATGTATTGTGCTTATTTAAAAAAAAATCAGGCTAATGGAAATTCTAACCAATTAATATTTTCAAATAAACTTTAACTTTACTGTTTTTGGGTATTCAATTAAAAAAATTGTATCATTAACAAATGCAAATTAAATGCATAAAAAATATGTTTTAAAAAATCTTTACACTAAATCATATGCATATTTAACGTAATAATTTACAATGCTCGAAATGTGTCCTCTTCTGCCGCAATGTATGCAATAGCCCTTCTTATTGATCCACATGTACTTAATGAAATATTCCAAGGGTATTCCTTATACTTTCACATACTGCTACTATAAGCTTTCTCCAATCCTCCTCATTTGAACTGGCGATGTGTAAATCAAGGATTTCAAATACCCTCATAAGAAAAAATCTAGACTGTTTAAATCGGGCGACCTAGAAGGCCACGGAGCTCCATCGTGCATTAACGACATTGGTTTCTTTGCATGATAGGCACATCTTTCAACAAATCGGGCAACTCTTTTTCCAGGAAATGACGGCATGCTTATACATCAAGTCTTTTTGGAAGAAATAATGGTCCTATCAAATAATGTTCAACAGTTCTGGCCCACACATTAAAAAAAACTGTTCTTGAAAAGTAGATTCGGTTATGGCATGGGGATTCTTTTTTACGAATGATAATTGTGAAAATTTAAAATCGCATTTCTTGAAAAACTGGCATCATCAGTAAATAATATATTACTATCAAAATAAAAAGATTTTCTGCTACAGTGTGTACCCTTTGGATGAAATAAGGATATAATAAATTATCAATTAAAAATTTTCAGACGAGGAAATTTAATAATTTTTTTTAGAATTATCACAATTTTTCTTGTGCTTGTTTCTGGATGTTCACCCACTTCATTAAGCACGGCTTCTTCAATATCCTTTTATTAGAAATCGTGAAGTTTGACCCAATTTAAGTCCATTAAGGAACATTTCACTAGGACGCCATTTTGTTTCGCCATATTGGATTTTTACCAATATATACTGCAAACAGACAGACCGACGGAATTGAGAAAACATGGTTTTCGTCACCTAGGAACCCGGAATCGTGAGAATCTGAAAAAATCTCGGATGGTGATTTTTTTCACACAATACTTCCCGTTTACGAGGGAATAATAAACATTATAAGCGGATCTATGACTTTCAATACAGCTTCCGTCATTAAAGATCCACAGCAAATGCTACTTTTGTAACAGAGAAATATAATCAATTTATCAACTTTCATGGCAATACTCAGAATATCACTTTTAACATACATGAACAAAATATTTGATATAACTGTGTCAAATGCACGTATTATTAAAGTCAACGCCTACGCTCTTCCTTTAAAAATGTCATCTTCATTTAAAAATGTCGTCATGGATAGCAAGTTTTGTAGGATTCTATACTGGGATTTATGTCTCTTTATGGTTAGGTTTCTAGTTTTTTTTCTATATCACTAATACCGTCAGTTCTTAAGCATTATTTTATTATCCAGTTCAATGAAGTTAAATCACACTTTTAATTTGTGCAATTAACGATCACCTAGTTTCGAAACATCATTTAATAGGGTTCAAGGATTTGATTATTATCAATGCCTTTCGGAGAATACGTATATCGACCCATATGAGTTACTTCCCCGTGCAGCTACATAGATCAAGAACAACCGTCTTTGTTATTACCAGAAAGTCCAGATTTTTAAACCTAAGACCATTAAAGGATAAGAAGCTTCCAAGCATGAGATTTGAATTATATAGAATTTTAATATAATAATATTCAGAATTCAAGTTACGTGGGCTCATACAACTATGCAAACAAATAAAAGATCAAAAACATAATAATTTTTCTTTTTTTATCAGCAACTTAATTTTTTTCGTTTAGAACGAAGAATTCCTCGATAAACGGCAGTTTTAGTCACTTAACCTCAATGCTATCAAAATGCCTATAACCGGTCCTAAATAATTGAGTTTCTTTTTATGAATTTCACCCTTTAGTGCGTCTGGTATGAAATATTTGCACAAACTTTGTAAACATAAGCATTCTTGTCATTCCCACTGACATAATTAAAACGCTTTTTGTAACTTTTCATTAAAAAGAAGGAATTCTAATTCTCTGGGACGGGATAAAATTGTTTATGACCTGAAAATATTCAAACATGTACAAGGAGGCCAAAAGTCAGTGGCGTAGTACCTATGGTAATTTCATTTAAAGTTTACTTACGATAGCGCTTTGCTTGTGAGGTAGAAAGAAAAAAATTGGAAAAGTTATATATTTACATCTACAGAGCGTATGAAAAATAACAATAGTTAGGCTCTTCTTTCACTAGCGATAATAAGTTAACAAAAGTAACATTAAGAAATAATAAGTTCGTTATATTAGACTGTCGGTCATCTTGTTTAGAATATGGGCATAAGGAAATGTCTGTCACTTATGTTCATATTGTGAAGATAACCTTACCTGACAAAGTCGAATCAGATTCATTGAAGCATGTTTATATTCAACATCTCTAAGTACGTCGTTGATGTCTCTTTATTGGTGTATCTTGCATTTTTTCTATTACTCTGGTATCGCTTAAGCCTAGCCCCGAGATTCTTGGACACTTTGGAGATGTATTTTATTGCTTTTGGAGACACCGTACCGAGTCGTAAACGATAATTATTAGTATATCAACCGGGTTCGACAAACTCATTTCAACCATTGTGTATGTAATAATTTTATCAATTATTTCACTAAGCTATTTTCTTATTTCAGTGTTTGTTACGCACTCCTCACTTACTCTGGTGTAGGCATAGACATAGACATAGATGGGGAGCCCGACAGGGGCAGCACTTAGACTCACTGGGGCCCATTGTGCTATCTCCGCAAGTAGGCGTGTCAAGCCAAGAGCCCACTCCTTTTTAGAAAGGAAAGGACCCTTTCAGGTCGCTCACGTCCCATAAGCTCGGGTTCCACATAGGTGTCACACAAGCAAAGCAGTCTGGCGTTGACTAAAGCGTCACATCGACAGACTAGATGCTCGGTAGTTTCATCTACCTTAGCACAAAACCTGCAGTATGGATCGTTGTCGAGTCCAATCTTATGCAGGTAATATTTCACCAGCCAGTGTCCAGTTAGGACCCCGGTAACGGTTCTAAGTTGACTTCTGTTTAGATTTAGAAGTCTATTAGACTCAGAACGGCTGTAAGGGCCTTATATGAAAACCTTAGACTGTCTGAGTCCTGCTAGCTCGTGCCATTCAGCACGGAATTCCTCGACAGTGTGATTCTTAATCCTAGTCTTGACAGCTAAAGGAGCAATTCCAAGAGCAGGTTCCGGCCCAGTGAAAGCAGTGTTTCTACCTTCCAGAGCCAGCTGATCCGCCCCTTCATTACCGCCAATGCCATGATGGCCAGACACCCAAATGAGGCTAACCCTATTGGATTCACACAGCCTCTCTAGGGCTCTCCTGCATTCAAGTGTTAACAGCGAATTGATCCTGTTCGAGGACAGAGCTTTAATCGCGGCTTGACAGCATATATAGATATGCTTGTCGTGATATCCTCTGGAAAGGTTTTCCTGTACGCAGTCGAAGATTGCTGTAATCTCAGCCTGATATACAGTCGCATACCGTCCAAGAGCACGACTAATTCTTGCCCTGAAACTCTCCCTATAAATTCCCGCCGCAGATCCCTTCTTCATTAAAGAGCCATCTGTAAACCAGACAAGGCCCTCCGGTTTGAGGAAGGATGGGGAGGAATCCCTCCATTGTTCTCTCTCAGGAACAATTACACAAAACCTTTTAGAGGCAATTGAGACCGGAATAATGGCATCTCTCCTTGCTAGGAGAGGATCTGATCAGTTCAGTCCAAACTCGCGTATGCCCAAAATGCCAGTCTCTGTGTATTCAACGACCCCAGTCGTTTAAAAACGAATAGAAGCCTTCCGAGCCTCTTCCTCTACAAGCAAGTGCAGAGGACTTAGTCCCAGAATGGCCTCCATAGATCGGATCGGTGTGGTTCTTATAGCTCCAGTTATGCCCAGACAGGCAAGTCTCTGGAGCTTGTCAAGCATCCTCCTATATGTCGTCCTGCGAGTGGCGGGCCACCACACAGGATATGCCAATGCACAATATGAGGTTTTAAACCCCAAGTTGATCCGAAGGACCGTCTGCACGCCCATAGACACGCTGTGGTCGTTTTTGTGATCTTTTCAATATGATCCCTCTAGGTCAGTCGGAAGTCTATTAAGACACCCCAGATATTTTACCGACCCAGAAGGTCTCAACTCTTTCCCAAAGAACGTGAGCCTCTCAAGGTCCACTTTTCTCTTATGGGTAAATGGTACCATTTCGGTCTTGAGTCTGACCCGGGGTTTGACGGGGAGATAGGTCTCCCCGCTGCTCCGGCTTTGGTGTCGGTGGAGGTTTCTGTCGAAGTTGGAGCCTTTACCTTCGTCTCAAAAGTGACTTGGAGACCCCAGCATACGCCTTAAACTTTTGACGTGACAAGGCCTCAAAGGAAGCCTCATCAATGCCAAACACAAGGATGAGTTTCTGTTTCTCCTCCTTGCGATGGTACGTCCTCCAGAGATTAGTTCTTAGTCCTAAGTTCTGTCTCTGAAGACGTTTTAAAGTCACGTCCGTACTGTCCGGTGATCCATGAACAACGGCCACAACTTTGTCCTGGGAACGTGTTTCTGAATTCTCAGAGATGCATTATCCCATGGCTTAATGATTGGAATGGTCCCCTCCAACCAGTTCAGGGACCACTGATCTTCACAGTTCACCACAATGGCTCCCTGTTCCATCAGCCGGAAACCTCTGAATCTAAGAGATGCCAAGACAGCTCCATATTGAGTCTCTGAGATGACCACATCCGGATATGCCTCCGGTATAATGGTCACCCTGAGACTGCTGCCGTCTGCCCGTATGTGAGAGTGCCCGTTTTTTTGGGCCTCTTCTCAGGTTTTATGGAGCCTTGTTGAGTCGTCTCCTTTTGCAAGGAGCCAGCTCTACTAGTCCCCTCTTGTGAGCCCGGTTTCATAGACTCTTCTTCCGAAGGAACCTTAAAAGGTTTGCTGCTATTTTTTTTCATACAGTTCCCACGAGTAACTCTGAAAGGTGGTCCACCCCAGCAAAGCCGGCTTACTGAGGTAAGGCTATGTACTCTGGAAGGTCGCCTGGTATCCCAGAGGCTCCGTTCACGACACCCGATGCTTGCCAACACAGATACTCGATCGCAGATGGTACTTCAGTACTCAAGTCATAGCGTCGTTTCATGTTAGTCGTGTCTACACACTTTGATGGAGTAATATATTTTAATCTCCATAGTTGTGTTGATTAAAACTTTTACGAATATGAATCTTGCTATTTTTTTTGTATTTCTGGAGGACAAGTTTCTGAAACCTTTAAAGATATTTTTGTAGAATGTTGTTTTTTAGATATACAGGGTTTTCTTACTTACTAGGTTTAAAATCATTAACATGATTTTAAACCTTGATAACCGATAAAGGCAAATATATGGTTAAAATTTCTTGACATCGGAATTTGACATAAAAATTGGGCAACATTTTTGCCACTTAAATTTGTCAACCAAAAACCCAGGAATATTCAAAATGTAAATAATAAACTTCATAATAACTGAATAAGAGTTTCGTAAACTTGAATAAAGGTCTGATTAGCACGCCAATGTTTTCAAATTCAATATATTCATCAGACGGAAGGGTCGGTATAATAGTCTAAATATCTGACCAAACGCACGTGTTATTTAACAAAAATGTTATTTAGCTCGACCGCAATGTAAGTGTCCAAAGGTTAGCAGTAATAAAGGGTCGGCTAGTGTTTGTTTAGGCTCTTATTATAAATACTAAACAGTTTGAATAATTTTAATTTCTGCTTCCAGACGAATATTCGGCAAGGTCGGTTGGGTCTTCTTGTGAGAAATGCGATATTTGAATGTTAAGTCAGAAATAATAATGCGACTTAAAATTTGGTTGGGTGTTGGATACATGATATATTAGACAAAATACATTGTTTAATGTACGCATTTGCACAAAAGTAAATTATGTATATTTTGTATACGTGCAACAATTAAGTTGAATTTTTAAAGATTCGCAGTTATACAGTCCACTTCTTGTTTTATGATGGAAGATTAGTTGAAATACTAATTGGATTGGGATAATAAGGCTTCGGTAAGTGTATTTTTAACTGCCGTTTTCAACTTCTCTTCTTCTCTCAACAAATTATATTGTAACTTTTCTAGTATGTTAATATAGCAATAAATGATTTGATTGAAAATTTTAAAATATTTTTTAAAAAATTAATATTTTAACATTTTGTAAGCTATCTGTTGGTTTTTTATAGATTAAATGTTCTAAACAGCTTGGGAGGGCAAATAAACTGCTTGCCATCTGGGGTGCATAAAGCAAAATCTGTATATACATTTAAAGTCATATATCTCGGAAGCGAAACAAGATATCCTAATGCGCTTTGTAAAATATGATTGTGCTTTTTTTAGATTAGTTTAAAGATCCAACGGCTTTTGTAACTTAATTTAATTCGTTTTACTTGATTGTTTAGGAGATTAAATACAAAAACAATTTGATGGATTTTTTATCTTCACCCTAAATTATTACTTAAAAATAAATTGTTTTTTTTTAGAAATGTGTTAAAGGAATGAATCTATAGTGTCTGTTACCCAAATTTTATGCACGGTGTATAAAAACTTTAAAATTTTGAAACACATTTTTTTTTAGGGAAAATATCCCAACTTCAAATTGCCTGTTTCGAAGTAAATATCAGAAAACTGTAGCAGGCTATTTAGAAGTTAAGCTACGTTTTAATAATATCTTTGAGTCTTTATCTCTAGACGGTTTGAGAATTTTTTGAGAACTCCGTTAAATGAATTACCAGGATAATGAAACTATATGGGAAAATTTAAATCCAAAGAGCTTCCTATAAAAACTGGATATGAAAATGTGTGATTTTGATACAGAATAAGTCATAAACAATTGTATCATTGTGCAAATTAATTAAAATGAGTATGCAGTTTGTTAATTAAAATATATCTAAAACTCTTAAAAATTATTTAACCAATACAAATATAGAAAAAAGTGTATATAAACAGAGGTTTGAAAGCAAATGATGTTCTAGATAGAGGTTGTTAAAATGTTAATATTTTTTTCAGTTTTTTATATACATCGTACATTTCTAGACATGCCAGTAAATATTTTTTTATAAACATCTTTAGGATGCTATTTTTTCGGGTTGCGACCCCTTTAAATTTCCAGAATATTTTACTCCATTACTCATTTTGTTCTGTAATATTTTTCGTTTCTTTGGCCTATCTATTGAATCTAAAATTTACAGTCTCATTTAAAAAAAAGGAAGTTATACTTATATCTTTGATAATTGACAATAAACATATTTCAATTAAATATGATCTATAAAGAAACTAGCTAAGATTAGACAAAAGGTAACGTACTAGTTGGCACAAAAGATAGGAGTTTGATAACTGAGTAATCAGTCTTCCAGTCTTTTTTAAATGGTTCTTATTTGAGATTTTTTATTTCGTAAGGAATAATATTATAAATTATAGAACATATATATTTAAAAGATGATTTATATTTTTCTGTTTGAAGAACAGGATTAACCAAGTTATTTTGATTTCTATTATTTAAATTATGAGTATTATTTCGGACTTGATTTTTTTATATAAATAAATAGGCAATTTGTTTAAAATTGTTTTATGAATAGAGCAAAATACGTGGATTTCGCATCTAAATTCTAATTAAGTTAATTAATTCTATTAAAAATTGGAGATTTATGGCCATATTTTCTAAGACCAGTTGCATACCTGATACAATTATTATGTACAATTTATAATTTATATTTATCGTTAGATTAGATTATTGAAAGTAACGCAATAGCATAAAAATAGCATACTTCACGTGCATTATTTATTTTTGGTGTCGGAATAATAGTGCTAGTTTTCCATATTTCTTATTTTTCTTGGTGTGATATAATTATAGAACAAAATGAGGGATTTGACTTTGTAATAAAACTGAAGGTTTATTTAAAGGGGTCGTAACCCGGAAAAAATAACACTTTGTAGATTTTTGTAAAACTTATTTATTGACATTAGTCATACTATGACATGTACCAAATTTGGTTTTAAAATATCTGTTCGAGGTATATCAAAAAACTAAAAAATATTAACACTTTAACACTCTGTATCTCGAAGGTGAAGTGCTCCAAACCTTGTTTATATAATTGTTTTTCTTATTTTTATAAGTTAAATCTTTTTTTAGAGCAACGAACATACGTTATAATAATTTTAATTAATTTCCAGCAATTTGGGATCGATTTTCGGGTCCACCCTGTAGAACTAGGACTTTTACACAATTATACAATGGTTTTTTACATATCTTATATCGAGCTCATACATTTTCATATTTTCCTAAATTTAGTATAGGAAGCTCTTTCGATTTAAATTTTCCCATAAAGTTAAATATTTTAAATGCAATACCTATATTGCAAATTTCATGGCCGTGGTAATTAACAGAGTTATCAAAAACATTCTCAAACCATCTCGGGATAATGATTCAACAATATTTAAAGTCAGATTAACTTCTAAATAGCCGGCTTCAGTTTTCTTATATTTACATCGAACAGTTTATTATTCGGAATTGGGATATTTTTTCCTCGATTTTTCCCTAAAAATTTTTTTTCTCAGTTTTGAAGTTTTTAGGCACCGTACATACATTTTGGGTAACATATACTATAAAACACAATTGTCAGAAAAAAACATAATTTGTTTTGAAGTAGTATAGTTAGATAGTAAAAAGTTTAAAATAATTCAAAATTTTTATAACAAAAAATTCAATTCTCAAAATTTAAAGGGGATATAGAAAAATTCACTAATATTTAATCTGCTAACAATCAAGCAGAACATATCAAAAATTTTATTAATTTCCATAGTGGTTACTGAGATGAAAGTTTGAAAAAAAATCACTATTTTTTTGTAACTACCTGTTATATGATAACTGGTAAAGTTACGAAAGTCTTTGCGCTAAACTTAAATAAAGCATGATAATATTTTACAAAGTGCATTGGTTCATTTCTGAGAAATATAACTTTAAATTTATACAAGTATTTTGCTTTATGCACTTGAGGTGGCCAAAAGTTTAGTTTATAAGCTAATCTTGTCTTGGTACCAAGTTTCGTTTACGTTAAAAAAATAAGCAACTTATTTTACGGTTACTATCCTGGGCTCATTTAAACACAGTCAGATTGTGGCTAAACCTCCTTTCATTACTACGTTTGTTCTACTCAGATGAAATAACATTTATTGAACTAGTGACTCAATGAATTTATTTCCCATTAACTCTACCAAAACGCAAAAATTATATCTCAATTATTTACTATAATTGGAAATTATACTGTTATAATTGGTGACCAATAATTTTGAATGCTAATGAAATTTTGGATAATGCTAAAAGAGGTGTTGTTTGAAGCTATACAGTGTGTATTTGCTAAATCCCATTAATTGTTGTTTCCGTCACAAACATAATTTGTTATTTAATTAATTTATTAATCAGTGGAGTTTCCCAATTGGCACAGATTTCCGGCAAATCCTGTTTTGTTTAGTTTTATTATCTCGAATTAGTCTGCATGTTATAGAGTGTATAAAAAATGGCTTCGGTATGACCGCCGAGGGACCAAGCCTTGCGGAATTTTTCTCAAGCCGGTGTCTATTAATTGTATGACATAATAATTACAACAAACATTATTATTAAATACTTTTGCATAAGGGTGACAAATAACGATCCTATTATCCATTGTCGTTATTGACTTTTTTTTGTCATTTGAAAGGTAAATAGTTGTTTACGATATAAGTGTCAAAAATTATATTTTTTGAAGGCAGAATGAGCGAAGCCTCTTTATGTTGTGTTCCATCTAATAAATGCGATGAAATTATTAAAAATGTTTAACGATTATAATCCAAAAATCCAAAATTAACCAAGGTCTTCTAAAAGTTAATGTCAGTAATGTGATTTGGCGATTTTCTTACTGCTTTAAATTAGTTGTGTTTTTATTAGTCTCATTTAACAATATCTTTCGCAAATTACTCTTCAATTGTATTGACAGATATGGTGTTAGTTTATCGCCAAGTAAATTCGAGAGAAGCGGTAAATCAAATAAAAATTCCTGATAAATGCATTTTTCCGTATCTAGTCCTGTTTAAGGGAAACCGGCTCTCTAAAATCAGTTGAAGCGAATTCTGGACTCGCGAGATATCGCCGCCGTACCATTCAAGCTGGAGAAGAGATTCTAAATGGAGTGGAAAATGATGCAAGCACAAGTACAAGAATTCCTGCAAATGAAGCTGACAATATCTCTGCATCTTCAGTGTTACGAATTATGAAAGAGCAACACTTTTTTGGGAGGGTTTAGAAATTGATAATAATAATAATAATAAAAATTATGTTCTAAGGCAAGAATTTTATCAATGGTTTTTAGAACAACTAAGAACGATAAAAAATTTACTCGATATGTCTTATTTTATGATGAGGCTTCTTTCACAGAAAGAAGAATTGTTAATTTTCTCGTTTGTATACATGGAGTGATGAGAATCCCCATTTGTTGCTAATATCGAAATCGCAATACGAATGTTCAGTAAATATTTCGGCCGGAAATATCGATAATGTCATTATTGGTCCGATTGTTTTACCTAATAGACTGAATTACAATTAGGATTTGCCAGAATTACTTCCTGTGCTTTTAAGACGTAGAATTTGCAGTTGGAAATCCCCAGTGCCCCAATAGATGGGGCTAAGTGTTACACTTGGCATGTAAAGTACACCACACTGATCTAAAACATCGACGAAAGGGGGAGGTCTGTCAAAAGCTGGCCGTTTTCATGGATATACAGAGTTGTAGACAACCGCGAGCAATCATTGCACAGTTTCCATAGTTACTCACATTTTTTTCATAGACTCAGATTCGTGTGCCAAACTTTACAGTACGTCGTATAGATCTGATGCCGCGACGAAAGGGGGAGGTTTGTCAAAAGCTGGTTATTTCTATGGATACGCAGAGTTTTAGCCAATCACCAATGAGTAATGCATCGTTTCCATAGATACTTGCATTCATAGCCTCAGATTCGTGCGTCAAATTTTAGTACTGTTCCAGTCTGATTGAAGTTTCGTTCTTGTCATATCGGGCAATCTGTTAGTCGTGTCAGATCTCCCTGGGTACAAGTGTTATTTATTTATATATTTATTCGGCCAAAGTCTATATTATATTTATTTTTGAATATACCAAGTTTTCCAAACAATCCGTTTCTTCTTCAGTTCTCCATAAATTACATAACTCACACAAAATTTAAGTTTTTTACCAGTTAAAAGGTATTTACACTAATTAAAATGTATAGACAATTTTGAATAATTTTCAGAGATATTTAAATTGTAAAATTGAGTTGATTTTTTTACTAAAATTTTGATATGAAAGAAATTAAACAAATTAAAACTGTTTTTCCATCAAGCAAAGAAAAGTCGAAGTTAAATATGTCAAATGCATATTTTAAAAAGAGGTATGTTCAAAAATTAAGCAATTATTAATTATAAATAAATAAGATATAATATATATATATATATATATATATATATATATATATATATATATATATATATATATATATATATTATATAAAATATATATAAATAAATTTCGATGGGTGTAGGGAGATTGCCAATATAGAACATTATAAGACCAGAATAATCCGAGAAGCCATAGAAATTGAAAAACAAGGTGATTTGAATAAAAGGGACGAATCATTAAACCTACCAACAGTATGGAAGACAATAATCGACAAATCTAAAATCGCAAAAACTCAAGCGCAATTAGCGCAACAACAACAGCACCATCCGGAAAATATAAATAACGACCAACGCCTGCGCAGATATAACCTTTGGTCAAGAGTGTGGATATAAAAGGAAGCGTCGCAGTCACCAACACTTCAGTCTCTATTTGGACGCGAGAAAGAAAGCTTCGAAAATGCCAAATGTGATTTTGGCAAAACGTCAGTAAAACTGTTCTTTTCAGAACGACAGTAGTGAACGGATGTACACCCGGAATGAAAACACATTGTATTTTTCCATCCGTGAAGGAGTAAAAATCAACATATATGTATTATATATTATATATATATATATATATATATATATATATATATATATATATATATATATATATGAATATATTCGAGTTTCTTCAAAGTTGGTATATTAAAATTTAAGTTCTACGGGTATGAGAAAGTTAAAAGCTTTATTACCAGCATGTTTCACATCCCCACTTTCTTATAATTCCGCACATTAATATTAATTATGTAAATCATGTTACCATAACACACTTGGCGAGGACGTATAATGAGTATGCCTACATAACACGGGAACTAAATCATACTAAACTATGATCGATAGTTGCAGCTTACTAGACCACTAGGCGTGTTGACTAGCTAAACGAAGTTAGTTAGTCTCTTTGCAAAGTTTCTCCGTTACTACGCCGAATAATGCGAAAATCGTCGCATTTAGAAATTACCACGTAAAACAGAATATTTGTACGCTGTAATTATGTCGCGCATCGTAGGACAATTTTATGAATCATTTATTTTAGAACAAAGTGTAATTTATTGTTTGCGTAGAATATATTCATAGGTATGCAATCTTAAAACAATTATTTTTTTACTTAAATATTTTGTATTATTACCCTATCTAACTAGTTTATTTTTTAATAGTTTAAAGATTGACAAGTGTAAATTTCTAAGATTTGTTTATATGATTATCATGCAAAAGGCTTTTCTATAGAGAATGTAAACTAATTTGTGTGCAATGGGAGGTGATTTATCTCATAAAAACAGAAAAATAAAAGTTTACATAAACAGGGATTTGCAAAAGCTTCATTTTCGAGATACTTGGTCTTAAAATGATATTTATTTGTCGTTTTGATCCACTTTATACAATTCTAGAAATTTTAAAATTAAATTTAGGACTTTGTATACTATTGATAACGCTAATAAAGAGGTTCCCGAGCTACAGCCGATGCCCTTTATTATTGGACCACGCTATACAAAGTTATCATTCCTCGATTGACTTCAAATTTTGATCAAAAATTAACGGATTTATGAATATAACCTTGCAAAATTTTGGTAAATATCCAATATGGCGGAACAAAATGATGGCCTGGTGATATTTGAAAAAAATAATAATAATAATAAAACTAATTATCTAAATTACCTCGACATAAAAATCAAGTGTTACATAGAAATGAATTGGTAACATTTTGGCCTGGTAAAATAGTTAAAAAATCGTCCTGAGAAAGGCCTTAAATGTGATATAGAGATAAAATTGCAGAATTGTAGTACGAATATTTGAAAAAATAATGCATAGTCAAATGTATATTTATTTCGTTAAGGGAGAACTGCACGCAAAAAGTGAAAAACTAGCGACAAGGTCTAGTCAAGTTCAAAGTAGGATGAAAAGGTACCTACGTATAGAAAAAACTTCCTGCACGTCCGACCTCAAAAAAATATGTTATGCATAGGCAATTTAAACTACATTTCGTTTAAAAATGGGTTCAAAAGGGTTCACGCGCTGCAGAAATACAAAGACATGAGTACGATTTACCATTTCAAATTTTGCAGTTACTTAGACAAAGTATCAATGCAAGGTGGTAAAGAGCCATTTTTTGGAAAAAAAAATTATATGCGACGGCATTTGCGTCAAAAAGTGGTCGAAAAATGGTCGAAAATGGACAAATATACTTCTATTTTATAATTCTAGATTAGATTTTTTCATAAAAAATCGCATTTAGAGCCGAACTATACATATTTCCCTATTGAAATCACATTGAAGCTAATACATATCTCTTATAGTTTTAACATAATATTGCAGCGGCGGAAGCCTTGCAAATGATCCATAATACTGCGTGCAGTTCCCCCTTAACACCAGTATTATACCCAACACCCAGTGCGGATTTAGAAAGAAATTTGGTACTACAGTAGCTCTTGCTAACGTAATAGATGATATTGTTCGGGCTTGTGACAAGCAAATGAATAGTTTGTTAGTACTGCTCGACTTTTCGAAAGCTTTCGACACTATCAATCATGAATTCCTTGTTTCTAAGTTGAAATATTATGGTTTTGAAAATGAATCTTTTCTTCTTATTAAGTCATACTTATCTAACAGATTGCAAGCTATATTTTCTAATAATAAATATTCTGATCGAGTCGAGTTAGTTTCTGGTGTACCTCAAGGTTCAATTTTAGGTCTGTTACTCTTTCTTATTTATACCACGGACATACTAAAATCTTTAACTTTTTGTCAGGTCCAAGCATTCGCCGATGATACACAAATATATTGTATTTTCATTCTAATAGTTCCATAGAAATTGAGACCAATATAAATCATGACCTAAAAATTTTAAGTGAACTCTCACAGAGCAACAACTTGCATTTAAATCCATCTAAATCTTGTCTTTTAATTTTTGGAATAAGAATAAAGTTGATTTTTTTAAAAACTCACTTAATATATCAATAAACGACTCAAAACTAAATTTTGTTGATTGTGCGAATAAATTGGGTTTACTGTTGGATACTAGACTTAGATTCAAGAACCACCTTAAAAAAATTTCAAAAAACTTACCTGTCGTTAGAAATGTTATATAATAACAGACTTATATTAAATAGGAATTTAAGAAGACATTTATGTGAATCCCTGGTTTTGTCCAATTTTAATTACTGTGACTTTATCTATGGATTTTGTTTGGATCAAGAGAGTAAATCTCGAATACAAAAAGTCCAAAATGCCTGCGTGCGATTTGTGTATAGTGTAAGAAAATATGAACATATATCACATCTATTTAATCCTTAAATGCCTATGCGGGGTTCCGCTGAGACCCCAAGTTATAATTTCATCTAAAATCTTTCTTATTTTAAGACATTGGCAACATCGCATCTAGGTATATGTCGGTAAATATCTGCTACACTACTTTTTAGTATGTTGCGGCGCGTCCTAGCAATAGTGTCTCCTAACAGTTGTTTATATCTAAGTGGGCTCTCGCAAGAACCCCGAATGGGTATTGAGTGGTGCGAAAAATTTGCGTTATTTTATACGATTTTGTTATAGTTATCAGTCAAAATAAATAGCAAGCGCAGTTGGGAGAAAAACAAGCCCCTTGCAGATAAGGAGCATCAAGAAATAGTGAACAATTTAGATTTGGAGGCAGAAATGGGGTATAATAGCGAAAATCCTTCGGACATGGGGATGATCGAGACTTGATGCAGGAAAATGTGTAGAAAACGGAGGATTATCTGGAAATACAAAGTGAAGTGGAGTCAGACGCCGAATCTACAGAACCAGAAGAAGATGCTGAGGAGGTGGTCCAATATATACAGCCAAATCGGGTTTGCAGTGGAATAGTGTGCCTTTGTGAAATCTAAAAGACTTCAATGAAATATTATAAATGCACGTCCAAGTATTACAGGTGTAACAGAAAAGAACCAAGGTTTTCGTGTTGTATCAGACTTGGTAGTATCCTATCATGGCAGTTGACGAGGAATAACCACTGATAATTTTTTCTCAAGTGTTCCGTTGACTAATTATTTGCTTACTAAGCAGCTAACATTACTTGGAACTGTTCGTCAGAACAAAGCAGATACACCAGCACAACTAAACCAAACATCTAGGCCTAGAGAATCATCTATGTTTGCATTTACCAAAGATTTAGCTATGGTCTCTTACATTCCTAAAAAGAATAGGATGGTACATATCAAGCCAACATGACAATGACAAAATTTGTACAGACATGCAAAATAAGCCGTATATGATTTTAGATTACAACGCAACTAAGGGTGGTGTTGATAATGCAGATAAACTTATTAGAGAGTATTCGTGCAGCAGAAGAACAGCTCGATGGCCATATAGATTATATACATTGAAAAAAAACCCTGATTGGCAAAAACAAAATTTCTCGCGAAGACGCTCCTTTCTTTTGAAATTAGGGGATGATCTTGCTTGGAAAAATATGGAGAAAAGATCCCACTACAAAAATCATAAAAAACACGTAATATCAGCTCTTCAGGATTGCGGCCTAGTAGTGAAAGACCAACATGTTCCTCAATCAGTAACTCCTGCTAGAAGATGGGCTAGATGCTATCAATGCCCTCGAAAAGGCGACAAGAAAGTAAACACAACCTGCAGTGTTTGCAAGAAATTTATATGTGAAGTTCACAGGAAAAAAGAGCAAATAATTACTTGTACCACCTGTTTGTCAAACTAATATACTTTTGAATGCGTTTATGTTTTATAATACAATAATTTTGCCATTTTCTTTTTTTTTGTTATGGAATAACGTTTAATTTTTTTTTAGATCTTACTTAATAGATTATTTGTTATACACGAATATCGTGTCGATTTAGGTATTTAATATAAATTAAATAAATATGTGTTTAAAATTCTTCAAGTTGCATTATTTTTTTACATGTAAACATTATATATATATATATATATATATATATATATATATATATATATATGTATATATATATATATATATATATATATATATATATATATACATATCTATATACATATATATATATATATATATATATATATATATATATATATATATATATATATATATATATATATATATATATATATATATATATATATATATATATATATATACATATATATATATATATATATATATATATATATATATATATATATATATATATATATATATATATATATATATATATATATATATATATATATATATGATCTGGGGTCCTTGAAGAACCCCATACCGGCAAGTAGGTTGATTTCAAGACCATCGGCATTAAAGGGTTAAGGAAATTAACTGGTTACGAATGGATGCTCGACGAAATCTTCACTTTTGTACTTTTTTAATTAAAATTATCAATGATCCTGCTTCTCCTTCTTCAGTTCGAGAACGGCTGCTAGTGATATTCATAATGTTAGCGTCAGAATGAGACATGGCTTGACTATGCCCAAATCACCAGTGCGCCATTTTCAGCGTGGTTTTTCTTATAATGCTGTAAAATTCTATAATTTATTACCATTTGTATTTTTAGATTTAAAGTTTGATTTGTTTACATCCAAATATAAAAAACATTAATGAATTTGCAGAAAAAAAACTGATTTTGCATTAATTGATATTTTTCAAATTCACACTTAAATATATTATTACTTACAAAGCAAAAATAATTTTTTCTGTTCAGTCAGGTATTTTCATTGAAGCTATTGATTTTTTTACTTAAGTATTGTGACAAATAAACAGGTACGAATTCAACATGATGGAATAAAATGGTGTAAAAACTGGCTTAGTCAATTTATTTATTTTAAATAATGTCCAAAAATCAAATGTGGCGTAGATACAAACTGGCAAAATATTGGTACGTTTTCAATATAGTGGAACAAAATGGTGCCCAATAAAAATATTTGGAACTAAATTGGATCACACTTCGCTATTCCTAAGAAAAGAAAAGATTTATAAAGAGGGAAGTTCCGGGTAAAGGAAATTTAACATAAAAATATAATAAAAATAAATTGAGACCCAGAATCTCCTTTACAAATCATTTTATATGCATATATAACATTTTTTAAAAATCAATTAAATCTCGTTTGATATATCATTCAAACATTGTCCTCGACGTAATACTTTAAAAACTCCCAATCCGAAGTTTTGACCGAGAGTATAAGAAAGTTTTAAGCCACACGTCTCTTCGATATATCTCCAACTGATCTGTAAGTGTCATCTGACATTTTCCCATCACACACTCCAAGCATGCATGCCGTGCTAACTTCAAAACTCGTCAAGACTTTAACAAGAATTGAACGGACGCGCAAAGGCTGTTTTAAAAACTTTAGCGCGTTCTCCTTCGAGAATAAAATATCGAAAAGTTTCCCATTCGTGTATGACCTTCCGCAATGCCGGGTTGTAACCGATGTGTCTAAATATCGGAAATACAACTAAATCCATTGTAGATACTGCTTGTAGGCCTATTACAGATAAAGGCATACTTTTTCTGAAGTACCTAATAAATGGTCTCTGTTGAGATTGCGTGTATGTTGATAATTTAAGTACCAAGCAGAAGTGTGAAATATTCATAACTTTTATTGAACATTATATTGATCTGGCTCTCCCAGAAAAGAAGTTTAAAGATTATAAAGACTGTCCAATAGTGTCTTGGCTTAATGAGAACTTTAAAAACAAACTAAATAAGTTACGTGAAGAACTAAAAAAGTCTAAAACAAATTCCAATAGTAGATACTTTAATCAGGATAACTATAAATTATTAAGCTATCTGGAATGTCGTTAAAAGCAACCCTACACTGTTCTCAAATAAAACTCGAACAAAAGTTGAATTAATGCCTGACGACTTAAACAATTTTTTTATTGATGTACGTCATAAACTTATTGAAAACTTGCCGAAAACAAACAAGATTTTATACAATCTTTCCGTACCTCTTTGGAAACTAAGCTCCGTGACAGAGATTTTACATTTTCTGGAAGTCAGGGATATAACAAATGGTTTTAAAAATAAAGCTAGTAAGGATTTTTATGGTATTAATGTCAAACTAATTAAAAGTATAGTAAACGAAATTAAATTAAAAGTATAGTAAACGAAATTATTATCCCCTTACCAAATTATTAAATTTGATAATTTGATGCAGTCCTCGCAATGCACTAAAAATATCCAGTCTTGCCTATTCATAAAAAAGTTCAATTGATCAACCCAGTAATTACAAAACCAACATCAATAGTGCCAGTTTTCTGAAAGATCTTTGATAAAGCTTTTAAAATAGGATTTCACCCTATTTTAAAGGCATTGACTTTATTTCTGTTTCACAGTTTGGTTTTAGACGCTCTTATCCCATAACAGTGACTATAAATGAACTTATTAAAATTATTAATGAAGGTTTTGACAATGGGGAATATATAGGCGTTTGGTTTTGCGATTTAACAAAGGCATTTGATTGTGAGTTTTTTCAGCTTTTACTAAAGAAATTTGATTTTTTTTAAATTGAGTCCAAATAGCAAAATACTTCTTTGTTCTTATCTAACAAACAGAAAACAGCTTGATGTAAATTAGCCATGTCAAACTCAAAGTCACTGATGGGCCAAAAGCATGAAGAGCATCGACTAGGTGGGCCGCAAAACCTTATCTTAAAGAAGACAAAGTACTGAAAATCTTGAGAAAAAGTACTAGTATGGGACACGTCTGTTTATTAAATTTCCAATAAAAAGGACATTACAAAAAACTACAAACATTAAATTCTTTTGCCAGATATTTACATCTTTTGTCTTTAATTAAGTTGTCTATTTGTCGCTCGAATTTATCGGCGGAAATACCTTTTAAAACTGCGTCCAAGAGTGCGCCCGTCAATCGCGTTCTTGCGGGAGATTTGTTTCCTTTCGTCAAAGAAAATAGTTGTTCACACTTATAGGTACTTCCAAATATTGACATGATTTTACAGGCAAATTTTCTCATTTCTTGGTATTGAACAGGCAAGTACTTATAAAATTCTAACGTACCAACACTATCATCTGACTATCACTGACACTGAATCTCAATTACTTCCATTGGCAAGTGAGGGGGAACTTTATCGATATCGATAGTGAATAGACCAGTAAATAGAGAAAAATTGTTCTCTGGGTCTTAAAATCCCGAAAACGCTTCTCAAATTCTGCCAGAAGGCTTCTCATTTTCACTGAATATATTTTGTATGATATTGGGACACTTGTGCTTTCCTGATATGACTTACAAGTCAGAAAATGTGACAGATTATCCTCTGCTAACTGTTTTTCCCACAACATCATCTTACACTTGAAAGCTTTCACATGATCATGCATATCTGTAATAACTTGACGTGGTCCTTGCAATTTCGTATTTAAGTCCGACAAGTGTTTTGTGATATTTACCATAAATGATGAGATGAGATCTTATAAAAAAGGTACATCGCATAATAAGCTGACATCTTCTTTTGTTTCCATGAAAACGCGTATTTCTTCTTTGAGTTTCCAAAACCGGTCGAGTACCATAGAACACGAAAGCCCTCGCACCTCTGCATAATATGGTAAACCAGTGTACTCACTTTCTAAATCACGTAAAAATGCAGAAAACTGTCGCTGATTAAGGCCTCGTGACCTTATGAAGTTTATAATTTTTTTCACTGACTTTAAAACACTTTCCAACTTGATCACTTTTGAGCATAAAACTTCTTGGTAGATTATATAATGCATATGATGAAAACCTGATTTGTCACTGCCCGTTTCTCTGATCTTTGTCTGTAATATTTTAACGAAAACATTTTTTACTCCAGTCATTGAAGGAGCTCCGTCTGTTGCAACGCAACAGAGTTTTGAAAAATTTAAATGGTACTTTTGCACAAGTCCATAAACAGCATTGAAAATATCCTTCCCAGTTGTTGTATCATGCAATGGTATTAATTCCAGTAATTCTTCATACACATTGACGTCTGTATAAACCGCACGAAGAAAAACAGCAAGTTGCGAAACACCACACACATCCGTACTTTCGTCACAGGCGGTAGAAAATGCAATGGAAGAGTCTGATTTTGTTTTTATCTGATCACTTATATTGGCAGCCAAATCAGTAACTCTTTCAGCGACAGTATTCCCTGACAAGGGTATATTTTGAAATGCCTTCACGCTCCCGGAACTTACAATTTCCGCGGCCTTTACAAGGCACTCTTTTATAAATTCACCTTCAACAAATGGTTTTGAGACTTTCGCGATCAACTCCGACAGTACGTATCTCGCTTGAAGGACAAATTCATTTTCTTGCTTTGGACTTTTCGTTTCTGACCTTGCCTGTATACTTATCAAACATAGTTTTATGAATATCATAGTAACGTTTTATATTATATAATTTTGGGACACCGACTGTACTACTACAAATCAAACAAATAATTTTTTCTTACACTTCACAGCAAAAAAAACTCTAATTCCCACTTTTCTTGAAAGAAGAAGAACAAGAAGAAGAAGAAGAAGCAAGTTTCCTATTACTTCCACTTGGTTTTGAAACAGACATGTTAAAAACTGAGTCCGAAATAAATTATAGTAAGTACTGTTAAGTGTTGTAACAATAAGTGCGCAACTCAACTCGAAACTCTATCGCAACTGACTCATAAGTGACTAAACACTGAACAGAATGTTCAGATAGCGTCATCTGTGTTTTTGCGCGATAGAATTTCATTAAACAAGCCAGATACCGTTTGGCTTTAGGTTTTAGGTTGAGTATGTGTAGTTCATCCTCCTAAACATAGATGGCACTATGTACAATTGTACATTTTATTATACCAATCGTTGATGCAGCGGCGCGCGCTTTCAAAAATGGTTTTCAACTTGTTCGCGGCCGCATTATCTGGCTGTTTTCAAAACTGATTTGGGCCGCAGAAAAATGCTCACTGGGCCGCATGTTTGACATGGCTGATGTAAATGGTTATAAATCTAATTTAGAACATATATTTAGCATGGGGTACCACAGAGATCGGTACAAATACCACTGCTCTTCTTGATCGATGTCAATGATCTGGAGGGCTCTGATCCCATTGCTGATTTTGTACTCTGTGCAGATAAAACAACATTGTTAAAAAGTTAAGCCTGGTGAATGCTGTAGGGAAACTCAATCGAATGTCTCGGAATAGTTTCACAACAATCAGCTTGATTTAAATAAATCTAAAACACAACTACCTTTCTATCGGAGACCTAAACGGTTTTGATATACCTAACTCTGTCTCCTTTTTTGGGGGTTAATAATAACGCAAAATTCTCATAGAATGCTCACGTCGATGCTATTGGTGACAAATTTGCTTTTGGAGGGTTTTCCTCCCGAAACTTAGTGGATGTGGTGTCCGAAACTGTCTATTATATTTTTATCGAATCAAGAATTTCTTACGTTATTCTGGCCTGAGCCATGCCCCAACACAAAAAATTATTTGCTCTACAAAAAGGGGTGTGAAATGGTGCCGAATGTATATCATGCTGGTTGCGAAAATATTTGAGGTTATAATCGTTAGAACCTTATTTTTATAATAATAGGGTTATTTATTCATTGTGTTATTTTTCCACCCATCAATTTAAAACGTACCGGGTGGTCGAAATTGGTCTGTTTTAACAGAGAAAACCTATTTCCTGACTAGATAGAGCAAAACTGACTTAGGTGTCATGGGCTCGATTTCTGAGAAATGTTTAATGGCAAAAACCGCCTGCCGATATTTTCACTGCCAACTGAGATATAGGGCGTTTTTCAATTTTCGGCCATTTTGAAAATTGTCCATAACTTTTTTATTTTGCGGAATATTAACATTCTGCAAAGACATTCTAAAGGCACTTTTTTATGTGCAATCCAGTGGCGTACTCAGATTTTTTCTATAGTTGTCCGTTTTATTATAAATAGGCAAAACTTTTTTTTTCAAATGGAAATCATAGTTGGCTATAAATTATAAAAAATGCTCGCGTTTAGCCCTTTTCAGTGATATAAAGTTGTAGGTACTTATTTTCAAAAATAACGAAAATATTAGGTGTTTTTGGTTTACATCGAAGTAGGCCTTGGAATAATGACGCGCGTTCAATATTTTGAATATATTGCTGTCAGATTACTGTAGTCTGGTGTAATTATTGCGTTTTGGTGTTATCTTTATAAAGTTGTGTTAAGTTGCTGACAAAATATGTTTGAGAATTATGAAAAGTATGATATGTTAAAATGTTACATATTATCTAACGAAGTTCCTGAAGCAGCTAGTGAATTATATTTTAATACATTTCCCGAGCGACGTCAACCGGATAACCGAATTTATCAAACATTAAAAAGTAATTTAGTAAATTACGGAAGTTTTAAAAAGTTAAGAACAAGACATTATGAACTAAAGGAAGAAAAGGAAATCCAGCAGCTAAATATAATTGGTGAGGTATTAGATCATCCTGGCACCTCCTCTCGAACATTGGCTAATATAACGAATGTTCCAAAGACCACCGTTTTAAAAATACTCAAAAAACATAAATTCAAACCGTACAGAACGAGAAGAGTTCATCAACTCCGTGAAGGGGACGCCGCTAGAAGATTGAGATTTTGTCAGTGGTATGAGCAAAAATTCATGGAGAATGAGAATTTTCCATTAAATATTATTTGGAGTGATGAATCCAGAGTAGATACTTCTGGTATATTTAATAGATATAATTCATATCACTGGTCCACTGAAAATCCACACGTAGTTGTGCAACAAGACCGGCAAGGTCGGTGTGGATTCAATATATGGGTGGGGATATTCCGAGGAAGATTTGTGGGACCTTATTTTTACGATGGAAATTTATTTGCAGATGATTATGTAAATATTTTGCGCACATATATTGTCCCTTTGTTGAAAGACATACCTTTAGCTGATGCCAGAAATATCTACTATCAACAAGATGGTTGTCCCCCGCACAATGCAAGGATCACAACTGATCTTTTAAACTTCGAATTTCGAGAAAATTGGATTGGTACGTGGGGCCCCATACCTTGGCCTGCTAGGTCCTGTGACTTAACTCCCTTAGATTTTTTTTTGTGGGGAAGATTGAAGGACTTGATATTTAAAGGAAGAACCTTTCACACAAAAGAAGAATTGCAAGAGGCCACTAGGCAAGCTTTTGCATCTATTAGCCCAGTTGAACTAATAAATAGTTGCAACTCGGTACGCAAAAGATGCTTAGTTTGTATTCAACAGGGAGGGGCTCAATTTGAACAACTTCTCTAAATATATTTATCAGAAACCTATCTAACTAAATACCTAGATTTTCATAATTATTTTTTATTTTCACTTGTAGCTGTAAATAGTAGTTTAGTTTGTTAATTTTGTTCAACTTTGCTATGTAAACAAAAAAAAATAAAAAAAATTAATAATAAATAATTAA
Source organism: Kuschelorhynchus macadamiae (assembly GCA_030620095.1). Lineage (NCBI taxonomy): Eukaryota > Metazoa > Arthropoda > Insecta > Coleoptera > Curculionidae > Kuschelorhynchus > Kuschelorhynchus macadamiae. Next base: position 2,571,822 of record JAUTXW010002010.1, read on the forward strand.
AATAACGTTAGCTAGTGTTATTTAAAGTTGTGTTTAAGTTGCTAACAAACTATAAATCTTAACAATACATAATTGAGATATTGTCATCACAAATCAAAGCCTACTTCGATGTAAACCAAAAACGCCTAATATTTTCGTTATTTTTGAAAATAAGTACCTACAACTTTATATCACTGAAAAGGGCTAAACGCGAGCATTTTTTATAATTTATAGCCAACTATGATTTCCATTTGAAAAAAAAAAGTTTTGCCTATTTATGATAAAACGGACAACTATAGAAAAAATCTGAGTATGCCACTGGATTGCACATAAAAAAGTGCCTTTAGAATGTCTTTGCAGAATGTTAATATTCCGCAAAATAAAAAAGTTATGGACAATTTTCAAAATGGCCGAAAATTGAAAAACGCCCTATATCTCAGTTGGCAGTGAAAATATCGGCAGGCGGTTTTTGCCATTAAACATTTCTCAGAAATCGAGCCCATGACACCTAAGTCAGTTTTGCTCTATCTAGTCAGGAAATAGGTTTTCTCTGTTAAAACAGACCAATTTCGACCACCCTGTACATACTTTTTCATGTCTTCTTCCAACTAAATAAGAAAAAATATAATTGTATGCGTGTATTTGTTAATCACAACCTTATTTCGAACTTATATTAAAATGGTCATCGTTTCTTATGATTATAAACCTTCCGAGGCACACATACAAAAATTTTGTTTGGTGAAGTTACAAATTTTTTCAGTTATTCAGAAACATGCAAATGCCTCTACTACAACTCTCGCTTGCAAATTTTTGCTTATACCAACGTAAATAACACAGTAATAACATTTAAACTTACTTAAAAGGCGACAATATCCTAAAAACCAGAATGACGCTTCAATATTTATATGCGGTGTGACGTGAGACGGCCCGGGAAAACCCGTTTTTACTCAATTGCTTCCTTAATATAATATTTGTTCACTTATTTTAGAATAATATTTCATAGACTTTAAAAATAGTTGTTATATTTACGACATGTAAACTAGGTAATAACATGAATTGATAATTGGCAATTGACATGCATATTAGGATTACTTCTTTAATATAATACCTATTAAACAGTCATTTTAAAACTTTAAATAATAATTATTGTATATTTATATAACGTATGTAATTATGTAATAACATGAATAAAATCTAAATCTAATTAAAACTGCATTTTGAGAAACACTTTACAATTATTTGTATTAACTAACTGTGAGGAAAGTAGTACCCATTTTCCGCTATAACCAAGATATTGCTTAGAGTATAGAGTAATTAGGTTAGTGATATGCCATAGCAGATTTACGAAATGTCTCAACGAATCAAACTACACCCCTGGGATTTTACTATTTCAAAGTTTTGTTATGCATGCCCTAGTTCTGGCCGCCCTACGTTAAACGAGATACTGCACCAACTGATACAGAGTCCTTAATGAGCTTTTTAAACTTGTCCGATTATGCTTGAATCTGAGAAATGGTTTCCTCTGAAACTTTCATTGTTTCTTATTAGTGTGTACTTGAAAGCAATTGTGGTGCACGTAATAAATTACCAGCGATTGGCCGAAGCGGTTTTGAAATAAATTCCTTTAACTGAAGAATACCCTCAATACACCATTACGGTAACGTTAACAGTTTTACTTGAACTTTCATTTATATAGTTAGTGCTACAGTTAAATTTATTTACAGAATTGTAAATTATCAATCTGATTTAAATTTTGTAATGGATTTCTAACTCACTTCCCCACAAAATTAACTTCAAATTTAGTATGCGTATATAGTTCGCGTGACAATACAATTTGATACTTTCGTATGTGAAAAATTCAGAATGGCGTCCTAATATTGCGGAGAAGTAGAGTTAATTATGGTCCGATTCAAATGAAAAATAGTATTTTCTACATCTTAATAACTACTTAGTGGATTGATTTCACATTGTGTGTTCTAACTGATTGTAGTATAAAGATGAACTAATAAAATTCAAGATGACGAAACAAAATGGCGGCCAAATAAAATGTAATTGTAAAAAATTATCATCTCAGGTTTTATATATCTTCACGTTTTAGCGTCCCTAGATGCCAAAAAACATATTTTACCAATTTAGCTCGTCTGTCTGTCGATCTGTGTGTCTGTCTCTAAAGTTGCGGCATAGCTTAAAAACTATTTACCAGATTGACTACAAATTTTAGTTAAGAATTAAGGGTCATATGGGGGTCATAATATACATCAAATTTTGCACAGAAATCGAGTGTTACATAGGAATGAAGTGGTAACATTTTAGTACCAATCCAAGATAGCAAAACAAAATGACGACCTAATAAAATATCTAATAAATCAGCCTCAAAGTGTTACTTATTAGATTAATTTCAAACTTTGTACAATCATTAATTGTGATATAGAGAAAAGATTGTTGTTCGAATTTAAGATGGCAAAATAAAATGGCTACCAAAGAAATGTTTATAACGTAAAAAATCAAAGTAAACAACAAAGCAAAACTTGTGTTTACATTTAATTGGTAAAAAAATGTTATTCAATTGTCTTTGAATTTCACAGAAATATTGATATAGGTGTAATCTGATTCGAATTCAACATGTGTAACAAAATGGCGGTGTATGTTAATGTAAAGATTACTTATCGAATTTATTTTAAATTATGTCCAAAAATCAAGTGTAACATAGGTAGAAACTGGTAACCTTATGAAGTGTGATATTTCTGTCATACTCAAATCTTTTACGCACTTGTAAAACATCACTAGACTGGAAATTTTGCGCTCTTTCCAAAAATCGAAAAATCCGATATGGTGGCCATAAGAAAAATGAATGTTGAGGCGGGTTGCGGGATAACAAAAGACGATGGAGACATGTCGAACATACAATCTTATTCGTCTTAAAAAAAGTTTCCGAATAATGTCACATTTTGACAGCTGTGAAATTTACCGTTTTGGATTTACTGGCGAAAAACGATATCCGCCATTTTATATTGCAAATAAAATCACCCCGTAGTGAATTTCTTTTTTCACTGAAATAATTATTTACAGTTACTATTTGAAGTCTATTCGAAAAGTAGTTTGTTAAAAGTGTATAAGTAATCCACGTATCCCAATGTTTTACAATGTTTCCAACAACATGAATCGATTTACCGTGTCGAAAGTCTTATGTACATCTAACACATAATTATTTCTTTTACCCATTCAATTTTGTAGCATAATAAATTAATTAATGGTACATATTATATTTAAAAATAATTGAGTTAAGAGCCTTTCAACTGTACGCAAATAAAATACATTTTCGATTTACCAGGTAAACAGTGATAACTGTTAACACCTACACAATCCTATTATTCCGTTAAATTTTCATTTTATATTCCAGTTTTATTGAAACATGTTGCAACCCATAAAATGTTGCGAGAACACAAACTGCACATAATGGCGCGACCAGTAAATCAATCGAAAACAAACAGTGGGACAAAAACGTTATTAGCAATAAAAAAGCAGAACAAAAGGAATTTATGAAATTAATAATCGCGATAGCGCTGCAGCAGCCATTGTGGTGTTAATCCTGGGCGTTAAGCCTGCATTAGTAAAATTAAATTCCGCACCCTAATTTATCTATAGATTATATTTTATTTCACTATTCCGACACATGACGCTGGTTTTTAGTGCTTGAAATATACGGGGGCGATCACCGAGTATTAGTTCTACAGTGGGGGTGAGATTCCAATAAAGTAATTGGCTGTCGGGTTTTTGTTGACTACTAAGTCTCTCCGGATCCTTCTCAGTGATTACTTAGATTAACGGGTTTATTATGATTATTTGTCTTATTTTATTGACCAGTAAAATATTAATGAATACTTTTGGGCAAAAACAATATCTGGTAAGTTTTGGTAAAATAGATGTTTTATTGAGGTAGATATATATTTTCTCAATATTAGTAACATTTTAGAGTGTTGTTTTACATTTTTTACAGATATTAACTTCATTTAAATAAAAAATTTAGTGGCGTAATGCAGTATTTTTGTACTTTCGGGCAGTGGCGGCTATTCAGGTGAAGTAGGTGAAGTGCTGCTTCACCAGGAAAAATAAACAAGCAGACATCTAACTATATTTTTATATATCTCTTAAAATTTAAGTTTTTACATTCATTTATTCACCTAATTGGCAAAACATAAATCTCGAATAAATATTTGACTTGACCGTTGGCGGCATGTCTTTTTAAAACTTTCAATCGACCTTTATTACAACAACTATAACAGTGGCGCAAACCGCTTCGACTTTGCTGGAGGTGCTATGTTTAGTTTACGGTTTTCCTACTACGTTGCTATGACAACGCGTTCGCGATGACGTCGACCGCATGGAAGATGAATGTTAACCAGCGCCATACAACACTCTCGGTGAATTGCTAACGCAGTACACTACACCCACGTGTCGTTCAGGTTGGGTTGGTTGTTTACTTTTATTTTCGCGGATTTCGCTGCAACCTGTTAGTTCCTTTGCAGTTTACTTTTGACTGTTTTGTGTTCTATTTATTTATGGTGTTGTTACAACTTTATTTGGTGTCGGGTTTATTAATTTACGTTATTGATGAATCCGATCACGAATGTGGTTTGCATTTTGTTGGAAACTCCATTAAATCGATGGAAGGAACAAGATCAGAGTTTTAATCGTCATCTTGGTTTTCGGCGTACAAATGGTTATGTAGTAGTCAAATATTAAAAAAATTGTTTTGCTAGCCTTGTTTTTTAGTTTCCAATAAATATTCAGTGTGGAATAAGGGAGGATTTGCAGGTATTTTAAATATATGAAGGTCTTTACATAAACATAAAGACTCGGCGAATTAATGCTAAAAACATTTGTAAAAAATCGAACACTATAGCTGACACTTTAAAAAAAAATTCTAAACTATATAAAATACATTTTAACGAAACCGTCCTATTCAATAGACTATTTATGTGCTTGGTAATGCAAAACAAGAGTTAGTCTTTCGCGGCCATGATGATAGCAGCGAGTCAATAAATAGAGGGAATTTTAAAAAGTTTTTAGGTTTATTAATATCGAGAAGTTCCCAAGAACTAAAAGATCATCACGAAAAAACTAAAAATGTTTTTACTGGTTACTCGAAAACTATTCAAAACGAAATAATTAATTATTAATTGAATGCATTTCTGATTATTTAAATGATCATGTAAAAAATGAAATAATGAACACGCAGTTTTTTTCTGTGCAAGTGGATGACACTACTGATATTAGTGCTACTGATATTACGCAAACCTCCCAGTGCTCCATAATTTTAAGATACGTTAATTCAGAAGGTTCAGTAGTCGAGAGATTCTTAGGATTTTATAATGTCAGCTCCCATAGAAGGTCAGAGAATTTATATTCTCTATTGGATCAAATTTTGGACCAATTTGACTATAAACATAAATTAAAAGGGCAACGTTACTACATCTAAATGGCCTCCAAAAAAAAAAAAAAGAAAAAGCTCCGCAGGCTGTATTTGTCCTGATGCAACAAAGTTTAAAAATATTTCTAAATGTCGAATTTTTTTGCAAGCCTTAGTTGTATTCCCTTATTTTTTCATCGCTCAGCCAAACCAAGGTATGCTCTTACATCTGCATCTACGAGGCGTATACCAACAATTACAGAAACTCGTTGGTCTTCAAATTCGAAGTTAGTAAATGTGATTGTTCAAGTTGCGTTCTTCAAAAAAAATTGTTAGACATTCATTTTTGCATATCCAATATAGAACGCTGTCGTGAGGCGCTGTGTAAAAAAAGAAATGAACATTTTTTTTAATACCATCCTTGATAAAGCAAATTCTATTACAGAGATCATCATTACAAACGTGAGCTTACTAAGCTTTCACCTGAAGAAATTAGAGCTAAGTACAGAAACCCTTTTTTATGAAATATTGGACCACATTTTAATGGAAATGACACTAAGCTTTCAAGACTCTGAAAAACTTACATTTTTATGTTTGGCAGATTCTGCTAAATTTTCCGAATATAGTTTCAATTTCCCGACTGGCCCGTTTGAAAATTTGTTACAGTTATATGGGGAAATATTTTCAAAAAGTCAACGACTCAAAAATGAGCTTGGTCTTACTTTTGTCAATGACAGTAATTGGAATATATATATATATATATATGAAAAAAATTAATGAAAATAAAGATATTTTAACCAAAGCATATAAAGTGTTTTCCCTTATTTTGACAATACCGTCGACAAGTGCTTCAGTGGAAAGAAATTTTTCTTGCCTCAAACGTGTAAAAACTTATTTAGGAAATACAATATGTCAAAAAAGACTTACTTCTCTAGGCAATATTTCAATTCTAAAGGTATGTCTGGAGGAAATTAGGGCAACTCATCCATTTTATGAGGATGTTATAAATAAATTTGCTGCTATGAAGGATAGGATAATTGATTTAGTATACAAAATTTATTTAAGTCGTAAAATATACTCTACCCCTTCCACACATAAAAAAAATTCTGGAAAAAAAAATTATTGCGATATTTTCTTACTTCATTTGCACTTCACGTATGCACTTACTTTTTCAATTACTTCTATGCCTTTTTTCATCGTTGTTTTAATTAAAATGGCGTACACCTACAAGACACATTTACTCTATAGATTGCCTCGAGCGATCTTGACCTATCCCCATTCGGTGTGAGCGATCTACGTCACTCGGCAACCGTTTTGCTTTAGCACGGCATTGTCCATATCTCTTTCTGTGTGCGTTTAATTACATATATTAATCTTTTCTTGTTCAAAACTGAAAATTTTTGTCACAATAAAATGCAGCCTTCAAGATATAAGTTATTATAATTTTAAACTTATGTTTAGGGATGTTGGTTCAAATTTTAACCCAGTTCTTTTGCTGAGTGCATTTCAAAAAGTTCGCATCGTATTTAATGTATATAATATGATGTATTTTTAAAGTGTCTAAAAAATATTCTTGTAAAAAATTTTAGCATGACAAATAGTTGAATAATTTTAGGAAATGTACATTTTTTTATACAAGGTGTCCCAGTAGTGTGTTCTCGATTTTGGTGATAATGGTTAGAGATGGAGAAGAAGTTTAAATATAAATATTAGTTATAGGTTGACTTATATACCCATTTAAATAGTTTTTCATATATGAAACACCTTTTATTTTATTACATATTTGAAGTTTATCTAAAATTCTACGTCTACTTCATATATAGTCCAGAAGCCTAAGTTTAATCGTTTTCGAGATATTGACATTTAAAAACTGAGATTTTCAATTTTGAACAGCTGTAGAGTCTAAACTAAAAGGTTCAAATTAGCACAAAACGGTTTGCACTTTCCAGATTTAGTTTTTAATAGTCTACCATACCTTTCTTCTCTATTTCTAACGGGTACCAAGATATTAACCGAGAACATACTATGGGGACAGCTTATGTATATTATAAGTATTTTTCATATTTTATTAATTATAGGCATACTATTTGTAGTAAACACAATTATTTAACTGTTCAAACATTGAAAAAAAATACTCTGAAAAACACAATTGACAACTATCGCAACGAAAACGTCAAGCTGAATAAGCAATAAACCGGCCGCCTTGTCAGATCGGGTCGCCAGTTGACGTCACGACCTTCTTCTCACCCGCGCGTTCCCCTCGCCCCATAGCTGCTCATCGAGGTAACCTTAGAATTAATGGGCCTTGGTACACCTCAACCTGAAACAACGTCAAAAACTTTCCTAAAGGAAGCTGGACCCGGTTTCGTCCGGCCTTTATATATACACACCTGCCTCAGAGGATTGCAATGATGTCATACGTAAATCATCCGTATAACAAACAAGTGCATCCCTCGAGAATTCCACCCTGTTTCTCTCCCAATCTTCTTTTTTACTTAGTCTGCCTGAGAGTGGAGCTACTTTATAGGTGGATTTCTCTTTCCACAATTTGTTAGATCCTTGTATGACCCACAAACTCTCCTCTGGCATGCCATACTCCTGCGTTTTCAGCCGTTGCCTCTTTCTTAATGAACGTCAACAAAGACGGCAGCCGGAGCAAAACATCCAAAGCCGTTGACGGTGTCGTTCTCATTGCTCTGGTTGTCGCTAAGCTGACCAGTCTCAGGATTTTCTCCAGCCTGGAGCGAATGGTTTTTCTTTCCACTGAGGACCACATGACCGTTTTCTACAGCCAGTATATGACTCTAGGACCCAGCTTGAGCCCACCGATCTACGGAGCTGCAAGACAGTCGCTATTGATTTATTCAATAGCGTCTGTCAATATGCTCCGTCCAGCTCAACTTTGCATCCACTATGACTCCCAAGTATTTAACCTTATTTGTTAAAGTGAGTTGTTGACCATACACTCTTGGGTCCGATACTCTCCTAAATTCTTCCTTCTTGTGTAAAGGATCATCTCGGTCTTCCGCGGGTTAACCGTGAGACCTTTCTTTCGCAGATAATACCCAAGAACCTCCTGTCTGTAAAACCAGTCCATCGTCCGCATAGGCTTGTGCATAGAAGCCCGGGGCTGTCAGTCTATTTAGCAGGTCGTCTAAACTGGACACCATAAGTGAGGTGAGAGGGAACTGCCATGAGGACATCTGCCTCGCACCCCAATGTCTAACTGGCACCCGTCTTGACCATACTGTGGCCAGCTAATTCCGTTGGTCGCCCTCCCCTATATGCATGCTGATTAGCATGAATTGGCGAGACTGCTAGGGCTCCTTTCATTAAATACCTGTGAACAATATTTTCCAATGCATTCATTAAAAAGGATGTCAGACATATAGGCCTAAAAGTGGTCGTATAGTCTTCCTTTCCCGGTTTCGAGATGAATTTGACTCTAGCGGAACGCCCGCGCCATGCTTCTGGAACATACCCAAGAGTAAGACTTGCCTTATATATTTCCTTAGTATCTTGAGGCCCTTTTGCAAGCTTATAAGGACTGAAATCGCTGATCGCCCAGGTGTCGCCATCATCAGTGATTACTGTACTTGCCATGGTCCAGTTAGACTAACAGGAAAGTCTTTCTGATTAGTGATATTACATTGAATGTTAAGATTACGCAAAGCAGACCAGACTCAATGCTATTGAATTTAGGTAGTTTTGCTTTTAACATCTTATCATAGATACAGAATATTTTCTATTCATTCATAGTTCATTATCATTACAGAAATACACTTCTCGTCAAAATTAGCGAATAATGTAATATTTAAGAAAAGTTTGATGTTCGATATTTTTCTAACCGCTCTACCGATTTCGATGATATTTTTTATATGGTAGGTCAAAATTTCAGAAATTATACTATGATATTTAAGTTCCTTTTTGTAACAGTGTTTTGCTGATATACAGGGTGTTATAGGATTCAAAACACCCTGTAGAGAGAACTACTAGAATAAGTAGTTCGCCGCAAAAGTCACGTTATAGCGCCATCCTTTTTCTCTTTTTTTATTCATGTTTTTATGTTTATTTTTAGTGGAAATATACGGTTTTTATCCCTGTATGTTTTTTATCTAACAAAAATTCCAAGACTTCATTTTAATGGAATTTAATTTTAAAATTAACAAATTTATAATAAATATGAACAAAATAAACAACTTTCACTCAATAACGAGTATTCCCACCTCTTGCAGTGATCACAGCTTGACAGCGTCGTGCCATGCTTAAAATTAACCGTTGGATCTCGTCTTGTTCAATCAGCTGGTCTAATTTCTAGATTGGGGTTGCAATGCTCTTACTCTTCTTCCCATCGTATCACATAAATGATCAATGGGGTTAAAGTCAGAGCTCCGAGGCGGCCAATCCATGGTGTCAATGCCTACTTCTTGAAGATGATCTTGCACAACCCTAGCTACGTGAGGGCGTGCATTATCATGCATAAACATGAATTGTCCCTCTAAAAATATTGCATATGGCACAACTTGAATGAATATCTGTAATGTATCGTTGAGCTGTTAATCTTTCACCATTCAATACCACTAACTGCGTTCGGCCCTAAAAAGATATCCCACCCCAAACCATAACTGACCCACCACCATAACTCACAGTGGATACAAAGTTGCCTTGGGCGTATCTTTCAGCTGGTCTTCTGTTAATCATATTTCGTCTGTCGTTGGTAAAAAGACAAACCTAGATTCGTCTGAAAACAATACGTTGGCCCAGTCTCTAACTTCCAATTTAGGTGCTGACGAATTGCAAACGTTGTCTGGGGGTTGTTACTCGATGACAACTCTGTCCCTGTCTTCTAATATTCCTACCGGTTTCGTTATAACGTTGTTGCAGACGAGAAATGTTTGCCTGAGATACTCCAAACCTCTGGCCCAACTCAATTTGAGTAAAACCTTCTTGGGAAAGGACAACCACTACAGCACATTTAGCTTCCGATAGACTGCGTATTTCTTCTTGGGATTGGGTTCATTATTACAAGAATATAAAACACTGACAAGACATAAAATAACACAAACTAACTTCTAATTCGTAACTTGTCACGTTTGACATGATGGTTTTCCTTGCATGCCAAGCAGAATAGATGAATGCTACTTTTTTAAATGTGTGAACAGGGAAACACAATAAAAACATATAGGGATAAAAAACCTTATATTTCCATTAAAAATAAAGATAAATGGATGAATAAAAAAAATAGAATACCGATAATGGATGGACTACAACGTGAGTTTGCGGGGAACTACTGAACATACCAGTTCTCTCTACAGGGTGTTTTGAATCCTTGGATAAAAGTCACAAATATTTACAACACCCTGTATATCAGCGACATACTATCTCAAAAAAAACTTTAATATCTTAGTATGATTTCTGACATATTAGCCTACTATATAAAAGAAAGATCGTCGAAATAGGTAGAGTGGCTAGAAAAATATCGAACATCAAACTTTTCTTAAATATTAAATTATTCGCTCATTTTGACGAGAAGTTTATAATTTGGACCGATATCTTAGCGGAAGTGAGTTTATGTTATTTTAGCTACTCTGAAGTATATTGAAAGCAAATAATATAGTTCGCCAAATAAACTATTTGTTTTTTTTTGTAGCGTGCGGCATCTAATTCTCCGTGGAATTATAAAATTTCCAAACAGACAGAATAAACGAAAAATTTCTCTTTTAAAAAGACGACAAATTGCATGCAACCCCAGTCAAAATAAAAACAGCAAAATGCTTTTTCTGACAGTTTCTGAATAAGCCAACATTCCGGTCACGGAATGTTTCAGCCGTTTCAACTTTTTCTGTACAACTTTAATAAATGAGTAAAATTTTTATAAGCGAATGCCTTAACTGAATTTAAATACTTTCCATTTTATGACGAGTGGAGTATTAAGAGCGAGGGAGCGAAATCGATTTCAATGAGAAACTTTAAAAGACGAAAAAGCAGCTAGTATTTGCTCCAATTTTTCAGATTTATCTCTTTCTTTTATTATTTTGAGGACTCCATTATGCGAGCTTGAAAGTAAGATTTGTACAAAATGCGGAAGTTCTTAAAAACTAGAAGTTTTTTTATAAATGCTTTTTTATATATTTCTTCATTTAAAAATATCAGTAGGTTCCTTTAGACATAGTTCATCCAACAAATGTAAACGTAGGCCTGTGGTCTAGCGAACATTTAGCCCGCTGCTCAGTTTTCCGTTTGATTCGTTAATTCGATTCGTCAATTCGTATGAATGAACGAATGGACGAATACGGCGACGGATCGAACTAAATGGTGGAGAGCGGGCTTTAAGCTTTACAAACAATAGGCTTGCGGTTCAAACCTTCGTTTAGATATGCTTTTTTTTATTATTCTGTTATTTACATGGCGGCGGATACGGACGTGTGTAAACGTTACTCCGATAATTTTGTAGTTAACGGCAAGTTAATTGTTTGTAAAATGTGTGGTTGACAATATTGTCTGAAAACAATAATTTGCATTGGTTTCGCCATGATTGCAAAACTAAATGGAATGCACACATGCGAAAAAGTAACATCCCAGTGCCAGGTGAAAAACAAATTCTAAACAAGGAAATCGAATGTATATTGCAAGAACATGCATATATATATATATATATATATATATATATATATATATATATATATATATATATATATATATATATATATATATATATATATATATACAGTGTTCTTAAAAAAGTTCGCATCATATGGGAATTTTTTTTTATTAGGTCACTTTGTCAAAGTTTAATATAGGCAATAACCTTTGCTTTACTAAGGATGAAAAATTGCTTAGTCGAAAATGTCAAAATTAACATTTCTTTTAAAAAATTGCAGAAAAGGGGCTTTTTTGCCAAAATATGAAAATGTTGAATTAAGAAAAGTTGTTTATTTTTTAATTTTACATATGCATACCAAATTTTGATCAAAAATTCCAATATTTATTTTTTTAAATTTTTCCTGTTTTCTGAAAATTCTAAAAAAATAATAACTGTCTAACTTAAAAAAAAAATGTGTTCTGTTAGTAACCTCATCATAATATTAATTTCTTATACCTAAATACTGTATAAACACTGTCTTTTTTTCGAAAAAAATTAAAATCGCTTCTCAAAAAAATTTCAAATTTCGAACCCAAAATTTACAAATATTTTAAAATATATGAATGCCAGGGCCGTATTAGCTTCTTTCAGGGTCTGGGGCTATATGGGTTCAGGGGCCCTTGATCTGGGCGAGGTATTGCGAGAGCGCCTTTTAGAAAAAAATGATCAATGGTCTTTTTAAGTATTTGCTGGTCCCTGGGCTGCGCTTCAAAATTATTTATAACTAAAAAAGGTCTTGTATTTCACTGACAAAGTACTGGTTCATGTCTCGCGGGGCCCACACCGCCCTTCACCTATTTAATAATAAATTACCGAAAAATATAGTGTAAGCTCTGTGCTGGGGCTCCTGCCGACGACGCCTGGGGCTATAGCCACCATAGCTCCTTTTTTAATCCAGAACTGAAAAATACGTTTTGATACATATGGTTCAAAGAAGAAATTAAAAGCATTTTTGATCTCAACATAACATTTTGTGGATAGATAAAACAACTTTTATAGCTAGTAGGAGGGCAAACCTTACTTTCGACTAAGCCATTTCTCAACCTTAGTAAAACAAAAGTTATTGCCTATGTTAAACTTTGACAAAGTGACCAAATAAAAAAATTCCAATGCGATGCGAATTTTTTCAAGGACACTGTATATGTATATGTATATGTATATGTATATATATATATATATATATATATATATATATATATATATATATATATAATGTGTTTTCATTCCGGGTGTACATCCGTTCACTACTGTCGTTCTGAAAAGAACAGTTTTGCTGACGTTTCGCCAAAATCACATTTGGCATTTTCGAAGCTTTCTTTCTCGCGTCCGAATAGAGACTGAGGTGTTGGTGACTGCGACGCTTCCGTTGGTTGTTATTTATGTTTTCCGGATGGTGCAGTTGTTGTTGCGCTAATTGCGCTTGAGTTTTTGTGATTTTAGATTTATCGATTATTGTCTTCCATACTGCTGGTAGTTTTAAATTCGTCCCTTTTATTCAAATCACCTTGTTTTTCAATTTCTATAGCTTCTCGGATTATTCTGGTTTTATAATGTTCTATATTGGCAATCTCCCTACACCTATCGCAATTTATTTTATGGCCGGTTTCCTGATGATGTAGGAATAAAGCTGAGGTTGTTTGTTTATTTCTGATGCTGAGTTTATGCTCTTCCACTCTTGCTGATATTCGCCTGTTAGTTTGCCCCACGTACAACTTTTCACAGTCCTGGCACGGAATACTGTATATTCCGTGGTTTTCCAGTTTGATTTTATCTTTTGGGTTTCCAAGTAGTTTACCTATAGTTGTTTGTGGCTTGTGTATTGTTTGTATGTTGAGTTTCCTAAGAATTCTTCCGATTCTGTCTGTTGTGCCTTTTACATATGGTAAGACTACTTGTTGCTTTCCCGGTTCATAATTTTTGTTGTTTGTTGTTCGGGAAATCTGTGCATTAATAGCTTTCTCTATGGTACGATTTGTGTAGCCATTTTTCTTTAAAGCACTAGATATTACCTTAAGCCTAGATGTCAAATCGTTATATCCCAGTATTCCCATCGACGAAGCATTGGACAAGATTGCTATGAACGAGAATTTCCAGACACATATAATACAACTCTCGGAGCATTGCTTTAAAGATACTTATATTTCATTCAACGGGCAAATGTATAAAAAAATGGATGGTGCTCCAATGGGGTCCTCGCTATCACCAGTAGTCGCGAATTTATTTATGATATACCTCGAGAAAGAAGCTCTTGAAAAAGCAAGTTTAAAGCCCAAATTATGGATTCGTTATGTGGATGACATATTTATTATATGGCAACATGGTCATGCAGAGCTCGAAAAATTTCTGACTCACGTAAATTCAATCCACCCTAGAATACAATTTACTCTAGAGTTAGAGGAAAACAAGAAGAAACTACCATTTTTAGATGTTTTAGTCACAAAACTGCATAACGGACATTTCGAATACACCGTGTATAGAAAACCAACACATACAGACAGATATTTAAATGCAAAATCACATCATCATCCAGCGCAAATTCAATCTGTGGCAAATACCCTAATATCCAGATCCGTGCGATTAACTGAAACACATACGAGACAAAACGAACTTAAGGTAATATCTAGTGCTTTAAAGAAAAATGGCTACACAAATCGTACCATAGAGAAAGCTATTAATGCACAGATTTCCCGAACAACAAACAACAAAAATTATGAACCGGGAAAGCAACAAGTAGTCTTACCATATGTAAAAGGCACAACAGACAGAATCGGAAGAATTCTTAGGAAACACAACATACAAACAATACACAAGCCACAAACAACTATAGGTAAACTACTTGGAAACCCAAAAGATAAAATCAAACTGGAAAACCACGGAATATACAGTATTCCGTGCCAGGACTGTGAAAGTTGTACGTGGGGCAAACTAACAAGCGAATATCAGCAAGAGTGGAAGAGCATAAACTCAGCATCAGAAATAAACAAACAACCTCAGCTTTATTCCTACATCATCAGGAAACCGGCCATAAAATAAACTTCGATGAGTATAGGGAGATTGCCAATATAGAACATTATAAAACCAGAATAATCCGAGAAGCCATAGAAATTGAAAAACAAGGTGATTTGAATAAAAGGGACGAATCATTAAAACTACCAACAGTATGGAAGACAAAAATCGATAAATCTAAAATCACAAAAACTCAAGCGCAATTAGCAACAACAACAGCACCATTCGGAAAACATAAATAACGACCAACGCCTGCGCAGATATAACCTTCGGCCCCGAGTGGGGGTATAAAAGGAAGCGTCGCAGTCACCAACACCTCAGTCTCTATTCGGACGCGAGAAAGAAAGCTTCGAAAATGCCAAATGTGATTTTGGCGAAACGTCAGCAAAACTGTTTTTTCAGAACGACAGTAGTGAACGGATGTACACCCGGAATGAAAACACATTGTATTTTTCCATCTGTGAAGAACTAAAAGTCAACATATATATATATATATATATATATATATATATATATATATATATATATATATATATATATATATATATATATGTTATATCCGTTTCCCATGACCTTCCACGTGGAACAATAAACAGACTATGTAGATTTTATAAAAAATATTATTCTTTTAAGTTGTAACAATAATTAATGTCCATTTGATTTCCAAAGTTGTGAACATATTGTTTTATTTTATTTTAATAAAAAGTGTTTTTTTAAAAAGTGAATTTTTCAAATAGTGAGATAACATATATATAGAAGAACTAAAGATGAGGAAATTACACCTTCGCTCTGTTTGTTTCAGAACCAAGGAGCCATTCTGCTACCATGGTATCTGCCCCGGCAAGGCACATCAGGCAATTTTCTTTGGGGGGTATTAGTTTTGAAAGTCGATGAACAAAATGGGCAACCAGTGGCGCTTAATTTGATAAAAAATTAAGGGTCATTTGTAGCTGAAATAGCGATATTTTGGTACAAAATCTAAAATGGCGTCCTAATGAAATATTAAAAACATTATTGCTAAAAAACTACTTATCTAATGTACCTCATATTTTCGACAAAAATCAAGTATTCCGCAGAAATGAGCTGGTAAAATTTTGGTACAAATCCATCCAAGATTGCGAAACAAAATAGCGGCTTAATAAAATATTTATAAAACAACCTGAAAAACTATTTATTAGATTGATTTCAAATTAAGTGTGATATGGAGATGAACTGGTAAAATTTTTGTACGAATTCAAGATGGCGGATAAAAATGGTGGCGAAATAAAATTATTGGAATGTGAAAATTCGCCTTTCCAAAATTATTAGTTATAAACTCATTATCCAATTTACTTGAAATTTTTGCACAAAAATCGAGTATTACTTAGGAATGAACTTGAAAGATTTTAATACGAATCCCAGATGGCAAAACAAAATGGCGGCCTAATAAAATAACAAAAAAAAAACAGCCCGAAAATACTATTTATTAGAAAGACTTTAAATTTTGTGCAAGAATTATGGGTGACATAGAGATAAACTGGTAAAATTGTGGTACTACACTAGTTAATGACTGTTTGGAACTAAATTGGGTCACACTTCACTATGTCTAATAAATTTACCCAATTTTTTTAGTGTCTCCCTACAGTTGCTTTCATAAAACAAATAGTTTATATAGCAAACTCAGTAAATAAGATGACATTTTGCATATAGATAAGGCATGTTTAATAGTTTTTTTAACGTGTAAATATTTTATTATAATCAATCACACTCTAGACCTATTAAACTTTTACATTCACACATTGAAAAATGTATGGTTTTCAAACCAGTTTAAAAGTCAAACATCAAGTTCGTTATAAACGACCTGGTGAAACTATCAATTGTTATTCCGGTGGGGCTATTCCCCAAGGTAATTGCGGGAGCCATGTTGCTCATAAATAGCAACTCGTGCACTGTCCGGCATCATGACAGATTAGTACATCATCAATCATCTGAGCCGCACGATAACAACTATGGCGCACTAATCTAATTGAAATATTTACGCGAAGAGACCCGACGCCGACGTCACACCGCAAATCAAATATATTTCGACCCTATATAATGCGGGGATGCCGATATGCTTTATTAGTCGGCCATAATCCCAGTAGTTATTAATACCCTGTGCGGGGCTGTCAAAAAGTTAACGTGTTTTTTAATTAATTTGTGAAAAATTGGTTTTCATTGCCGAATAACGGCCGAATTTAATTGGGACCCTAAATTCATGAGCTGACATGTTAATAAATGTTAAAAATATATTTCTCCCATGCGGACCATGTTATATGTATGACCAATTATATTGCGAAAACATCTAGTTTTGTACGGTGCGCAAATAGGTAAATATCAAATGTAAAAGAGCATAAACTCAATATCGGAATCAAACAATTTTTTTTTATGTTACACAAAATACCCTTAGGATCAACTTTCGTTCACCTGAAATCAGTTATAAGGACATCAACTAGTTTCATTCCTTCTGGAAGCTGTCTTAATAGCAAAAAATAAGAATTTTTCTGCGAAAATGCATAATTTTCACTGTCACACTTTAGTATTCCGGAAAGCAGTTACATGAAAACTTTGCTTGTAGTCCAAAAAATTTCTGCGGAAATTTTTTTATTTGCATATTCCGAGGAAAATGGAACGAGGAACCGCTGTCTCTTTGTATGTTGTTGAAATTTGGTTGGAACTGGCAAAAGAAATACAATTTGTGTTTAAAAACAATGGAAATATCCTCAATATTTTTTGCTGGAGATAATAATATATGACCTTGTTCTTTAGACACTAACTGTAACTTCTTTTTCTTTTCTATCATAGCATTGCAAGACTTTGGCCACGTTATGAGCTTCACCACCACCTCTAGCAATAGAAAACTTCAACAAGGCGAAATTTTCAGGCTTTGGATCCCGGTACAGTTCCTCTTCTAGGGTTGGAGAGGCAGGAGACTTTTTTATACTTATACATTGTCACTACTGACTAAGTTTTCTCGCAATATTTTTTGTTATCTTTCAATTTCAGCATCGTAGAGGATAGCAGGAGATGTAATGTAACGCCCTCCATCAATATATTTTTTGTACCAATCTTGATAAAAATTTCAAATTGGGCACAAATCAATAAAAAACTATATGATTCGTGTGCATGTTCCATGATTAAACATTATAAAATTCCGGCTGAGACCCATATACTTTTCTATTCGCAGAATACAGTATTCTAATGTTAAAAAAAAATCATCTCATTTCCTTTGTAAAATACCTTGTAACTAGAAAAGTAGTAGGTACAATACTGAGTTCCTATTCTTAGAAGAACATTTCATTTAAGGACCACGTGGAAAACAGAATATTTGACTTTTGTCAATTTTAACTTTTTAATTAACTCCCCCGTTTTGTTAGGTTGTGTCACATTTACAAATTTCGAATTGGGTAATTTTAGTGTTATTATGGTACAAAAGGCGTTTCAACAGATTTGCTTCTCGACCCCCTATTCCGTTTGTATTTTTTCTTCAAGGCGCCCAACCAACTACGAAATATGCACACACACAAAAATTAGTGTCTTACCGACGCGTTTCTATAAGTTATTTTTTAGTAATATTTTTTAACATTTTTCTAGGCTGTCATGTTATTTGACCATATTGGATTTTTACTAAAATGTTAACATGTCATCCCAATATGACAACAGACAGTTTGTTCAGGATTTCAGCTACAAAAAATAGATTAGACGTGTCAACAAAGAGATGAATGATCCCATCTTAAGTAACAATAAAAAGTAGAAAAATTGTACTATTAAACACACTATCTTACTTGCAGTTTAAACGTTGTTGTATACACAGAAAATAAAAAATAGGACAGACGTTTTAAACAAAATAACAACATTCACCCTCTGCCCAGTAAATATTTTTCAATTTCAGTTATAGAATAAAAAGTTTCACAAAGTAATAGCGTTTTTATTTGTTTTTTAAAAGGTGCCATAGTTTCAATCCTTTTTATATTTTCTGTCTGAGTTAAATAGTCTGCAACCTAAGTAGTGACTATTTTTTTGAACATATTGTGTTTTCCAATACAAACATTTTCTTTATTTCATGGCGGATAACTATAAAAAAAACTATGCGAAATGAAGCTGCTCTCTTTTCCATACTGCCAAACCACAGGATATAACTGCGTATGCATTAGCGTAATAGACAGTTACTAAATTAGAATCACTTAATAATTTTTTATAGATTTTATCATAAAAAACATTTATTTAGTCTCGAACAAACATCATCTATATGCAGACTCCCCTCAAGGTTAGCATCTATTGTGATTCTATCTTAAGAGGTCCCTAAGTCACAGTTTTGTCATTTGTAAAAAATATTATCTGTTTTTATTTTAAATTTTCTGCCCTTTAGAAAAAGATTTAAGCCAGTTATTTAATGGCCCATTAATACCGAGCCTTTCAATTTTTTTTTTTAGAAAAAAGTTAGGGTCATATTCCCTTGTTAGATCAAACAATAGAGATACAACTTTATCATTCTTTTCAAGTTGATTATATATATATATTTTAAATAAGGTCAATCGCTGCGGATTCAGTAGAGTGTTTTTTCTAAAACTATGCTGGTGTGAGGTTAGAACTTTATTATCCCCAAGAAAGCTCGTTATAAATTTTCCTTCGAAAAACAGATAAGCAAAGATAAAGGCCTATAATTTTCAATTGAATCAATGATTGATATACACATATATATGTATGTACATGCATATATATTTATATATATATATATATATATATATATATATATATATATATATATAGTAGGCGCATTGAAAGTGAAACCTAGACATTTACAGGTATCTCATTATTTTGTTTGAAAAACACTCGGATCCGTCGATTTTGTTTTCGAGGGGGACACTAAATCATCATAAAACCACGTTCATGCCTGCAGCCCTCTAGGCGGGGGTGGCACTACCCCTTAAATCTTAAATGGTAAAGGGGTCGAGTGAAACCTCATTTTATAGGTCTTTCGATTTCCTTCAAAATGATAAAATAAAATTCATTTATTTCAGTTCAGTAGTTTAAGAGATTTATTGATTTAAAACTTAAAGTAGACTTCAATACATCAGATGAGCGGAGATCAATTAAAGCACCAAATTTGTCAGTAAGTGTCATAAAAATACACTGAATAGTTTTATTTTCTTAGTTTATGCATTTTTATCTCTTACGACTATTTAAGAATGCCAAATGTAAAGCCTAAAAATAAATGAAACTATATTGGTTTGATTATCTGTGAGACATCTTCAATGCATTTTTGTTAATACGTATTGACGGTAAATTATTTATAAACAAACTAGTTTGTTTATCATTTTACTGTTAAAAATAGCGAAATGAAAAAGATAGGAGAAGGAATATCTCTTACTGATTTTAATTAAGAATTTAGTACAGAGTTCGCGATTGATACGACCAAATCTTGTTGCGAAAATACTTTTTAACGCTTTTTAAATTAGCCATGGTACACAGCACGGCAGAAAGGATTGAAATGATCGAAATATTTTTCGGAAATAACCAGTGCGCTAATAGAACATCACAAATATTTAATGAGCGACATGAGAACAGCAACGTGCATCGAAAATATGTTCTGGAACTTGTAGCTATATTTTGGGAAACTGGATCAATGGCCAATACAAAGGCAACACTCAAAATCCAACAAGGAACGAAGGAATGGAAGCGATGGTTTTAGGGAAAGTTTATAGATCCTACGTTAAGTACCCGACAATTGGAAACTGTGTGTGGTGTTAGTCGACGTAGTATCCAAAGAATTCTTAAAGTCCATAGTTTTTGTGCAAGAACTTAATCAAGACAATATTTAGATCAGACGTTTCCAGGTCGATGGATTGGAAGAGGTTCTATTGAATGGCCCCCATGATCGCTAGATTTATCACCTCTGGATTTCTTTCTATGGGGTCACTTAAAAAGCAAAATCTATGCGACTCAACCGACCTCATTACAAGATTTGCAACAAAGAATTGTAAATGAGAGGCTTCAAATTACTCCTGAAATATTGCGAATGTGCGGCAACGTTTTGAGCAAAACCTCTACTACTGCATGGAGAGTGAAGGTGGCCATTTTCAACATTTACTTGGGTGACGCGTAAGTATATTCTTGTTTTTTTAGACTCAAGTTTTAAAACCCTAAAATTAAAGAACTTTGTATGCTTGCGTAAGTGACGTAATCTAATGCATTAAAGTCTACTAAGGTTTAAATCAATAAATCTCTAAAACTACTGAACTTTAAAATGAGGTTGAAATAAAAGTTTAATTGTTTTTTATTTGTGTTTTATTTTGTTATTATTAATTAAAAGTTCTTAAGTTTTATAAACAATATTTTATTTCTTTAGTTTGCTTCTAGCTGCTCAGTATAATGCGGAGGCACAAGGGGTGTGAGTTCGATATTTTAGATAAAGATTTTAAAATGGGCGCCAGGTCTAGATGACCAAAAGATAGAAGATAAGAGGTATAAAAAAGATTTTTTACATTTTTTTTACAGAAATAGACAAGTATAAATAAAATCTGCTTTACCTTTGCAGATGCACTAAAAGGTAAGTCATAAAGTAAAATTAGAAAACTTAGTAGTCCATGTGATGCTCAAAAATGACATTTAGAAAAGTTTAATCAAAAGATAAGATGATTTAAAATTCAATATATACGAAAAAATAATCACCAGTAATGACCTACATTAGTAATTACATTAATCAAATATACCTTATAATCAAAAGAGAGCAACAATTAAATAAATGTAACTAAAAATGATAAGCCCTGAACAAAGTAAGGTACGATATAAGAACAGCAGTTACCCTTACATATGTCTGAAAGCCATATAATAAGAAAATAACTGTAGGTGTTTTAAAATGATATGTATAAACCTTAAACAAAATGTAAGGAATCGTAATTAAAATATATGTTAAGTATTTTATTAAGATCAAGAAATTTTATTACTGAAAATTAATTTTAGTATTAAGATAGAGATGAGAGATAAAATTATTAAGGCAAATTAATTATTATTGAAAATAAATTAAGAAGTAATATATATTTAAATTTTGAAATATCTTGCAATTGACAATGAAGTAACTATAAGCCCGCAAATACAATCAACTTAAAATATAGAAATCGTTACATAATAACACCAATTTCTATTAGTCGATAAGCCCAGTTACCGTCACATCAAGGCATTCTAGAGAAACTGTATGTATTAAATTTGTGTTGGAGAAGAAAATGTATACAAAGTATATTTATAAAATAATTAAATTTGTTTTAATGAATTTTAGAACAAACAATGCTGTGCAAATGATATCGATTAACTGAAACGCCCACAAATAAAATTAACTAGATAGAAATATTAATATAAGAACACTAATTTCTATTAGTCAATAAGCAACAGTAATCAAAAAATCAATGCACTTTAGAGACACTTTATTTATATTTAATTTTAACTTGTATTTAAAAAAATTAAATGTATAAAGGTAAGTACTGGATTTTTAAGTAAATAGGTAGGTAAATTTAATAAAGGTATTCGAGAAATGAGGATAATTAATCACACAAAAATATCTTACTATGGACTACTAAATAACAAAAACTGAATTATAAGACATTCACCTTTTTGGCAATCAGTACAATAATCAAGCTCGTTTTTCGTCGGCCAGATACAAATAAGATATCTATGATCTTGTATCAAAGTTTAAGCATAAATTCCAAATATTCAGCTAGCTAAAGAGAAAATTATAACTAAAATATAGGCCT
The DNA here is from genome assembly GCA_030620095.1 of Kuschelorhynchus macadamiae. NCBI lineage: Eukaryota > Metazoa > Arthropoda > Insecta > Coleoptera > Curculionidae > Kuschelorhynchus > Kuschelorhynchus macadamiae. Next base: position 2,594,626 of record JAUTXW010002010.1, read on the forward strand.
AAAAATTATCACTCAATCAAGAGTGTATTTTTTTTATACATAATGTTAAACTATTTTTACCAAAATGACAAGTTTAAATTTAATTTGGAAGATAAATATTTTAATTTTCAAAGGACCTTATAATTTATAATTATGTACCTAATTAAATTTCAAAAGAGACCAATATTAATTCTTAAGATGTAATGTGCTTTAGAAAAATATTATACAGAGTACTTAAAATATAGTAATAAAGATATAATAAATTTAGACACTAAAGATAAGTAGCTTTACAAAATCTGGAAATTTACTTATTTTTTCCGAATTTCAAAATATTTTGCAAAATATAATTTTACAGGTATAATATTATTTAAATTTTGAAGAAAAATGCTAAAATATATTACATATGTAATGTAAATATAAGCCAAAAAATATATTACAAAAGCGAAAAATGTTGGAATTTCAACGTTTCAAAATCACAACAAAAGGCAAAAATATATTACAAAAGGTACTTAGCTTGCAATTAAAAGTGGATATTCCAGAGAGTCCGCAGTCAGAGCCTCCAAAACGCTTCACAGCAAAGTGGTCAATTACCACGGAGTGTTCCCAACTAAAATTCCCAATCCGACCTTCACCGCAAAATGGATCACAGATTCCAGGAATGGACAGGAGTCTCCACCAAAAAACTGCTAAGCTACCTTAGTGCTGCTTTTCTCTGAATCCAAATTTCACATTTTATAGGTTGTTCAAAAGATGGTCATCATAAAAATCCAAGAAGGGGTGAAAAGTGGAGAAAGAATTAAAGAAAGTAAGAAAGAATGAAAGCCTGAAAAAGAAAAAATATCCTGTAATGGTGCCACGTACTAAAAATTTTGGGAATAGTCTATCAGTTTTTTATTTACCTGATAGTCCGGCTTTCTTATCAGGCGGTCCCTTGCTGCTTAAATCCCATTTAAGGTACACAAGCTTTGAAATTTAAATCCAGCACATGCTGTATGCAAAAAAATCACATTACTTCCAAACGTTTGTCCTACGACAGCTCATTTCAGGAACACAAGATCTGACCTCTACAGATTCAAGTTAAGAAAAGAGGACGCCTTTCTCACTTCAATTGGTTTTATTGACATAGATTTATAAAAAACTGTAACCTCACAAACAGGCTAAAATCTCATCAGAGTTGCCGAAATTCGTCGCATCTAGAAACCAGACTGCTCTCGCCAGGGTAGGACTAAAATTGTTTTAATTATGAACAAAATTAAAATTTTATATTATTTAAAGAAACCTTTTCGAATGTCGACTTTTATGAAATATAATAGAGAATTTGATTAAGTTTAACTAACTGTAACGAGCATGTCAAAATGCTTCTTACAAGGTGTCACTCGACCCCCCATTTCATTTAAGATTTTAGAGGTGGTTCCACCCCCGCCTAGGGGGCTGCATGTGTCAACGTTATTTTATGATAATTTAGTGTCCCCCTCGAAAACAAAATCACCGGGTCCGAGCGTTTAAAAAAAAATGATGGGCTGCCCGTAGATGCCTTTATTTCGTTTTCGATGCGCTACCCTGTATATATATATATATACTTATGGAATTTTCTTGGGTATTTGGTTCACTGAATTAATTGGCAAGTTTTAGAGTTCGGCAAATGTTTATTTCATAGCGAGAGTTCAAAACGTTTCAACCATATTTTGGTCTTCATCAGTTGTCTGTAATGAGATATATAGATAAGTCACGCCACAGAAAATTACAATAATTAAAAAAAAATTAAAAAAAAAATTTTTTTTTAACCAAAATCAAAAAGAGGAATTTTTTTCGGATTACCTAGAAATTAAAACATTATCCGAGATTTAAATGTCGGCATTTTAACATATTTCCATACACCACAGTTGGTTACAATTAATGCTAAAATTAAAATAATACATATATGTCACATAGCACAGAACATTTAAACGTATATGGCCTTTGTGACAAACTGATATATCATATTTATTAAAAAGTTTTTATAGATTTTCAGATAAGCCATTTATATACGGGAGTGACAAGTAATTGTTTTTATTTCTGTTTTTTTGTGGTGGCAGGAGATTGTTTATGAGATTTTGCAGTCGTGACTTAAAGATAGAATTAATGAGTTTAGATGGGTAACTATTTTTGATTAGAATATTTTTTGCTTTATTTATTGCTTTATCCCTGTATATTGTGTCACTCAGTTTTATAGCACGATCTGCAAGTCCAATTACGACCGATTTTTTTTGGGATATTGGATGGTTTGATAAAAAATTCAAATATCGGCCCGACCAGGTGGTTTTGGTATACCACTCTGTTTTAATAGAGTTGTTCTCACGATGGATGGTCATATCTAAAAAGTAAATTTTTTGATTATTTTCTATTTCAATGGTAAACTGAATTTTAGGGTGGTAAGAATTGAATGTTTTTAGAATATCTTCACACATGTTTTCCGGAACTGCAGTGAAACAGTCATCCACATATCTATAAAAAAATGGTAGCGGATAAGGTAGTTTTGATATCATAGTATTTTCTAGCTCCTCCAAAACCATCTGAGCAATTACGCTTAAGATGGGAGACCCCATAGCGCATCCTTCAGTTTGTTTATAGTATGTGTTGTTATATGAGAAGTAAGTAGACTTTAATGTTAATTCAGTTGCTGACAGGAATTCTGAAAGAAGATCTGAAAAAACTCCTACTATTACAATATTTCCCTCGTAAGCATCAGAGAGAAAGTTAGTCAAAATTGGTATTTAATGAAATTGTGGAGTTCAATGCCTAAAAACCGAGATGTTCGAATAAAATAAAATATTACACTAATTCATTGGTGGATCAACAGATAATTTCTCTATCTTCGGAAAATTGTTTTTTGTTTACCAGAAAGATCAACGTTACCCCCCTTTGAAAGGGTGTTTTCCATAATGAAGTACTAGTAAATTATGATTTTACGAAAACGTGAGGTGCAATACGGACCTATTCAAAGTTCATTTCATTCAATTTCATTGTTAATTCCAGTACATAATAAATAAAATTACAATCACTTCGAAAAAAGTTTTTTTGTTCTTTAATATTTTAAGTTTTAAAATATGACAACTCTAACTTATGAAAAACATTCACAATTTTTAAAGCTTTATAATAATAATCCCAAACGGGTTGAAGAGTTTGTAAATAATTAATGCATTTTAATATATACTGAAACTCTTCTTTGAACCCAGTTTAAATTCGGAATAAACGTGTAGCAGTAATTCGGTCGGCAGACAACTGTATTTTTATTTTGCACAAACAACTACCGACATTATCGAATATTTATGCAAATATTCCCAAGAAATAAAAGTTCAAGAAGAAAGAATATCTCGGCGCAGCACAGTGGTTTAAGTTGTTGATCGGCAAAGCAGTTCCAGAAACTACATCACTTCGTAGCTTTTCTTACAGTAACCTAATTAGACCTTTAATAAAAATAATTCGGGTAGTTTTTTTTATAGTTACTTTTCTCGTAAAATGGTATTGTAATCATGGAAAAATGACCCTGGACCCCGAAAAACATGTTCTTTCATTTCTGTTAGTCTGTCGTTCCGTCCGTCTATACGTGGCATAGCTAGGATTACCATAATTTTCTGGCCCAAATCGGGACATTTGGTACAATTACTACGACAGAGGTAACAAAACTTAAATATGGTTTAATTTAGGGGATTTTTCTCCAAACGTAGGTAAGGGTAAATAAAATCAGTGCGAGATATCTATTATATTTCATATAATTGAAAAATCTTCAGTTCAATATAATTCAACCGATCGCACTAGTAGACGATTTATTTAGTCAATCCAGTGTATAGTCATTAGTGAAAAAATACCCTCACAATTATTGATGTCAATCAGAGGGAATCTTGCAAACCTCACTTCCTCTCTCAGAAAATTCTTACCCTCACATCCAGGGGCGTGCGGTAAAATTTTAAGAAAGGGAAGCAATTTTTAGAAACTTACCTATTTATAATGTAGTTCGATTCTTCGATCATTTTTTGCAAATTCGCCAATGACGTCATCATAAAAACGTCGATGCTCCGACATATTTTGGAGAAGTTTATTTTCAATGGACAACTGCGATGTATGCGAAAGTCTCTCCTGCCCCGTTGAATTTCTTACGAAATTTTTATATGTTTAAGTGTTAAAAAATTGCGTTCTACTGATGAACTTGTGGCAGGTATTGTCAATACTAATTCACACAATTTCGACACTTCGGTGTAGGCATCTTTCTTTTAAAAATTGCATTAGTTCCTTTGCGTTATTTTTTGCGCGAATGTCATCAGTTTCGTAAATCACTTTTAGTTCAGATCGCAGTAACACTCGGTCGAAGAACTGGCCATAATGAAGAAGAAGAGACTTAAACGCATCTTCTGGAAAAGTTTTTCCTTTAAATTGCAGAGCTCGAGGAATTTAAAATCATTTAAACCGTTAAATCTATAGTTTATTTGTTGCTGAATTTGATCGATTATTTTATAAAAGAGGCATCTGTATGATGTTTGAACATCTCCGACCTTGTCTATTCGAAGACGCCTGGCTTGTGGCTCTACATTTAACGTCATCGTTTTCTCCCAAAATAGGTCAAAGTCATCTCTTTTTTGGCTTAACATGGACTTAAAATCATCTACTTTTTTAGGCAAAAAGCAATATCATTTGTTTTAGTTTGTAATATATCAAAAACATTGTCCGAGAATAAAAATATTTCTGAAAATATGTTCAACAAATAATTAAAATTAAAATCTCGTTTCAAACAGTCCAAAAACCCCCTCGAACTATTTGTTGCTTCTGAGTCCCATGTTTCATTATTTTCTATTATATTCTCAAATAGTTCAATCAGTGATTCACGATTTTCAGATACTGTTAACACAAGTCTTCCATTATAGTTCCACCTAGTAGGAGCTACTTTGGGCAATGGTTTGTGGACAATGGAGTCCAAAGGTTGTGTACGTTTTGTTGACTTGGGAAAAAAGCAGCCATGCCACTTAAAGTAACGAAAAATACTTTACACTGTTTAATGTGATTGATGGACTGAGATAAAACTAAATTTTATTTATGAGCAAAACAATGGACAAACACAGCACTTGGGAAAGTTTATTGAACTTTAGCTTGCAGACCCCCTAATTGTCCTGCCATCACTGCAGCTCCATCATAGCTTTGAGCAACTAATTTTTTCTCTCTATTAATTTCTTTAGGAACGTTATAAACTACGGTATATAATGCATCTGCTGTACGATTTTCGGACACATTCTTAAAACCTAAAAATCGCTCTTGAATACTTCCGTCTGTTTTAACGTAGCGTATTACTATAGATAATTGGCTAAAATTAGTGATATCAGTTGTTTGGTCCAGAACAATATCAATGAACGGCGCCTCGCCAATCTCTTGCTTAATTCTTTTTAGAATAATGGTTGCAACAGCGGAAATTAAATCATTCTGGATTCGATTCGACGTTCCGCGAAAAACGCTAGACTGCTCTAAATGATTTTTTAAGCAATCATCATATTTAGCCATTAAACTAAGTAAATCTTGAAAGTTTCCTCTATTTGAAGAAACCCTTGTTTCGTTATGACCTCTAAATCCCAATTCATGCTGTCCGAGAAAACAAACAACATCGATAAGTCTTTTTAATATTTGCCTATTTTTATCGACTAGTTTATTGTGTTGGCGGTGACTAATTTCCAACTGTTTATTAAGAGCGTATTCAATTTTGGTTTTGCCGAAAACTTTTCCTTTTATGACGGCCTGCAGATGCGCTTTGGATATAATGTGTCTTTTTACAGCTTTATGGAAATTGTTTAAATCGAAAAAAACCAGTTTTATTCCAGAGACCTTTTTCATTTTCAAAAAGTAAACATGGCCAACAAAATAATTTACTTATATTTTCACACCCTGTTAGCCATTTAAATTGTTCGTATTATTTTTCCGGATAAAAATGTCTAATACAGTTTTTCATTTTTGTGGTTAAATTTTTCATAGGCGGTTTTGCCCTTTGGAAAATCGCTTTATTATTAAGACACACACCACACATTTACACACACTCTTCTTACTAAATTCTCCAACATTTTCAACATTATTACCGACAGCCGAAGTTGACGGTATTTGCATATCCACGTCCGTATTATTGTTTTCCATATCGCACCATGCACGACGCAACGTACGTATCACACAACACACGGATAGCCGTTTAAACAAAGAACCTACTCCAACGATAGCTTCCGCCACCACCTAAAGCACGCGACTGAAATGCAAAAACTGCAAACAGCCGGTGGAAAGTTCAATAACCTCTGGCTCGATTCACAGGAAATCAAGCATACAGTACTCGGCTGCAGAGAAGCTAGCGGCCCGCATAGGTTCTATTCGATATTCTATTGTGGCTGGGTCGGAGTCAAGGCCACATTTATTATGGGCTTGATAATTAAGATAATATTTTAGCATTTTTAATATAAACTAAATTAATGGTTTTCTATTTCAAAAATTACATTTTAGAAGATGTTTTGTAATTTTTTTTTGGGGAAGCACTGCTTCCCTTGCTTCTATGGACTGCAAGCCCCTGCTCACATCCTTGTTTGTTCTCGAGACCCCTTCGTTGGTCTACAAGAGTGGCCTTCGCGTCCGGCGCCCAACCTCTCGGAACACGCGTCGGGCTCAATTCCGACCAGGGCTCTTATTAAGGAGGAAAAAATTTTAATCATCTTAGACTTTTCCGAAGGTCCCTTAATGCGCTTGAATAAGCAATTTTTATTTTTTTATTTATTTCTTTTTGAGTATTTATTAAGGGTTTTTTTGACTCATCGAGTCATTAACTTTTTTATGTTAGTTTAAGATGATTTATTTTCTATTTTACTAGTCTAATAACTACATATATTTTTCTATTCTACTGATTTTATAATTTGCTTTAGTTTAAATGTTTTTTCATATTCGATGGTATTTTGTGTGAGAGCTCTTAATGTTTTTACATTTTTATTCTGGTTTTTTAAATTTAACTTTAATCCTCTTGAATAAGCAATGTTTATTTTTTTATTTATTTTTATTCTCTTTTTGAGTGTTTATTAAGGGTTTTTTTTGTTACTCATCGAGTCATAACTTTTTATGTTAGTTTAAGATGATTTATTTTCTATTTTACTAGTCTAGTAACTACATTTATTATTCTATTCTACTGATTTTATAATTTGCCTTAATTTATATGTTTGTTCATATTCGATGATATTTTTGTGTGAGAGCTCTTAATGTTTTTACATTTTTATTCTGGTTTTTTATATTTAACTTACTTTAATCAGCTTTGTCAACAGAATAATTTTTTAATGACCATAAAGTATTTTCTGAATTGAATTTGAAATTGAATTGGACTGAACTTGTGTTGTGATCGGGAACCGCAAATATATATTCGCATATATTAATAAGCTGGGATCTTTGCTCTATATATTCTGTATTCTTTAGGAAATAAAACTGTTTTTCCAATCATTCGAATTTATTTAATTGCAAATAAATAATCGGTTGCTATATTTTTCTCCTATCAGGAGTTCCAGAAGACAACATCTACTTAATTTCATTATATTTTTTAAACAACGTTGACCATTTTTGAAGGGGGAACAGCAGAAATGTTTCCGAAACCAAAGTAGTAAAATTTTACTTATTTCATTATACTAATTAACAATCTGTATTGCAAAAGTCTCGGTTGGCTCCGGTTTTATAGATCCACGCTTATTATGATAATTTACCTACGTGCCCTTAATGTAAGAGAAAGTTCGACCATTAAATAAGAAATGGAAGTTTTATAGCAGGTGTATTTTATAAGGGGTTTAAATACATAAATTGTTAGTTAGTTGTGTTTCAACCACCAGATAATCGGGAGCTGTTCATATTTGTGAAATTAGAGAGTTTTGAGCAACAAGTCGGCTTATCACTTGTATTTTGGCTGCATTGTTGGAGACCAGCATAAAAATTGGACTCCCCATAACTGCTGCAACAAATGTGCGTCCAACATTAGCGGCTGGCTAAGTGGAAAAAAGCGTAAGATGCCTTTCGCTGTTCCTATAATTTGGCGAGAACCGAAAGACCACGTGACTGACTGTTACTTTTGCTTGACACCTCCCATGAAAAAAGGCTCTTCGGACAAAAAAATTCTGCGATACAATATCCAAATTTCCCCTCCGCCACAGGCCCGGTGCCTCATAGTGACGAATTGCCTGTATCTAATCTACTTCAGGAATATACCCTTGATCGCTGGCCCATCAACCTCGCAAGACTCCGATTTTGTCTGAGCTCTTCCCAGTAGAAAGCCTCACAAAATAAGTCAAAGTGAATTAAGTGATTTTATAAGGGAGTTAGAATTGCCCAAGAAAAAAGCAGAACTATTGGTCTCTCGATTGCAACAATGAAATTTATTTCAAGATGAAGAAAAAGTTTATGTGTACCGAAACCGTCAGAAATACCATTTTTTAACATGGAAATCAATTTGCTAGACTGCAAGGACATTGAGGGGATAATGACAGCTTTAAATCTGAAGGTCCAAAAGACTGGAGATTTTTCAATGATTCCTCCAAAGTTGTGTTTCTCCATAATGGAAACACGGTGCCCTCAGCCCCTTGGTCATGCAGTCCACATGAAAGAAATGTATAGCAGTTTGAAGTTGTTACTGGAGACCATACGATATGAAAGATATAAATGGCAAATTTATGGGGTTTTAAAAGTTGTGGCGATTTCGCTTGGTATGCTGCTAGGTTATACCAAATACTGCTGCTTCCTCTGCGAATCAGGCTGTCGAGCATGAACGGATCACTACAGAAAAAAATTTGCTGGCGAGAGATTTTTAAGCCATGTAATCCTCGCGCCAACAGTAACTCCTGAAATGGATTTACTGCCGCCACTTGATATAAAATTGGGACTTATGGAAAACTATTTGAAGACCATGGACAAATAAAGTCATGCTTTCAGTTATTTAAAACTTCTTTTGTGTTACCAAAACCTTGTGTGTAATATATCGTTGAAAAGTTCCTGGATTCTCATCTGGATTACTTACTGGAAAATTGTGGTGCTGTAAGTGACGAGCTCGGTGGGAGGTTCCCCAGGATATTTCAAACGTGGAAAGAAGGTATGAGGGAAAATAGAACTCTGAGATGTTAGCCGACTACTGCTGGACTAAGGCAGGCTAAAAATGCAAAATGAGTGTCTAAACTTTGGATTCAAGCTAAAAATGTGCTATTTAATTGCTTTTGTTGAACCAACAATATATAGTTATCTGTATTTTGTATATAAATTAAATGTTTGTAACAATTATCCTGTATGTCAAAACAAAATGGCAACATAATAGAATGTTTAAATATTCGGTAAAATTCCAATTCCTGGAATAAAACCTTTTTTTTGGATGATAATGATGAAGGATATGATTTATTTTATGTAGACTACGTAAATTTGTGAAAAATTATAGATAATAATAATAATATCAATAATAATAAATAAATTAAAAACTTAAATGTATTGAAATAAATGACAATTTCTAGGATTTAGTAAAAAATTTAAACAGACAACTCAGTTTCCCATTGCACGTGTTATCACTGACCGTTATTATTTAAATTTTTTGATAATAATATCTTAGTATATTAGTATAATCGGCATACAAAGTAATTTTTATTCCGTCAGCTTTGGCATTTTAACCACTGTTGAACTAACGTTCGTAATTCTGTGGAAGCATTTCGTCCTCGTGTGTTGTTTTTCTGCGGAGAAACTCTATTTTCTTTCCATTAGTCTGGTACTTTATGTAACAATACATCTAGGTTTTACCTGTGGAATAACAACACATTATCGTACCGAATTGTGGTAAATGTAATTTGCTAAATTTGGTTTGATGTTTGTATTGCATTCATAGTTTTTTGGAATTTAACAATTTTTAAACAGATAAAGTCATCGTAACAAAGGTTCATCAGTGTTTTTTTATTGATATTGTTAATTATTTAATATAATAAACCTTACTTGTTATTTAAACCCAATTTTGGCTCATAATTATGATTCAAATCAGTATACCAATATTGCAATTATTATAATAATTATTATTAGGGTCCCAAAGGCTCAAATGGTATTATTGAGTAAACGAAATTATTTGACATACACGTTGGAAACTTATTAAACTAATTGAGTGAATAAAATTATGATATCAATATTAGGTGTATCAATGATTAATAAATATTTAAACGAAATATTTGTATTTAGTTATTTATTCGTTTAATTTACTGTGTGTTTTAATCTGATGTTATGTGGTAGGTTTAATAAACTAACAAGGTTACATAATGAATAATTTTTCGCAAAAATATTTTTGGATACACACATAATAAGGAATTTCCGCAAAAACATTTTTGTATTTTTATATTCAGAAAAGTATTCGGAATAGCAAATAAAGCAAAATCTCCATGTTTTTTTGAAAATGATATTAACAAATTTCCGCAGAAACATTTTTGCATCTTTATGTTAAGAAAGATGCTCAAAATGCAAATCAAAGCATATTTTTTATGTAACTCATTTCAAGTATTCTAAAGTCTAAAGAATTTCCTCGGAATATGAAGATAAAAAAATTTCCGCAGAAATATTTTTGCATTTTTATATTCAGAAAAGTGTTCGGAATAGCAAATAAAGCAAAATATCCATGTTTTTTTGAAAATGATATTAACAAATTTCCGCAGAAACATTTTTGCATCTTTATGTTAAGAAAGATGCTCAAAATGCAAATCAAAGTATATTTTTTATGTAACTCATTTCAAGTATTCTAAAGTCTAAAGAATTTCCTCGGAATATGAAGATAAAAAAATTTCCGCAGAAATATTTTTGCATTTTTATGTTCAGAAGCAAGCAGTGGCAAGCAAAGCAAAGTTTTAATGTAACGTATTTCAGGTATTCTAAAGTGATAAGAATTTTCTCGGAATATGGAATGCGCAACATTTACCTTGTATAATATGTATTTTCTAGTGATTTTCAAATAAATTTTCATACGATGTGAGCTGATTGATTTTAATCATTTGGATCTTATTTATAACTTCACATGTATTTTTTGTTATCAAACCGGCCGCTTCAGTAATAATGGGTAATACTACTCTTATTGTTATCTGTCAGATTCTTTCGATCTCAGTCTTCAACTCTATAGTTCAGGAATTTTTTTACACCAATTACGAGACATTTGTTACTCCGATTATTAACACAGTATCGGATTTGTTTGCTTTTATACAGGATGTTTTAAAAAACATGTACCATCGTTTATTGGGAGATTACTTGTCCAAAATTAAGGCGAAAAGTTCATGTGTACATGGGTCCGGTCAGGGGCGTGCAGTGAAATTTTAAGAAAGGGAAGCAATTTTTAGAAACTTACCTATTTGTAATGTAATTCGATTCTTCGATCATTTTTTGCAAATTCGTCAATGACGTCAGAAGTTTATTTTCAATGGACAACAGCGATGTATGCGAAAGTCTCTCCTGCCCGTTGAATTTCTCATGAAATTTTAATCATTTAAACCGTAAAATCTATAGTTTATTTGTTGCTGAATTTGATCGATTATTTCATAAAAGAGGCGTCTGTATGATGTTTGAACATCTCCTACCTTGTTCGTTCGAAGACGCTTGGCTTGTGGCTCTACATTTAACGTCATCGTTTTCTCCCAAAATAGATCAAAGTCATCTCTTTTTTGGCTTAACATGGACTTAAAATCATTCACTTTTTTTAGGCAAAAAGCAATATCATTTGTTTTAGTTTGTAATATATTAAAAACATTGTTCCGAGAATGGAAATATTTCTGAAAATATGTTCAACAAATAATTGAAATTAAAATCTCGTTTCAAACTGTCCAAAAACCTCGAACTATTTATTGCTTCTGAGTCCCACGTTTCATTATTTTCCATTATATTCTCAAATACTTTAGTCAATGATTCACGATTTTCAGATACTGTTAACACAAGTCTTCCATTATTGTTCCATCTAGTAGGAGCTACTTTGGGCAATCGTTTGTGGACAATGGAGTCCAAAGCTTGTGTACGTTTTGTTGACTTGGAAAAAAAGCAGCCATGCCACTTAAAGCAACGAAAAATACTTTACACTCTTTAATGTAATTGATGGACTGAAATAAAACTAAATTTAATTTATGAGCAAAACAATGGACAAAAACAGCACTTTCTGCTCTAAATGATTTTTTAAGCAATCATCATATTTAGCCATTAAACTAAGTAAATCTTGAAAATTTCCTCTATTTGAAGAAACCCTTGTTTCGTCATGACCTCTAAATCCCAAATCGTGCTGTCCGAGAAAACAAACAACATCGATAAGTCCTCTTAAGATTGGCCTATTTTTATCGACTAGTTCATTGTGTTGGCGATGACTAATTTCCAACTGTTTATTAAGGGGGTGTTCAATTCTGGTTTTGCCGAAAACTTTTTCTTTTATGACGGCCTGCAAATGCGCTTTGGACATAATGTGTCTTTTTACAGCTTTATGGAAATTGTTTAAATCGGAAAAACCAGTTTTATTCCAGATACCTTTTTCATTTTTAAAAAGTAAACATGGCCAACAAAATAATTTACTTATATTTTCACATCCTGTTAGCCATTTAAATTGTTCGTATTGTTTTTCCGGATAGTTTTTCATTTTTGTGGTTAAATTTTCCATAGGCGGTTTTGCCCTTCCTTTGAAAATTATTTTAAGCTTATCAGCGAAATTTAATGTTAAAAATCCCTTTATTATTAAGACACACAGCACACATTCACACACACTCTTCTTACTAAAGTCTCCAACATTTTCAATGTTATTACTGACAGCCGAAGTTGACGGTATTTGCATATCCACGTCCGTATTATTGTCTTCCATATCGCACCATGCACGACGCGACGTACGTATCACACAACACACGGATAGCCGTTCAAACAAAGAACCTACTCCAATGATAGCTTCCGCCCCCACTTAAAGCACGCGACTGAAATGTAAAAATTGCAAACAGCCGGTGGAAAGTTGAATAACCTCTGGCTCGATTCACAGGAAATCAAGCATACAGGACTTGGCTACAGAAAAGCTAGCGGCCCGCATAGGTTCTATTCGATTTTCTATTGTGGCGCGGTCGGAGTCAAGGCCGCATTTATTATGGGCTTGATAATTAAGATAATATTTTAGCATTTTTAATATAAACTAAATATTAATTTTTAACCATTAGTTTCCTATTTCAAAAATTACATTTTAGAAGATGTTTTGTAATTTTTTTGATGAAGCACTGCTTCCCTTGCTTCCATAGACTGCACGCCCCTGGGTCCGGTCCTTTTTTAAATAACTTTGAGGAGGAACGATTTTGTGACCGAGGGTTTTTTGAGGTGAGAAATCATAAGTTGCTCTTAGTTTTTATGAAGCCCACTGCGGACACCATTATAACTTCACTTAATTTGCCCTAACTTTTTTGACCGCGAACTTCTGAGACTTTTTATGAGTAAATCCGATTTCTACATTTTTTTAAGCAAAAAAGATGCACATTTCTACATCGAAGCAGATTACGCAGTAGAAGTCTCTTAGGCGCTAGATGAAGTCACCACAAATTACAAGAAATGATTGAAATGGTCGCCTCGTCCTATCCAATGGTTTTCAAATCAAAGGTCTCATTTGTAAACTGCCTATGGAGGGCAGCGAAATGCGCTGGTGCTGCGCCGTGTCGGAAATTGAGGTAGTGATTTAGCGGATTTGTTTGGCTTTTGAGATATAGGGTGTTGAAGTTGAAATCTTATTTTCAATCTTTTTAAATAACTTTTGCAAGGAAAGAAATTTTGCATAAAATTTGGTGACCGGGGGTTTTTTGAAGTGAGAAATCATAATTTGGTATTAGAACAGGCAAGTAGGTGACATTTTTTACTGTGGAAACATTTATGACAATAATTTGAATGTCAGTTAAGAGATATTTCAAAAGATATTATTTCCATTTAAATACTTATCTGCAAATAATGCCGAAAACGTTGAATATTCTTTTATTGACTTAACAGATCTGCTTCTGTATTATGGGCAAGCAAGGCAGAATTTAAGTGCTGCTGTAAGACTGCACTTCAATAAATTTCTTTTAAGAAGAGGTCCTGATTAAAAAAAATGAAAATCTTGTGAGGCGATTGCGAAAGTCAGTTATAGGAACACTTCATGTGTACCCGTATCATTTTTAGGGATTAACAGTCAGCCTATTGGCCTTCGTTGTCCGCTAAATTACACCTCCTACCTCAATTTTCTACAAAACGACTTAGAAGATTAGCTTTCTCTAAATATGCGAAATAATAATTTGTGGTTCCAATATGACGAAGCACCATCACATTTCGCTGCCCTCGTCAGGCATTTCTTAAATGGACCATTGGATAGGAAGATGTGGACCTATTCCTTGGCCTCCTCGGTCCCCTAATACCAATCAATCAATCAGTTTGCCATATACAATAAAGTATTTACACAAGTCAGAAAAGGAACAAATTAAACGCTAAGACAATTATTAAAATATTCTAAAATGTAAAACTAAGACAATTATTAAAATATTCAAAAATCTAAATGTTTCTAAGAATATAAAATATAGATTCAAAAATGTGCAACTTTATTTCTTATACTAAGTTAAAAATCATTAAACAAGAAAACAGATCACAACAAAATATAACAAACAGTAACAAGAAATCAAAAAATAGATGTCATATATTCTTGTGTAGAGTAAAAAGCCCGAAGGATCAGCAATTCTTTGATTCTAATTTTGCAGTCTTTGAGAGAAAGGTCTTTAAGATTATCAGGTAAGTGGTTGTAAAAAGCCACCTCCCAATGCCCTGGACCGCACTGACTCCTCCTGAGCCTGGTGTAGCCAGGCATCAAACCCTCTTTATTTCTGGTGTTGTAGTTATGCACATCTCAATGTCTAGGATACTGACGGATGTTCTTATGGACATATAAAAGGTTTTCATAATGCATGGGAAAGTAAGTATCCCAAGTTGCTGGAAAGCACCACTACATTCCTCTCTATAGGATAGGCCAGCCACAACACGCACAGCTCTCCTCTGCATACGAAAAATCATGAATCTGGAACTCGCGTGATCCCAGGCCAATATAGCGTATGTCAAAGCACTATGACATAGAGAGAAATAAGCACACCTAAGGACATCACGAGAGACACACAAGGACAGGTTTCGTAACAGGAACACATTTCTACTGAGACGATTACACAATAACTCGGCATGATCCCTCCACAACAATCCCGGCTCCAAAACAATCCCCAAGAACTTTACACCCGTCGTAAAGGTAAGGGTGTTTGTCTTAGCAACATTCAGCAGCAGCCCATTAGCAGAGAACCAGGATTCTGCTGTCGACAGCGCCTCCCCAAAACCAACCACTGCACACTCCATCTTTTTGGTTCTTAAAGAGAGGGTTGTGTCATCCGCAAACAGTGTGTAGTGAACTCTATCATCCTGAAAGGGAAGGTCATTAATAAAGATTAAGAATAAAAGAGCGCCCATCACAGATCTCTGTGGAACCCCCACAGATATAACACCACTATTCGAGTCAACCCCACCCATCCTCACGACCTGTGTTCGATCACTCAGATATGACCTAATAAGATTCAAAGAATCCGGATGAAAGCCATAATAATCAAGTTTATGCAGTAAGAGGTTAATGAGGGACGCAGTGGAACGCCTTACTCAGGTCAAGTGTGTCAGGAAAGTTGTGGAAGTTACTGCACGCGCTTCAAAGCCACAGTTTATGTATGTTACATGATCCAGCACTGCCGATGTAGTACTCCTATCCTTTCTAAATCTATGTTGATGATCCGAGAACAGATGTTGGAACTCAAAAAAGTCACACACTCTCTGGGCCATACATTTCTCAATAATCTTAGAGAAGCAGGACAGCAAGGAAATAGGCCGGTAATTAGAGGGGTCATTTTCATCACTCCTCTTATATATTGGTATTACTACTGCCTTTTTTAAAACTTTTGGAAATACCCCCTGTGAAAAACAATAGTTTATTAACTTGGTGAGCGGAATTATGATTAGGTCTTTTATTGATTTAATTATTGTTACATCAAGTCTATAAATATCTTTACTCTTTTTGGGTTTAAGGGAAGAGAAAACATCCCTGATTCCCACAAAAGTAACTTCCCTAAATTGAAAGGGTTTGTCAACCAAATTTGGGGTCCTTTTTAGAAGCTCCAAGGGGTTAGTGTACAAACGATTTATGTTTTTCTGGATATTAGTAGCTATGTTAGTGAAAAAGTTATTGAATTTATTTGGAGAGAGTGAGTGATTCGTTTCTCCAGGAGACAACCCCCTTTTTTCATTTATAATTTCCCACATACACTTATTTGGATTCGTTGAATTTTTAATTAAATTATGATTTGCCTTTTGGTTAGCTTCTTGTAGAGCAGCTTTATACTGCTTTTTAAACAGATCTCGACTTTGCTTTAGTTCAACATTAGGAAATTGTTTGTATGCCTCGTTAAGAAAATACAAGTGTTCTCTCATCTGTCTCAGCACATCATTAAACCAACTTACCCTGTACGTTCGAGATTTTGAGATGTATTTTTTTTCTGGAAATGCAGTATTAAAAGAAGTTGTTATTTTACCCATGAAGGTGGAAAATTTTTCATCAACACTCACACTTTTCTCATTCAAAAAGGCCCAGTCTACATGTTCCATCAAGTCATAGACCCTCATCTTACCACTCTGCGTTATTGGTCTACACACAGTGCTTTTTTTTTTACTTGAAACATCTAAAACTGTAACAAGGAAATCCAAGCACTGGCCAAGGTGGTCAGAAATAGCAGTTTCAACCAGAGTCACCCTACAGATTTGCTGGCCAAAATTTACAAATATTCTATCTAAGCAATGGTCATCTCAAGTAGGTTCCGTTGGAATTCTGCTCAGACCGTACATTTGGAGCTTGTGGCAGGGCTGCACCGATCGATCCTGCTGAGTACCCAAACATACATTGAAGTCACCCGCCATGATGATCTTTTCATTACATGGGATTTTTTCCAGTGCCTTCCCCATCAGACCCAGGAAAGTGTCAAAACAGCCGTTAGGAGACCTGTAAATACATAGAATATAAACTTTTAGACGTTTTAAATAAATACCACATCCCTTAAAACATTTTTCAACACTGAGATTCCCAATCTCTAGTTCTCTACTAGCTCTATTATGGTCAAACACATATATTGCTGATCCACCACCCTTAAAATTTCTTCTTCAAAAAGACATGGCCACTCGGTATCCCTCCAAGTGTGGCAGAGTAATTTCTTCCTCTTTGAGCCAGTGCTCGGACAAGCACAGGACCTGAGGTCGCTCTTCCAATTCATTTGCCTTGTTCCTTACTGATTGAATGTTGATGTGGAACAAAGTTGCTGTTGTTGCTTCATCTACCTCTAGAGCGGCTGTCGACGCTCCAGGTTTAAAAAATCATTAATTATTACCACCAAGGACCAGAGATTAGGTTGCAGTATCTCATTTCTCTGGTTTGCCACACAAAATGTTTTCTTTGAACCCATACTTTCCTAAGTATTTCAGTACTTCATCCTTATTAGTTATCGGGTCTAAGCCAAACAAAAATATCCAGGCAGGCAAATTTGCTGTCTTTAGCAGATCGTCGTCTGTCTTAGTATCTTTTAGTGGTTTTGGTCTTAGAATATTATTACCCATTCTTCTACGAGGAACGACCTCCATCCATTCTGTTTCCTCATTTTTTTTTGTTTGTTGTTTTGGTATAAACCCTATAGACTTTTACATTTAGGGGCATGTAAAGGAGCTTGTTTATAATGTCCCTGTTACCACAAGAAATTTGCAAATTTCTCGAAAAAGGTCATCTCTAGCGTTATTGGGTCAATATACCTTTTTTGCTTAGAAGAGATGTAGAAATAAGGTTTAATCATACAAAGTCCCAGAAGTTGACTGTCTAAAAAGTTACAGCAAATTAAGTCCGCAGCGCCCACTTGGTGCTACATAAAAACTAATACCAAATTGTGATTTCTAACTTCAAAAAACCCTAGGTCACCAAATTATGTGCTAAAATATCGTTCCTCGTTAAAGTTATTTAAAAAAATTGAAAATAAGATTTCAACTTCAATACCCTATATATAAACATCGGATCCAAAAACTTTTCGCCTTGTTTTTAACTGGCTCAACAACTAAAGTTCACTACCAACACATATTATTTGTTTTGCTTAAAATCACCATTTTTAAGTTATTCCCAGAATTTGCTTTATGTATAAAGTACTTCATTATGGCCTAATATTATTTGTTTTGCATTTTAGTATTATCTCATTAATTTCCTTGTTGAGAATGATTTTACTGGTTTCAACTTTGTCAACTCCAATACTTTTCTGTATCTTTCTTTGTTAATCCTCATTACTTATGCTTCTCCGTAATACTATATAATGATGCCTTATTGTTAGTTTTAAATTAAAATATTTTTCAATTCCTTGCATTCTAGAGTAGCAGTAAATTTAGTTTTTAAAAGTGTGTAGTTTTCTTTTTTTTATAGTGCCAATCAATTTTAGATTTTCTTATGTTTCTTATAACCAAGTTACTTGGAAACTGTACGATGGTATATACTTATGATATTTTACTGCTATCTTGAGACGGACGTACTTATCAATGGAAGTGAATAAGGATATGCGAGAAAAATAGCGTAGCTGTATGCTCAGCCAAACCGGTTTCTATCGAGTAAAAAAATACTCGGTAAATATTCTATATCCCGTTAAATTGTATTCGAACAATTTTACCCCCTACTCTGTTTTTATATCCTCAAAGAAATACGATCCAATTTTCTTCTTGCAAACTAAAAACACAGCAAGACTCCTTATTAAGCCAACCTACTGCACTTGACTAAAAAAGAAAACTGTTATCTACTGCCTTCGCAAACAGCAAAACACCTGAGGGAAATATGAAAGATAAATAAAATATAAGATTTTCGCTCAACTCAGCGGAGAGCGCGATAACAGGGAGTGCCTATTGAATAGACAAGGATAAACAGGGCTGGGCTTATCTCCAGAAATATGTGAATATTCCATAAAAAGTGTGTCTAAATTGAGGTTCAGATAGGATAAGCCACGCGAAAACGATTATTTGAATGACACAAAAAATATTTGATTTTGGAAATATTCTGTTTATCATATTTTGCTTCAAATAGTTTCCAATGCTCTCCAAGTAATTTATTGTCGAATGTGTTCGCTTTGTTATAGACGGCTCGTAAATCTCGCAAGATTAGTTAAAAATCTTGAACGTCTAATTATATCTGATACCAACTGATTTCATTAGTTCGAATTTTTCAACTAAAGGTTATCAATCCACAAGTTGCAGGCTTTTTGCTTTTTGTCTAAGTGATTATAATAGTGGAAAAAAACCTCACTCCAATTTTTTTTCCAGATTTTCACATTTCAAGGTTTCTAGATTCTAAAGAAATTCTTTGGTTGTTTTGAACAGCATTTAAAAGTTTCTATAATGGCAATTTTTCTATAATTTTTTGAAATGGTTTTTGTTTTGCTTTGAATCGTGTTATTTTATCATACATTAACACAGAAGTGAAACGTCCCAAGGAAATTTTGACTGTTTTTGTTTGCCTTGTATATTTTAAACGGCTAGGCCGATATGGATATTTATATTTATTGTTACCTTAACATTTCTAGATCATACAGGGCTAAACAGAGATAGTTATTCTTTAGTAATAGTTCAAGACGTCGCATGGCTTTTTTGAAGAGCATAGCATGGTCATTCACTACCATTTCCTTTTTTACTTGCCTCGATGTCTTGAAACATGTCAGAGATATTGATTTTTTTCTAAATAATTATATTTTGTGATTATTTCTTTGAAAATTATAAGAAAGCTTTATTGCGAATATGTGATGTTTATGTTTACCTTTATGTTTATTACGTTATTATCTACAGGTGAGGTCATATTTTGATTGCAGTAAAAATCTAACATTAACAGAGAAACTTTAAACACACATATTTTAACATAAACTTTAATAGCGAGTTGGTCCCCCTCTAACATTGATTTCTTCCCATCATCGTCTTGACATACTTGATATACAGTTTTCTATTTTTCCTTGGTCGATTTGTGGTCATTCTTCTAACAGTACGTCGGCTAGTTCATTTAAATTTTGTAATTTAGGTTGAGTCTTAAGTCTTCGTCTCAACGTGTCCCATTCATGGTCGATCGTATTCAAATCTGGCGAACTAGCAGGCCAAATCATTCGTCTAATATTATTTTCGTCAATAATACTGTTAACAATACGGGCACGGTGAGGGGTTGCATTGTCGTCAACAAAAATAAAGGTGGGATTTCGTTTGACATCAGTAGAACAACTAGTTGAAGAACCCAAATTTTCTCGTTCTCTTGGAGGCACTTCATTTTCCACAAGCCTGTGGATGTTATTTAAAAGCTCTTAGTAACGCTGGGAATTTATATTCTGATAAAAAAAATCCGAACCAAATTTTTACTGCAGTTCAACCTGATCATGTAACTTCCATAATTTTTTTTTATTCTCACTTTTCGAATAATAGGTATTTTTTCGATTAGAGATTTTAGTTGAGGTTGTAAATATGGGCTCATCGGTCCAAATAATAGTAGCAAATATATTTTCTAAGAAATGCCTCTCCATAAGAATATTGCGAAAATCTAACCTGAAGTTGTAAACATGTTATTCTAATTTTTGTTCTGAAAAATATTTACAGGACTTCCATTTGTTTGTCTGAAGGGCGTTTGCAGCGTTGTTCTTGTAAACGCCCAAATCCAAAAATGATGCTCGGTTGAATTTTTAGGAGTGTCTTCAAAATACAACAAAATATTGAGATGCTTATCATCAGTCAAAACTTGAAAACATCTCCGCCTCTGTTTCTGCAAGTTGTTGGTAAATCGCGTCAAAATAATTTTTTCTGGGGATTTCTTGGAAATTCGGTTACATAATCCCTGAAAGCCAGACTCCAATTTGTATTCCTATATGGTCACTTTGGCATTCTAACTAATATTCAACCCCTTATTAAATATGGTGTGCCTCCTGAAAGACGTGCAAATTTAATTTTAAAGCAAGATTGTGGTTCCTATCTTGTGCTCTCTATTAAACTCGAAGAAAAAGAAACAATGTAAAAAAATATTTTGGAAATCCCATTTAGAGTTAAAAAATATTTACTGCAAATAGTCGTCTATAAGTTGCAACCCTTGCTCTGGTTTAAAACCGTAGGGTGCAAGATTGCTACGCTCTTATTTTTTTTAAAATAATATAATAGGAGATATTTTTATTAATTTACTGAAATAAAAAAAAACTCGCAAAGGTAATTAAAAAAAAAACAAAAGTATCAAGAGACAAGCTCGTGGTCAACCGAGCGTGCAATATCAATGTCCTAAGCTCATTTATCCCGGAGAGTGGGCGTGAGAAAAAAAAATTAAAAGTAAAAAAAGGTGAGCGCCACCAATTTATTACGGCCTAAATTGGAAAGCCCCTGGATGTGTTCGGCACTCACTTGTTCCTGATACTTTCATAAAAAGAAAATTGTAATTTAAAATAAAGAAAGTTATTTAATGAAAAAAGGTTAAAAAATACAATAAAATTCACAAATAGAAAACCCCAAGTAAATTTTTACGAAGCTGAGGAGAAATCCCACTAACGGATTTTAAAGAAAAACTTGGATTTTATTTTCCCCAGTTCGCGCTGAAGACCTTTCGATGTTACAGGAGACCAGAAAATTGAAGTGAAAAAGTAGTTCCGTCCTGGAACCAGCTCCGCTGTACCTTCTAGAATTTACTCAAGTCGGATGCCGAACTATCATTGGTTAGATTGCCCCAGGTGACATCAGTGCTGTCAAGAGGAACTCGGAATGATTTAAAATAGGGATTGCAGGGCAAGAAAAACGATCACTGATTGGTTTATAATTCAAACGGCAACCACCTGAGATTAAACTTGGCAACAATTGGGATCTTAGCATGTCCCTACTGAATTAGGGCATATCGGATGCAGCGAGTGACAGCGCATAGGAAGTGACACGTCCCATAACCCTAAGTTATACTGTGAACTAGGGAAAACGAATAGTAAACAAACATCTATCTTCCAGCTTCCAAAACTTTGATAATTAGAATAATAGTTGAAAAGGCTCTCCCGAAAAAGCAACTAAAACAGAGAACAAAGCTATCGGGAATTGATTTCAAATGTGGAAGTGGAAAAACCCTGATTAGATTAGATTTTCACAACAATATAAAGATATTTAATCATAACGAAATATGTTAGGCAATTCACAGAAGACAAAAAATGGTCGAGTAATAATTCAGGACATAAAAGGGTCTAAATACTCATGCAATCAGGAGAAAATGATTGAGAAAGGAAATATTTAAGAAAGTATAGTAGTTAGTTGGGTACTTGGCACTAAATAAAAACTAAATTTGTCTTTTTTGTAGCTCAGGCAGAGTTTCAAAATGACCAAAATACCTTAAATATATAAAAATGTACCAAATAATGATGATAAATGTCAATAAATCCATTCATAAACCCCCCAGGTTATACATGGTTGAAAGTATCATGAAAGTGCTATTTGTGCTAAAGTTGGTACCAGCTCACGAAAAACGACGTACCCTGTATATGTGAAAATAAAATAAATTAAACATTCGAAATTCTCCAATAATAACTTTTATATTCAACTTTTCGCCCCACCTTTTATACTTTTCGAGATAGGGTGGTATTCTAAGATAAACGGGCCACCCTGCACTTAGACATCTCCGGAATATTGCCATAAACCTGAATAATGCGCAAGGTTGAAATTTAGAAAATGATTCATGAATACCAATAAAAAAAACTCTAGATGACTGCAGAAACAAATTTATTTTTTCCTTTATTGTGAGATCTATATTATTAAATCTAAATAAACATTCTTTCATTTCAAATGTAGTTTAATTACGAGATAATTTGCCTGTACGTTTTGGGTATAACATCATTATTAAGTGGTTGGTTTAAGAAGTCGGTAGTTCGCGTGAAGTATCGATATATCAGTTTTTTTTTACTTAACTATCGCTATTTGATATATTGAAAACATTCCCATCCTTGCTATTGGTTGGGTCCCAAAAAAATAAGTGTTCTTTCGTGTTATATAGCAATGAATATATACCTTGTACAGTGGGGTCATTTAAGAGTGCAACAGATGGGAATTTTTTTATTAATTACACAATCAAAATAAAAATATTGCCAAAAGTTGGTGCATCCTCGATAATCATATAAACTGTACTTAGAATAGTTGCAAGTCAAACAGCATACAGGGTATTAAGAAAAGTTGTTTAGCATCAAAAGTTATGCCTGGGTACCAAAACATAGCCTCCTGAGAAAAAAAATTTTTTTTTGGAAAAAATCAAAAAAAGTTTTTGAAAAATTGATTTTTTTGATAATTATCATAAACACTTTCATAGTTTAATCAAAATCAGATCAGATTCGCATAACTCCGTTCAAATTTAAGTATACTTGTTTAACCTGGATTTTTAATTTTTTAGGGAATCAGAAACTTCAGGTTTGTTGCAACGAAATTAAACACAACTTGGAAATTTCGCCAATATTCTTTTTAACAAGATGAAGCATTTCTGAAGAAAATATGCACATTAAAAAACTTTCATTTGAATTGCAAAATATTCATTTCAAATATTTATTAAAGAACTGTACACATAATTGACAAACTGGAAATCCTTGAAAAACAAATGAGGGTTAAAAGTGAATTAATATTAACAAAAAATCAAACGCATCGAGATCTAATTGAATGTGATACCACTAGTTTTACCAAAGATGTTTATTATAACTTAACAACTAACAAATAGGCAGGAAGTAAAAAAAAAGGAAGTACATAAAAAAAAATTAAAATTATCTAAGCGTTTCTGTGTGCCCACCTTCTCGTTCAATGCATCTAATTGTCCGGTCATAAAATTCACTAAAAGTAGATCACAAGATATTTGTTGGAATATTTCTGCAATGGAAACCAATCGAATTTTTAAGTTCCTCAACATTTTTAAATGGTCGATCCTTATAAATTTTTTGCTTTAAGTATTCCCATAAAAATTTAATGGGGTAAGATCTGGGGAACGAGGAGGCCACCGTGGATCGGTATTTCGTCCTAACCATTTAGTCTCAAATTTTCCATTTAACTATTCAGAAACATTTCTAGTAGAATGAGCGGACATCCATCATGTACAAACCATAATTTATACCGTTCTTGTAAACTTATATTGTCCAAAAAATCCGATATTTCGTTTTCCAGAAACTGTAAATAGGTATCACCAGTTAGGTTTCGGCGAAAAAAAAAACGGACCCAATAATTTTTCGTTGATAATACCACACGTTAGTTTTTTGGTAATACTGGCTTCTATTGTCAATAACAAAATTTGGATATGCGTCCGACCACCACCTACAATTTTGGGAAGAGACAGTGCCATTTGTTGTGAACGTGGATTCATCTCCAAAGAGAATGTGTCAATGAAAATCACGCTGATCTTCTATTTGTCCTTGAATCCATATGCAGAAATCATAGCGGATCGCCATATTGTCAAACATTGGCCTATAAGCATGAAACTTGTTTTTCTTGAGAATGCTCTTAACAGAGCTTTTTTTAATACCCGTATAAGCAGAAATTCCATGGGTGGATCTTCTAGGGTTTTCAACAACTGACTAAAGTACCGCTAATTGATTCTCTTCAGTACAAACAGTTTTGGCACGTTCATTTTTATATTTATAGGCTAAAGATCCTGTCTGTTTGAAGTTTATTAAAATTCTACTTTCAGTTGAGCAGTGAACTTGTTTGTCTGGGTGTCGTTTATTCAAAATATCTGCTGCGTCATGCATTGTTTTATAATTATCCCCACATATCAAAACTAATTTCTCGACTAGCGCTAATTGTCTTGGAGGAGGCATTTTAATCAAATAAAGTTAACGCCACCGAACTGTCATAATTTTTACTTCTAACCTTCATTTGTTTTTTTCATGGGTATCCGCTATTATCTTAGTATAGGATTTCAGGTTTGTCAATTAATGTGTATAGTTATTTAATAACAATTTTATAATTTTGCACTTAAAATGAAAGTTTTTTAATGAGCATATTTTCTTCACAAATGTTTCACCTTGTTAAAAGAATATTCAAGATGTCTTTAATATCGTTGCAACAAACCTGAAGTCTGTAATTCCCTCAAAAAAATTATAAGTCCAAGTTAATTTCACAAGTATACTTAAATCTGAACGGAGTTATGTGAATCTGATCTGATTTTGATTAAACTATGAAAGAATTTACGATAATTATCAAAAAAATTAATTATTCAAAAACTTTTTGATTTTTTCCAAAATAAAAAAATTTTTCTCAGGCTATGTTTTGGTATCCAGGCATACCTTTTGTTGCTAAACAACTTTTCTTAATAACATTTTGCTGAATCTTTCGAAATAAGGGTACTTTACTCTTGCATGATTTTAATCTTTTTTGACCTACCCTGTAGGCTGTTTGACTTGCAACCATTCTAAGTTTCACATTATATGATTATCGAGGATGCACCAACTTTCGGCAGTATTTTTATTTTGATTGTGTAGTTAATAAAAAAAATTCCCATATGTTGCACACTTCAATGACCACACTGTATATACATTTTTATGCAATATTTTTTCAATTCTTGTAAAACAGTATATCTAATTCTAAATGTTTTTTTTGTTTCAGGTAATGGAATTAAAGTATAATGGAACTCTAGAATAGCAAATTTAAACATCTTTGGTATTAGTAAGTCTGCATTCGCTATTAGTTAACATAATATTTACTAGGATTACAAGAATTAAAATAAATAAGTCTCTGTTATTTTTGTGTAACGCTGACCATATAGTAGCCACTAATATTAACTGTATCAAACAGAGTTTCTAGAAACTTCATAAACAAGAGGAAATCACAAGTAAATAATAACACAAATAACGTCGACGGAACCGTGATCAATACAACCAAACCAAAATCGTAAATATTGTGGTAAACAGGTAAATATTACCAATGGGCATATTATATTCCTCAAATATTGGATTTTAGTACATCATATGGTTAATTGGCAATACTGGCATACATTTACTATGTAATGCTTAACATTATTAAATAACTATCTAAGATAACCTGTAGGTTGGTTGTTAAAAGTTTTATACAAATTGTCGGTTTTCTTGGTAGTTTTCCAAATACTATAAAAATGTCCTTGTTTGTTTTAAAAATCATCCATTATCTGTCCCCGCTTGCAATGCAGTGCAAACAATAGAAAAACAAATGTTATTTATGTTTTATCTTCTCTCCTTTAATTGTCGAATATATTAATCCTACAAATATTTAAAATGTCAGAATGTAATGTTACTGCAAAAATTACAGGCAACATAAAAAAGCTAAAGGGTAAACATTTTTAATTTACTAAGTAGATATATAGTTTGCAAAAACTAGAAATAAAATAAAAATAAAGAACCAGCAGCTTATGGTCAAGGGCATTAAACAGTTTTACCTGATTCATAGATACTTTGTTGTAATCTCCTTTATTGCAGTTACTTAAATACAAATTTGAGTCTACCGGCCAAAGAAGTGACTCATAATTCATTCCTTTTTTTAAATCAACATTTATTCACAGAAACTACTAGGCCGCCGTCTAATAACATGACTGAATTACACCGTTAATTTGTGACTTTTGTTGATTGATTCACGTTACACCAACGTCATAACAAGGATAGTATGATCCCTGTCTGGTACGTGTCCTGGAATACCGTAGCCGCAATGATCATTCTAATCAAACGATGATCACGATTTCGGTCTTTTTAGAGCTCATGAGTCCGCTGTAGATCGTGAAGGGTAAATAAATGCCTGGATGGAATCAATGGATTTCCATTGTTTTCAAGACAATATTAGAATCTATATTCGAACTCTTGACGTACATTTGCAAATGTTTCTC
Source organism: Kuschelorhynchus macadamiae (assembly GCA_030620095.1). Lineage (NCBI taxonomy): Eukaryota > Metazoa > Arthropoda > Insecta > Coleoptera > Curculionidae > Kuschelorhynchus > Kuschelorhynchus macadamiae. The sequence goes on from JAUTXW010002010.1 coordinate 2,621,540, forward strand.
TGAAAATAGCTTGTCATCCTTCAATTATTTTTTCCTGGAGTTGCTTTATTGAGTCAGGTTACGTCTTAAATACAACTGATTTTAGATGATCAAGATGCGTTAAATCCGGGGATCTAGGAGGTCATTCAATGGGAATTCGTCTTTCAATCCATTGATTAGGCTAATGATTATCTTCCATTGCCTAACTGAAACTAAATAATGAGGAGGTCCTCCATTTCCATCTCCCAATATACCAGCCCAAACATTAATTTTCTGGGGGTACTGCGTATGTCCTCTAAATATTCGTGGGTGCATTCATCACTAAAACAAATAATTTTAACGAGCCGAGGTTCCGCAGTAATTCTAGCAGTCATAATTTCACAAAACTCAATTCTTCTGTCGGGGTCTTCGTCACCAAGTTCTTGAAGGATTTGCATTTTATAGGAATGGAACTTATTTAATCTGACCACTCTCCTTATTGATTCGAGGGATAATCTTGTTGCTGTAGCTGCCTGATGAGTCGATAAAATAGAATTTGTTGCCAAATGTTGGAGAGCTTTAATTTGCGTTGCTTCGTCCAGTTATCTTGGTCGATCCCTTTTTTTGCAAAAGAAACAGTTTCTTGAAATTTTGCCACTAGTATTTTTATCTGGAGGCATCTGGTTAAATACTTGAGCTATTCTTAACATAGACTGATATTTAAAACACCACTTTTTTAGACTTATCACTGTCAATTTTTTCTGGTCAAAATTAGACATCAACGAATAAACAAAAAATAATACAGGCCTAAAATGTTTAGGAGTCTCAAGATTAATGCTACGATAGTAGGATAATAGATATATAGGAAAGTTTCTTAAATTAATAGTGCAAAATTCAATTTTTACACATTTCAGTGGTTTTTTTTTTTAATTTGACAATTATTACATATTTGCTTGAAGGAACCCACTGAAAAGCATTTTTTACGAGTTTTAAAACAAGGTATTTGTAGTAGGGGGTTGTCATTTAAGATTATTTAGTTGGGGTGGCTGGGGTGAGGGAGCAATATGCAGGGTTAGTCAGATGTATGGAAACGGCCAAATATCTCAAAAACGACTAAACCGATCTGAAACATATGTGGTGATTAGGCATTACCGAATTCCCCCGACCCTTTGGTGCATACCGCAATATTGTCAGATTTTCAGTTTTTCGGCAAACTAACCTAACTTTTTTGTTTTAAATCAAATGATATGTTTTTTAAGCGTGATTTATTCCTCGTATTATCCTTAGTATAACTCCAAAATTGCAAACTTTTATCTTGATACGTTAAATGTTAAATTGTTAAATGTTTTTAAAAATACATCGGCAATTTACGAATTAAAAACCTAAAACTAAAATAATTTAGTGATTAATAAGATGTTGAAAATGTTATCCTTCCACAGTTTGAAAGTATCCTAAGCGGTCAATAAATTCTCGAATAGTATTTTCGGGTCATTCCGGGGGTACCAATTCTATTTCAGCTCTAATCCTTTCCATTAGATCTTCAAGGTTCTAGGGCTTCGTTTTGTACACGGTCGTTCATTTTTAGGTGACCCCAAACGAAAAAGTCAAGTGTATTTAAATCTGGTGACCTTGTAGGCCACTCAACAACCCCCTTCGTCCAATAAATTTTGACAGCAACTGCGAAATGCGGCGGTGCCCCATCATGTTAGAACCATACGTGGCCAAAACTATTAGGAAAAATATTGTTTAATGTTGGAATAATTTGGTTTTCCAACAGCTGTAGATAAAGTATCACATTCATATTTCCATGAATGAAACAGGGTCCAATAATGCGATTACCTAATATGCCAGCCCACACATAAATTTTTTCAGGAAATTGCGTATGGATTTCCACCATCCAATGTGGATTGTTTGCAGACCAATAACGACAATTATGCCGATTTATAAAACCGTTTAGGGCTACACAATTTCCCGAAAAAGTCAATGTGTGTGCTGGCATATTGGATCCTTTTTCTTTTAAGGAAATATTAATATATGCATATGAAATATTAATTATCTATAGCTGTTGAAAAACCAAATTCATCTAGCTTTAAATGATATTTTTCCATCTCCGCCATATTTTTTGCGGTTGCTGTTAAAAATTATTTAAAAACGACGTTTCCGGGACGCTGGATTGGGGAAGGGGGGTTGTTAAGTGGCCTCCAGGGTCACCGGATTTAAATCCGGTTGACTTTTTCCTTTGGGGTCACTTAAAAACGATTGTGTACAAAATGAAGCCCGAGAACCTTGAAGTTCTAATGGGAAGGATAAGAGCTGAAATAGAAAGAATACCCACGGAAACACTATTCGAGAAATTATTGACCATTTAGGATACCGTCAAGCTGTAGAAGGATAACATTTTCAACATCCTATTAATTATTACATTATTTTAATTTTATTTTTTTAATTCCTAATTTGTCTATGTATTTTTAAAAATAAATTTAATATTTAACGGATCAAGAGAAAAGTTTGCCATTTTGGAGTTATACTAAGGATAATACGAGGAATAAATCACGCTTAAAACAAAACATATCATTTGATTTGAAAAAAAAAAGTTAGGTTAGTTTGCCGAAAAACTGAAAACTTGACAATATTGCGGTATGCACCAAATCGGGAGAATTCGGTAATGCCTAATCAGCACATATGGTTCAGAAGGGTTGAGTGGTTTTTGGGATATTTGACCTTTTCCAGACATCTGACTAACTCTGTAGAAATTGTTTTCAGTGGTTTTTTATTTTTTTTTTTTGGTAAAATTAAAGAACATTATACCGATTTTCTTTACCGTTCGACCATTTTATATTCATTAGATGAATTCGTATTTTATTAAGTGCAGATAAATATACTAAAATTAAAGTGGTGCTACCAACATTAAACTTTAACACTCGTATTCACTAAAGAGGTTTAAATTTAGACCAGGTCTAACATGGCAGTTATAGGTTTAAGATGACATTTTTAACAACTGAACAAATAATTTTTCTAAATGTCACAATTAAAAAATGACAGTGACATAAGCGAAACATAACTGGCGAACTAAAAGTTTTAAGTACCATGGAAACTAGACCTGGTCTATTTGTTAAACCTTTTCAGTGAATACGGGGGTTAATATTTGTATTTTTACATTCAAAATTAAAAATAAATTGTTGCTTTTTAATTAATTATTCTTTTAAATTTTTAAAATAAATATTGTTAAAAGAAGAGTTCAAAATAAATTACTTTTAATTTGTATTAGTAAATGTTTACTTACTTTATATCTATATAGACAAATAGTTTTAGTAGATTTTTTGTATTTTTAAAATTAGTTAAGTTCTTACAAAAATCTGCAAACACCTTGTCCTTCTTTGCTAAATAAAAATATTTAACAAAATCCCAGTGATGAATAGTTTCCATAGTAAAATATTTTATGTATCATCTATGTCACGCCCAATCAATATAACATCTGGCTGTCTGCGAGCACTCACTGTTGATATTTAATTGACATCAACCATCAGGACCAATGGAAAGTATTGCCGGAAGCTAAATAGGGGCGGATTGTAAGCAGGGCACAAAGTTTGAGACCGTATCCAGCCCGGGGCTTTTCGCATTAAGCGACAAACAGCTACATCAAAAGGAGAAAATATGTTGTCGGAACAGACGACAAAGATGTTGCCGCAAGAGGGAGACCACTTTGGTTTTAACCGATTTTTTTTGGATGTACCTAGATCACCAACAGTACATAAATACATAAATAAATTTATCAGTTTTGCTTGTTTGGATTAGACTGAACCTAAAAAGTATTCTTGAAGAGTTGGTGTCTTGGCAAATGAAATTGTGGAACATGTTTTTACAAAAAAAGTAACAATGGGAGTGTAGAAGATTTATAACAGTGCCGTAAATGCAATGTTAATTATCCATATTTTAAAGGCAGATTATCAACACTAAAAACATGGAATTTGAAATTGTTCAAAGTATTGTCCGGTCACCAACTGCAAATTTTGCTACCTTTTGGGGCTTTTTTACCAGTGAAAATATTAATATAAACTTGCCTATACAAAAATATAGACAGAAATACTGTTTTACCAAATTACCAAATTACATTTTTGTTCGTCAAGAGCAAATTAGCCAAAGCGAAAGCGGAGTCGGATTCTACATAAAAAAGGGATAGATTTTCATATTATCGTTAGATGATTAGATTAGATTAGATATGAATTTTTTGAATATATGTGCATTACATTGACTTTCCAAAATAAAACCTATATTATTATTAACTTATTTAGATCTTCAAATACCAAAACCATTTTTGAATTTTTTTGGAGATTTTAGATAACTTATATAAAACATGATAATATAATTTGCACTGGAGACTTCAACATTAATTTCTTAAATTAGTAACAGTATCTATACAGAAAATATAAAAAACATAGTTAATATAAATCAGAAAATTCATAATCTACTGGACTCACAAACTTAACATTTTCTCTTTTAGATCGTATTATATGCAAAATAATATTGAACTGAATTGACAAATATTGAATCAGGTCTTAGTTTACGTTATATTCAAAATAAAAACAACAAAAACAGACTCGCCTACTTTTTTTTTAATAGAGATCTCTAAATAAAATAATTTTTGAAAAATTTCGGAAATATTTGAAATCTATCCCTTGGCAGAATATATACAATATCTTAATATCGATGAAAAAATAAATGTTTTATGTGTTCGACCTCTTATAGAAACTTTCAAAGGAAAGATGATTATGAATACTCGTCGTAACAGGGTTTAAACTAAAGTTATTATTTTATAGCATTTAAATTTAAAATAAAGCGGGCATCCCTGCCACATTACTAAAATTAACTAAGTTATAATAAATAAAATCAAGTGCTGTGTAGGTTTTTCGTAGATTACAATTATAATTACAATTTTATCACATATATTGTTAATATAAATTAAATTATTTCACAAATTTAGCAGCCACTTATATCTCAAACAACCTCAAACTACAACATTGGTATCTTCGTCTTGAAAATAGATATTTTAATAAGATTTGATATGTTTTTTTTACAATCAACTTAACAGATGAATTATTGTAGAAAAATAATACTTAAAATTAATAACCAAAAATAATGAATTAATATAATCTAAAATGAGGGAATTTGCTTAAAATTCCCAACCTTGGAACAAAAAAAATAAAAATCTTTAAATAAACCGTAAATTTAACAATAAACCCAAATAAATGCTAGAATCAAAATAAAATATCTTTTGGTAAACCCTCAAATTTGAAATCTCACCGAATATGTAAAGCCGCATAAACCATTACAAAAAGAATTACTTAAAACCAACCGTAACAACTAGATCTTTGATACAGACTAACTTTTGTTTTAGAAATAAGAAAAACGGTTGACGATACTCTAATTTGACAAGAACTAACCACCTTAAAAGTCTCTTATTGGCTAGAACACGAAGAGTCATTATAGGCGCACTCTCATATATTAATTAATATATATTTCATAGGTGTCGCCTAAAGTTCTACTTGATGTGAGAATTGCATTAAAATGAAATATAACGACATTTAATATAATTAAATTAAAATAAATTGCGAAAAAAAAGGCAAAGAAAAACCCTTTCAGTCTATCTTCTCTGAAGGGAAACAATGCCCTCAAAAACATAGCCTTTCTGAAATCGCTTCTATAATTAGCAATAACATGTCATTTTTAAACACATTTTTGGTTACAAAAATATGTTTCAAAAGGGCTTTCTAGTGAAAAGTCTAGTTTATCGATACTCGTAAATGTCAAAGGTTGAAAACTACCTTCATAAAGTTTGTTTTTATACTTCCAGATAACTTCTTAAATTATATGACTTTCTGGGTAAAATTCGCGCCTGTTTATCATTAAAGTTGTCAATGACCCGACTGTTATGCTAGAAAGGTTACATCGCCATGGATGACAGATTATCTAAACTGCTTCAAAAACTTTGCAACACAGCATTTAATACATTAATAAAATCACCAAACTCCATTCTGGTTATGATTACAATAAACAATTACGAAATTACAGCACTGCAACTACGCTTATGGAAAAGAAGGAATATTTTAGGCCTAAAATGAGTAAGAATAACATTCGAGAACAAACGAAAACAAATTTAACAAAATATTAACAAGCCAAAAAATAACAATTTCTGTCTGACTTACAACATTGTATTTTATCTAATTAACTGCAATATGTTAATTTATTTTATATTTCGTAGTCCTATATGACATTCGGCAATGTATGCCAAATTTTGTTATCCCCTGTTTTTTTTTTGGGTAATATTTTTCCATTTTTTTATTCTTTACCAACTTATAAAAATCATTTATTAATTAACAATTTTCTGACACCTATTCCTAAATAAAAATTATACCTTTTTTTTGTAAAAGTCAGTGCACTTCAATTCAGTTCATCCCAAGTAAATACAAAATAACGGTAAGGATCCAGTCTTGTGGTCCAACGAATCAAAGTCGTCAACATTTGAAGATTCCAAACTTCCAGAACGTCGGGTCTTTTTAAAGTGAATTTCTTTTAATAAAAAATATTTATCTTTTGCGATTTATTTACATGTCAGTTTTAGATATTTGTTTTTACTATAATCTTAATTCTGATTTAGGTTAACTGACTAAATGATGATGCAAGCTTGTTTACCATCATATAATATTTGTCTATTTTTGACTATTTTATTAAATTGATGTAAATGTTGTGCAGTTAATTTAACTTGTTAATTTAAACTAAAACTTGGTACATTTACTTGAACTTTTGTAAATATAAATGAATCTCATTTGTCTTAGTAAGTGTGTAAACTACATGGTCAGTTTCTATTTTTAAAGTTTTTAGAGTTTCTTCTAGACTAAAATTTTGCTCGATTCGAGTCCGGATTCCTTTTGTAAACGTACATTAATATGCATACATCGATATTTAACCAAACTTTAAAGGTTAAGCAATACTGAATATTAGTAACAAAAATTTAAAAAACCTTAATTTAATAAAGAAATTAAAAAGAGTTTATTAAGAAGTTAAAAATTTAAATTAATGAACCAGCAACATATAGTGTAATGGCTTAAACAATAGACTTGGTCCTTCTCGTCGAAAACAGTATCATGTGCAAAGACATGTGCTGTCCGCTCCTTTATAGATATTCACCAATTAAAAACAAGGGTTTTTCGTTTGCTCCAGTGTCTTAGTAAAAGATTCGGGGGTCAAGGGTTTGCAACCCGGAAAACCCTGAAAACTTCTTTAGTCAATTTATTGATACTAGTCATAGTAGTTTGATTTAAAAATCTCTAGAATGTAGTATAAGAAGATATATATGAATATATATATGTATATATATATATATATATATATATATATATATATATATATATATATATATATATATATATACAGGGTTATGATAAATTAAGGAATAAATTCATTATCTTGGAAATTAAAAAGGTAATAGAACCCGTCGATTTAGATTTATTTTTACGCATATTTAGAAATTATTCTTATTATCTTTGATTTTTTCAATACAACGCCTTATTTTTTTCTGCTGATTTGAATTCTCTATAAATTCTAGGCATTTTTGGTATAACATAAACTATACTGAAAATCAACAGTTATCGAAATATTCTTATCTAAATAAAACCTGTGTATTTAATAACCTATCGGACATTTTTATACCCTACCTATGTCTGTCGCGTAATCCCAAAGAAAAGTGACTTTGTCACTGTCACTGTGTTGACAAGTCATGTCTGTTCCAACTGATCAGATTCAGGTTGTTTTAAATAATTTTAACTCTTTCAACACCCATTTGCAATTTACAATTGATTATGAAAAACATAAAAGTGTGCCCTTTTTAGATACTAAAGTCATAAGAACAGACGAAAACAAAATTATTTTAGATTGGTACCAAAAAGATACGTCATCTGGTAGATACCTGAATTATTTTTCAAATCATCCAACCAATCAGAAATACAATACTGTCATTGCAATGAAAAATAGGGTAACACACATTAGTGACGTTATGTATTTACAACAGAACCTAGACAAACTTTTTGTTATGTTTGTGAACAATGGTTACCCTAAACACATTTTAAAAAAGCTCATTTATAACACAAGCTTTTATGACGACCCCACAGAAGACAGTAATCAACAAGTAAAATATGTCAGGATTCCATTTATAAATAATCTTACCAATTCAATTATTTCACTGTTTAAGCCTTTTTCGAACATAAAAATAGCCAAATATAGCCTCATACAAAATTACTCGGTATTTTCAAAGGTCAAAGAAAAAACTCCAACTGGATGCACAACTAATTGTGTTTATCAAGTGTCTTGCTTGGGTTGTGACGGTTGTTATATTGGCCAAACTTCGCAGTGGTTAAAACAACGAGTAACACAACATAAAAGTGATTGCCATATAGGCAAAAATTCATGCGCATTGGTACAGCATCACTTGAAAACGGGTCATAAATTTAATTATAGTAATGTTAAGATACTAGAACACCATGACAGTTATAGAAATAGATTGTTTCTTGAAATGTGCCATATCAATAAGAATAAAAATGCAATTAATTCAAAATTGGACACAAATAAACTAAGCAATATTTACTGCAATATTTTAAACCAAATGTGACGATCAATAAGTAACATCCTATATACATATATTAAGTTTAAAATTCACTATTTTATGTTTTATGAAAGTATAAGAACCACTGATATCAATTTATCGGTTTTGTTTTTTTTTTTTTGTGTTGTTAGGCTTTTTCCATTATGGTTCAAAACATTGTTGAATGCACAGATCGTTTTATATTTGTAATAATACATGTTAAGTGTGAAAATAGTTGTCCTCAATGCACAGAATGTTGCTTTTATCGTCCTTGTTTTGTAATATGTTCGACTAACTCTTACGTTGTAAGTATATTTTAAGGAGTAATGTGACTGTATATTTTTATATATTTTCTTCTATGGTGTGTTAATTAAGATAAATTTATTGTTTCTAGTTGTCTCCTGATGAAGTCAATAAACATTTGACGAAATATAGAGATCTAAAACAATTAGAGTTTGAATAGTCACAGACCGCTTTCCCGAAACTTCTGACGTATTATATATATATATATATATATATATATATATATATATATATATATATATATATATATATATATTATGAACTGAAGTAATTCAAAGTATGCTTTTCATCAATATTCTTTTTATTTTAATAAGACCTTAAAATCAGTTACCCATTAGGTTCTGTTAGGTCCGACCTCACTCAAACAAACATTTACTTATTTAGGCTTTCCTTTGCAAGGCGTATTTTGTAACATCGTAAAAAATTAAAATTTGTTGTGTTTGTTTCAAAAAATATGACCCTACTATTAATAAAGAAAATATATACTATAAAAGTGAATATCGCCCTTACAATCATTTTTTGAAATAAATAACCAAGTAGGCCATCCCTCTATATTCACAGCCAACAGGAAAATATTATTTAGTTCCTACATTCCACGTTCCAGTTTATATTACTGGCTCAAAATCGACAAGACACGTTTTATCTGTTACAATTGTGCAAAGGTCAGCACAAATGCAATAGGGTGACGCAATATAATCTTACCAGTGGCGGTTCTTCAATAGGTCAAAAAATTATGAATTCGATGAGTGGGAAAACATATATACACCAATTTATTAAAGTTCTTCATTGCAGTTTGATATTTTTTTGTTGTTTCCTGATATTCTTTGGATTTTGTGTCTACTGTAATATGCTGAATTCAAATGAGCTCATAAGTTTTTACAGATAGGAAGAATATAAGTCTAAAAAAAAACACTTTTTTTATAAAATATACTTCATTTTCTACAACAAAAAGTAGCTACCTCACAAATTTCTCAAAAGTATTTGCATGGTGGGTAGCATAACTTTTATTGAGCGTATTCAAACGTGGCTCGAAAACGACAAAATTGATGCTGAAACTGGGAATAGACATTAAAAAATAATATCTCGCAGCCAATCACTACTCTGTGCCAACCTGCCTCTGATGTATTGCTAAATAGGATTTTTTGTTACTGCATGGCTGAGGTTTGAATTATGAATGTCAAGAAACAATTAGATCGCTCTATATTGTATAGCCAGTGTCATACCCAATCATGCTTGAATACGGTTACACTTGACGTCATTAACGAGGAGATTAACGGTTAAATAGATGCATCATCTTTCCTAAGCCATTGTTCAGAGATTAATCATTAAGATTTTTTATTAAACGATTAAGTAAATTAAATAATGAATAAGGTATGAATCTTGTTTAAATAAATTCATAAATATATTTTGTCAAAAAATTAATAAAACTAATAATTAATTAATTATCATTTCTAACTATACTAAATCTCGGGCTAGATCTAGTGAACGGTTTCTCCATTATCAAAGCTACAAATTAGTAACATATGTTTGTTTTCGAAAAGTTACAATTTTGAAGATATTTCCAATGCGGATTTTGCGATCTTTGAACACGCGTAATTAACCACACGGTTATGTAAAAATTAAGCCTCTTATTATTTTTTTCAAGCTGGCAATTTTTACTTCCCTCTTAAGGAAAGTATTGTAATCATCCACCCAGAACATATTTTCTCAATTCCGTGGGTCTGTCTGTGTGTATTGGAGTTCGCGGCATAGCTGAAAAACTACTTACCCGATAGATTTCGGATTACGGTCAAAAATTAAGGGTTATATGAATATTTTGGTAAAAATCCAATATGGCGGAACAAAATGGCGGCGTAGTGAAATAAAACATTACTAAAAAACTGATTAACCAAGTTACCTCAAACTTTGTGCAAGAATCAGTTGTGAACTTTGAATGAATTAGTAACACTCTGGTACGAATCCAAGATGGCAAAACAAAATGGCGGCTTAATAATATATTAAAAAAATCAGCGTGAAGAAAACTGCTTATTAGATTGATTTTAAAGTTTGTGCAATTTAGTATGATATAGAGATAAGCTGGTATAGTTCTGGTAAAAATCTAATATGGCGGAACAAAATGGCGATCTTGTGAAATGTTAGAAAAGGTATTACTAGAAAACTAATTATTCAATTTACCTCAAATTTTGCTCAAAAATCAGGTCTTACGTTCAAATGAACTAGTAAAACATTGGTAAGAATCCAAGACGGCAAAATAAAAGGGCGGCCTAATAAAATATTTAAAATACCTATTAGTTGATTGATTTTAAATTTGAATAAGAATTACGTGTGAGATAGAGATAAACTGCTAACACAATGGTGGCCATATAAAATTTTAAAAAATCAACGTAAAATTAGTTTTTTATTCAGTTAACTTCAAAATTTGCACAAAAGTTGGATCTGATCGATGTGATATACGGATAAACTGGTCAAATTTTGGTACGAATTCAACATGATGGAACAAAATGGCGGTCTAATGAAATTTTAAAAAATCAGTACTACTTATTCGGTTATTGAAAATTATGCCCAAAATCAAAAACAGCGTAGATAGAAACAATAAAAAAAAATTATTTTATTCAAACCATTAGGATTTTTGAATTTGGATATTTGTTATGAACCAAAAAGTTACAAATTAAAGACTTATATAATTAAAAATGGTGGTTCTCCCATGATAGGGCGGAATGGTTTGAAAATACTTAATTTTAGAATCTCTAAAATTATTAAATCAAACAGCATGATTTACGTCTGCCAGATTAGAAAAACGAATTCATAATTATTTGTTATAAGTTCTAATTGCACTTAATCCCAAATTTCAGGAAGAAATTAATTGTTTAGTCAAAAGTATACCTATTGTGTCCATTTAAAAAAAATGGTGGAGTGAGAATTTGTGATAATCTTAAAGTCACCCTAAACCCTCATTTTTGTTTTTGTGATCTATTATTTATAAACAGTTCCCCTTATCCCTTAATGTTGTAACGCTTTAGATAACTTTGATCAATCTATAGGCTCTTTTACGTATCAACATATTGTATGGCTTTTTCTGTTGAACTTCACTTCCGAAAGCCACGCTGGAATGTTACTAAAATTTTGTTTTCATTCATAAATTTTGATTATTCTTATTCATGAACAATATCTTCTATTATTAGATTAAAATTACATATAATCAAAAAAAAAAAAAGCGGAAAGAGAAGAAACGAAATACTACTTGGTCATTCTTATATGCCTAGTTGTTTGAGCTATATTGTTAACCTATTTTATTTTCTTGGCTATATTTTGCACGGACAAATGCCCTTTCTGCCGGATATGACGAATTATCCTTTGTGGTCCTAAAATATATTCATTCTACTGTGAAATCATCCTCAAAGATTTGCCTTTAACTTGTGGGGACTTAAGTTGGCCGCCTATATTAATTTTAATAGTGCGACGGAAGAACGGTTACCCTCTCCTCTCTCTCAACTTTTCGGACAGTCTGCGGCTGGATGGACGAATTGGTCCTACGAAAGGGTAAAGGGCTGGTGAACATACGGGATAGATAAGGGTTAGGATAAGTTAATGTTGGTTAACAGTTTAGGCGTCTTGACCAGCGAAGTGCTTTCGACCTGTTTTGATGTTATAAAGTTTAGGCAATACAATTTAGACCAGTTATTTGACAGTGTTTTCTTTTGAAATTACTAATTTACAAAACATATTATGTACAGGGCTTTCATTTATATTTTGACACATAGTTAGACCTCAACCGTGGAAGATACAAAAATACTTTAAGTACAGAAGTTGTAGGATTTTTCTTGTGTTATCTGTTAAAAATATTCAAAATATTTAAAGATGATTATAAAGTTGTAAAATATACATAACCTCTACTTTCTTAAGTGGAACAACCTGTATATTATTATTTCATTAAATGCGCCTCTTAATACCCATTGTAAATATACCTAACCTAACCTAACCAAGAATCGTGACAGAGAGAGAGAGCTTTTTCTTCTTCGAGGCCTGTGACATTGCAGGACATGTTCCAGACAAGGATCGTGTGACTGCTTACTTAAAGGCTTGTGCATACATTTTGTATTTTAAACGTTTCTGCGATGCGATATACGTCGTTTTCCAATGTTACTTTTTGCTATTTTCTGTATTCATATCATATATTGTATTCAGTATCGATGTCTTGGTAATTTTTGCCAAAAGCCTCGGAAATTATTGCATAGAAAAATTATGCTTACAGTCATATTTTCTGAACATGTTAGTAATAAAAAATCGGTAACTTTCCTTTACCCGGAACTTCCTTCATTATGAGTATTTACTTTTATTAGGAATAGTGAATTGTGAACCAATTTAGTTCAGTACATAGTTATTTAGGAACATATGTGTGCACAAAAGTCAGCAGTGTACACACTGTGTACACTGCTGACTTTTCATCTCATCTGAATTATTGTCTCTCATCAATATGACGAAGACGTGCAACTTTATTGCTCATTTGCAAAGGAAGATCTGCAAACAGTATGCGGTCACATTAATAATGACTTGGAAATCATTTCTGAAGTTTCTTTGGCACATGGTCTACTTCTAAACAATAATAAAACCAAGCTTCTAATATTTGGTCGTGATAGAGAATCTATTGAGAATAATATTAATTTCTATCTCTACCTGAATAATGTTAAACTAACTGCTACCAATGTTTGCAAGAACCTTGGGCTTTAAGTGGATACTAGTCTGCGATTTGATGACCACGTCGCCTCTTTAATTCAAAAATCAATTGCTGAGTTGAAACTTCTTTATATTTACAGGGATATTCTTTCGGCCAATATAAGATTAAGATTATTCTGTCACATTTGGGTTATGCCGATGAAGTCTATTGGTCTTTTCTCACGTAAAGAAATAAAACTATCCTTCAAAGAATTCAAAACTCCTGCATTAGATTTTCATACGGACTTCGTAAGTTCGACCACAGATCATTTTGAGAGAACCAAATGGCTAAATCTTTCCGAAAGGTATGAACTACGTCTCGCATGTTTAGTGTTTAAAACTGAGTTGTCCCAAGAGCCCACGTATCTTCTTGACAGGTTGTCAAAGGATTTAAATGTCCATAATATCATTACACGCCATCGAGGTCTGTATCAGATTCCCAGGTACAGCACCGCTGCTTTTCAGCGTTCATTCACGTATAATGCGACCAAGGTATATAATGCGATACCTCATAGCATCGAGGCAAGCTCGTCCGTAGATTCGTTTAAGTCATAACTTAAAAAATGTTTAATCTCTCAAAGATAACATAGAGTTCTTAGTTGCTACATATTCTTAGGCGTGTCAAGCTACATTATAGAATATCACTATATAGTTTTTTAATTTTTATTATTACTAGTACAGGGTTGTCCAACGAAGGGTAAACACCTTTATAATTTCTTTATTTTACAAGATATTGAAAAATGGTAAAAACAAAAGTTGTAGGGATTTTAGAGAGAAATAAGGATAATTTATGATAAAAACAATTGAACATCAAATAAAAAAATTACGCGAAAAAATTATGGTTATTTTGCTTATTTTAAATGGAACACCCTGTATATTATTGCATTTTTGGATTCTCCCGAAAATTCTAAACACTTTTTATATCAGATATTACACCTTTAAACCTAATAGTTTCGGAGCTATGAACAGTTGAAAATCAGTATTTTGGCTAATTTGCATTATTGTAAAACCTATCTAATGAAATAGGTACCATGAGTATACGAAAGTTGGTACTTCAGCTTGTACCATAGTAAGCACCACTATTAATTAAAGTGGCCAAGAGGCCGATTTTTACTTGTTTTTAGCTTAAAAACATATGAATTTAGGAATAACGAAGTGGCAACATATCTGCAATAACTAAACGAGTAGATATTAAATAACGACGGAACAATATTTATTATAAACAAAATATATGTTTCAAAAAAATACTCGTGGCTGATTTTCCTCATTAAAAAAAGGCTTGTTAACAACTCTCTTCTTATAATCCGCATTCCCGGGCTCGCTGCAGAATCTAACTCCTAATTTCTTTAACGTGTTTAAACTTGGTTATCGTCTATCGAGATGCCTGTGCAAATACTTTCGTTTGGTTGCCGGGCAACAAGTTAATCAAAGATTTGTCAAACTTTCGGTAGTTTACTTTTTAAAGAATATTATTTTAGTGAAGTTGTTAGTTGTTAAAGATGAACAGAAACGTCACACGTTATTCCAAAGCCGAAATGATAGATTTGTTAAATATATTGGCGAGGAATGGTTATCAGTTAAGACCGTCCAAACGAGAGTATCTGGACAGATATCCCGATAGACGACAACCAGGTTTGGGAACATTAAAAAAATTAGGAGTTAGATTCCGCGAGACCGGAAACGTGGATTATAAGAAGAGAGTCGTTGTTAACAAGCCTGTTCTCAATGAGGAAAATCAGCTAAGAGTTCTGCTTTCCATTTATGAAAATCCAATTCAAAGTACCAATTCTCGGAGCGAAGCACTTGGTATGTCTTACACATCTGTGAAGAGAATTTTACAAAATCACAAAGTCCATCCCTATCGTATTTCATATCACCAAAAGTTACTACCTGGAGATATAGAAAAAAGAGTAGATTTTTGTTCTTGGGCTATAGAGAAAACTTACCAAAACCCTGACTTTTTTAGAAATGTGTTATTCACAGATGAGTATACGTTTAGGAGTGACCGTACTATGAACCGACATAATATAAGGTACTACAGTCAACAAAATCCTAATTGGAGAGGGGAAATTATGAAACAAGGAAGATGGTCCGTGAACGTGTGGGGTGGCATTGTAAACGATTATGTTATTGGACCATATTTTTTTGCCAGGGTAATTTAACTGGTAACATATATTTAAACTTTTTAAGGGAGTCACTGCCGATTTTATTAGAAAATGTGAACATTCAAGTTAGAAACAATATGTGGTTTCAACATGATGGGGCCCCACCGCATGGCACACGTGATGTCACATACTTTTTAACTGAACGTCATGGATCGAATTGGATAGGTAATAGGGGGAATCCATGGTACGTAAATAATGAAGCCGAAGGACCGATTCTATGGCCCCCTAGGTCTCCGGACCTCAGTCCTTTGGATTACTTTTTATGGGGATTCGTCGACAATTTTGTAAATGCTACGCCTTGTGAAGGTCCAAACGAAATGAAGGAGAGAATACAAGAAGCCTTTAGAGCCGTTAACAAGGAAATGTTACGTAACACTTAAGAAAACTTTATAGAACGCATGCAAATGTGCTTAGCCGCTGAAGGAGGCATTTTTGAAAACTAGATTTTTTTCTCATAAGTTTTGTTTCCTTGTTCTTTGATACCTATTTGT
Source organism: Kuschelorhynchus macadamiae (assembly GCA_030620095.1). Classification (NCBI taxonomy): domain Eukaryota; kingdom Metazoa; phylum Arthropoda; class Insecta; order Coleoptera; family Curculionidae; genus Kuschelorhynchus; species Kuschelorhynchus macadamiae. The sequence continues at coordinate 2,637,805 of JAUTXW010002010.1, forward strand.
TTAGTTATTATAGATTTTGTTTATAATACATATTGTTCCGTCGTTATTTAATACATATTCGTTAAGTTATTATAGATTTGGTTTATAATAAATATTGTTCCGTCATTATTTAATATCTACTCGTTTAGTTATTGCAGATATGTAGCCACTTCGTTATTCCTAAATTCATATGTTTTTAAGCTAAAAACAAGTAAAAATCGGCCTCTCGCCCACTTTAATTAATAGTGGTGCTTACTATTACAAGCTGAAGTACCAACTTTCGTATACTCATGGTACCTATTTCATTAGATAGGTTTTACAATAATGCAAATTAGCCAAAATACTGATTTTCAACTGTTCATAGCTCCGAAACTATTAGGTTTAAAGGTGTAATATCTTATATAAAAAGTGTTTAGAATTTTCGGGAGAATCCAAAAATGCAATAATATACAGGGTGTTCCATTTAAAATAAGCAAAATAACCATAATTTTTTCGCGTAATTTTTTTTATTTGATGTTCAATTGTTTTTATCATAAATTATCCTTATTCCTCTCTAAAATCCCTACAACTTTTGTTTTTACCATTTTTCAATATCTTGTAAAAGAAAGAAATTATAAAGGTGTTTACCCTACGTTGGACAACCCTGTACGTTGGCATATAAATTACAAGGTTTTCATTTAAGTCTATTTTCAAGCTGGTTGGATATGAACAGCCATGCTGGATCTCGCCACCATTTCAATTGTTAATTGTATCTTATTTCTTGTAACCAATAAAAAGACATTTTGATTTGATTTGATTTGATTTGATATATACTGTCTTTTTAAACATTTTTGTTGGACGCCATTTTGTTCCAGTATCCCTACCAATATTTTACCAGTTTCGACCTATGTCATACCTGATTTTGCGCATAATTTAAAATTAATTCAATAAGCAGTTTTTACATTGACACACACCGCGATTTTATTACGTCATGTTTAATTAGCACCAGTTTATCCTCATATCATTTTTAATTTTTCTCCAAGTTAATTTATTTAACATGTTATTTGGCCGCCATTTTGAATGCGTAACATAACGTTACCAGGTTATCTCTATATCACACTTAATGCTTGCACAAAATTTTAAATTGATCTAATAAGTAGTTTATTTATAATTTTATTAAGCCGCCATTTTTTTTTGCTATCTTATATTCATACCAAAATGTTTCCAGTTCATTTTTATTGCAAAATTTGAGGTAAATTCAATAATTAGTTTTTTCATTAATAACTTTTTAACGTTAACTAGGCCGCCATCTTGTTCCGGCATATTGGATTTTAAACAAAAATATTACCAGGTCATCCTCATATGAACCTTAATTTTTGAATAAAATTTGAAGTCAATTTGATAAGTAGTTTTAAAGCTATGCCGCGAACTGACAGACAGTCAAACCGACAGACGGACTGACGGACTTGATAAATCACATTTTTGGCATCTAGGGACGCCAAGAGGCGAATATACACTGCGCATCAAAATTAACGCACTACTATAAATTGCACAGCATTTCAATGTGGATTTTCTTGCGAACTGCTGAACGGATTATGATGAATTTTTTTTTAATGTAGATTTGTTTATCGCTAAAAACGCCGGGATGTGAGTTTTTATTAAAATTTTAGTTTTGAGCATATACAGGAGCCAACAATGAGAGTAATTTTTCTCCAAAATATTTGAAACACCCTGTGGATCGTTTCAGCCGTAATAGCGGGTATACGCTTGATGCAAATTATAGCCCCATGTTTTCTTAACAAATTGGTTTTTGTTTCATGTCAATATTTCTATTTTTAAATGAAATACAGAGCAAAAGATTAAAGCGCACTAGTTTATTTTAACAATTCAACATCTTAAAATAGGGTAGGCCATGAAATTAAAAAACTTGACAAATTGTCATGTTTGTTTATTATGTGTCAATTTTATCTTTGAAAAGTGTTAAAATTTTGGATATGGAGCGTCAAACAAGGAATTTGTCTCGTGACAAATGCGTAGGAGCAATTACATTGGCCGCGGAAGGATTAAGCTACCGTGCTATAGCTGGGAGACTGGGAGTTTCTCATTCATCAATATCGCGCGTTGTCCACCGTTTTGAGCAAACTAACGATCATAACCGACGCCATGGGCAAAGAAGGCACCGAGGAACAACAGTGAACCAGGATCGTTTTATTCGGCTACGTGCTTTGAGAGAACGTTTAGTAACAGCAAGAAATCTTCAGGTACAACTTAACGCTACACATAACGTCCAAATAAGTGTATCCACTGTAAGAAGACGACTTGCAGAACAGAAGTTAAGATTCCGAATTCCAGCAAGAGGGCCGAGGTTAAACGCAAACCATCGTAGAGCGAGACTGCAATTCGCCAGACAACATGTAAACTGGAATCTTTAGGAGCGGGAGTCTTGTTCACGGACGAGTCGAGGTTTTGTTTGTACAGCTCCGACCGACGCGTACGAGTACTACGCAGGCCAAATGATCGTTATTCACAGTGTAACATTCGTCAAACCACGCTATTTAATGGAGGTTCTGTAATGGTTTGGGGAGGAATTTCTTTGACTGCCCGAACAGAACTTATTTCTTTAGGTGGTGGTCCATTGAACAGCGAACGGTACATTACTGACATCTTATCCGAACATATTGTTCCTTTTGCTCTTTACATAGGACAACATTTCTTGTTAATGCACGACAATGCAAGACCCCACGTCGCTCGTATAGTGCAAGTGTATTTACATGAGGTGGGTATTGAGACTCTGGACTGGCCTGCAAATAGTCCAGACCTCAACCATATTGAACATTTATCGGACATCATAGACAGACAACTTAGAAACCATCAGCCCTTACCAGCCTCTCTTGACGACATTCAAAATTTTGTCACAAATTTATGGAACGACATTGATCAAGAGCAGATTAGACGCCTTGTGTCCAGTATGAGTCGTCGATGTGAAGCCGTTATTCAGAGTAGAGGCGGAAACACGCGATATTGAAAATTGTTGAAATAAACTAGTGCGCTTTAATCTTTTGCTCCGTATTTCCTTTAAAAATAGAGTTATTGACATGAAACAAAAACCAAATTGTTAAGAAACCATGGGGCTATAATTTGCATCAAGCGTATACCCCCTATTATGGCTGAAACGATCCACAGGGTGTTTCAAATATTCTGGAGAAAAATTAATCTTATTGTTGACCCCTGTATATGCTCAAAACTAAAATTTTAATAAAAACTCACATCGCGGCGTTTTTAGCGATAAACAAATCTACATTTAAAAAAAAATCATCAAAATCCATTCAGCGGTTCGCAAGAACATCCACATTGAAATGCTGTGCAATTTATAGTGGTGCGTTAATTTTGATGCGTAGTGTATGTAAAACCTGAGAGGGTGATTTTTTCAGATTACAAAAAATGTTATTTGACCGTTATTTTATTCCGCCATCTTGAATTAGTTCCACAATTTTGCTAGTTCATCTCTATACTACAATTAGTTATGGCACACAATTTGAAATCGGTTCATTAGATAGTTTTTCAGACTGAATTTTTAAATATTTTTTTAAGCCGCCAATTTGTTCCGCCGCGCGTCGTCTTGGATTCGTACCAAAATTTTACCAGTTAATTCCTACATAATACTTGATTGTTGTGCAAAATTTGGGATAAATTGGATAAGCACTTTCTTAGTAATATATATATTTTTTAATTTCACTAGGCTGACATTTTGTTTTCACCCTTTTGACCCTTCATTTTTGACCAACATTTGAAGTCAATCGGGTAAGTAGGTTTTTAGCAATGTCGCGAACAGGCAGACCATAGACACAGACAGACAGACAGGCAGGCAAACAGACCGACGGAATCGAGAAAACATGTTTTTCGTCATCTCGGGACCCTGAAACGTAAAGATCTGAAAAAATCTCCTCGGAGGGTGATTTTTTTACGATTACAATACTTCCCTTTTATGAGGGAAGTAAAAAAGGAAGAAAATAATACATGATGTTAATGAGTCGCCGGTCAATCACATGAAGGTTTGAGAGTACAAAAAAAGTAATGGCTATACATGTCTTCAAAATCAATTTGCGGAAACCCTGTTTTTTTAAATAATATCCTTTTGTCATGTGAGATGAAATGTACTAACTGCGGTGTATTTAGTGGAAGAAATGAACGTGCATGGAGTGTTGAAAATCCAGTGGTCAACAGGGAACTCCGATTTCTATTCTAATTTTTGATGGATATCGAAATGAAGAATTGTATTTGTAGTTTCTAAATAACTCATTTCAAAATTATTTATTTATATTATTACTGTTCGTGTTAGACACTTTTTAAGTGAAGAGTTTTCATAAAGATAAATTGGAAACAGAGGAACAGCCGAGTGGCCAGCGAGGTCACCAGACTTATCCCCTTTAGATTTTTTCTTTGGAGTACATTAAAAGATATGGTTTACAAAAATTATATAAATACTAGTGAAAGAACTGGTTATAGATATACAGCAGGCTTTTTTAAGATGTATTCGAAGAGCAATTTTATTAATAAGGTCAGGAGACAAACTGAGAAGTATATTACTGCAGAAAGAAACAGTAACCAGCTACTGTTTCTATTTTGAGTTATTGGTTTTGTATTTATTAGCTACCTGTAAATTGGAGTTTTATGCGTTTTAATAACTTTATTTAAAATCATTTTAAACTATGGTATTGTTGTTAAAATCAAATATTAAAAAAAATTATTGTATTAGTAAAACGTAAAGAAAATCAGGTGTATATTAAAAATTTCGTGGACTGAAAAGTATTGAGAAAAGTAAAAAAAATCCCAAAAATAGCTGCTGTTCTGACAGAAATCTACTTTAAAATGCGAATTTCAAATTTTTTATCTTAATACTTTTTCAGATATTCAACTTGTATTAGGTGTCTTACCAACAGGTATAAGAAAGAAAATTTATAGATTTTCAACAATTAACAGCAAATTAATTGGAATTGCTATCCGACGTTTCGCCTTTGATTGCTCGAGACATCTTCAGGGATCTTTACTCCACGAGACCCAAACATTGATTGATAACTCTTAATTGACCAAAACCGTGAAAGCTTCCGTTCTAATTAATGTCAAGGTTTGGCCGAATCCCCAAGGGTTCAACGAATCTCAGATGTGGAATAGGAATATGAACTACTTTTTGTAGTAAACATTATCTATTACAGTATTATGGATTTTTAAAGTCTTAATTTGACCTTATACACATTAAACTAGTGATTTAAAATTTACAATGAAAAATCAAGGTTCGTATTTAAAAAAATGACATTGATGATGGAGTTTCGAAGACGAAACGTCGCATTTAAAATCTGAGCTCACTATTTTGTTGAGAAAAAAAGCCGCAATGAAATTGTAAAATTTATTTTACTTTATCTCCTGAAAGTTTTCGATTTTTAGTTATATATATATATATATATATATATATATATATATATATATATATATATATATATATATATATATATATATATATATATATATATATATATATATATATATATATATATATATATATATATATATATATATATATATATATATATATATATATATATATATATATATATATATATATATATATATATATATATATATATATATATATATATATATATATATATATATATATATATATATATATATATATATATATATATATATATATATATATATATATATATATAAAAATATATATAATATACTGAAAGAAAAATAATAGTTCCTTGAATAAATGGAGTGATATGGTAAAGGAAATTCATTAAATTAATCAATTTGGTAATCTATTTCCTTCAAAAATGCAAACCCTTTTGGCATAAGTCAGATCATTTGGATCTCGATTTGGATTATATTGTGTTAAAATTTAGATAAGAGAGATAAAAGATCATAAGATGTCAAATTATTTTCGTACATCTTAGAATTCTTATGTATAGTGTTCCCCTCAAATAATTATAGCCATGATTTATACATTTCGTTACATATTTCATATTGCTTCATAACATTTCTGTGCATACCTTGTGGCTCTTTGATAGCTCAAGGTTAGTAACACTATATCTCTGTAGATTATAACAATTGCTTATTTATTTATATTAGTTCCCCGTTTGTTGCATAAAAAGCTATTACATTCTGAAATCCTTATTTGTTCCAAGAAATTTTATCAAAGACATACAAATTAAACCCTCGATTAAACCTAAATGCGCTCCCCATTATCTAGACCTATCTCGTCTCATTATACGGAAAGTCCTGCAGATGCCATAGTACAATCCAGTCGGTATGACAACCGCACATTCCGGCGGTTAGCACTCTCCATCAGCCAATATGCCACTGTCATTCTGAAATGTAGGTGGGACTCTTAGATTGGCGCAATTGCAAGTAAATGTTTTCGAAGATGTAATCTTATAATGGCATTTATTCGTTTATAGCCTTATATTCGCAATGGTTTTAGCAGAATATCAAAGCAGTTTGATGAACGAAATAATGGATCTATCTCAATATAAGTTTTTTTTTGCCTCAGGACATGTTTTCTGCCCAAATCAGAATACAGTAAACAATAGGAATTTGGAAAAAAAAGGTATATATTGAGTCTTAAGGTAAATGCACCTATTACGGACCATCACATATTTTTCATTTTAAAACAGTCAGGTGTTGCCAGTTTAAGCATTCAAATTCAAAATTCTTATATTTGCCTTCCCGCCGCAAAAATTGTACGAGTTTGCGGCAACCCACCCAAAAATACGTTAATTACTAGGCTTAGGATAATTATGCATTTAAAAATCTAAAAATATGCATGCAAATATGCTCCATAACAAGGGAAAATATATATATGTAAAAATATATAAAAATGCATTTATTATCGGATCAAAAAAACAGAAATAAAGCAAAAGTTTAGCAATTAAAATATTATATTATTTACACTTCAAGATATCCTTAAGACGCTATTTTTACCAGTAATTATTACTTTAATACAACTATATAATAAAAGTATTTTTTAAATAAAATTTTAATATATAGCTAACTAAAGAATAAACCTGTTTAAACGCTATTCAACAAGTTGCTGTTACATTTTATATCTATATGATGTAACAAATTATCAAATTCAAATGTTCTTCTATTATCTGACAATAGTATTCAGAAAATACTCTTTCAACATCACAAGATACAATTGGAACATATTCAAATCACTGTTTATCAAAAATTGTTTCTTTATTGTCCAAAACTGCACTAATATTTTTCAAATTTTTGTCACCAATAGCTAATTTCTGAGAAATTACCTTATTTTTAGTGTTAGTTATAGTTTCACACACTTTTTCTATCATTTCCACGCTTTTTGACAAAGAAATTCCTTTCATCTCCATTTTTTTTATAGTATCAGACAAGCAAAAAAAATTGGTTTTTAATGTAAATTAAATCCTCACGTACATCTTCTTTGCTCAAAACGTTTTGTGCTTCTTGTATACAATGTGAGTATTCCGCATTAAATTGGTTGACTAAGTCTCTTATTGCCTCGAAATGTTCTGCGTAATAAATGGCAGCGTTTATCCAAGTTCCCCATCTACTTACAATTGGGGACGGGGGCAGGGGGATGTTTCCTGCAGTTTCCCTAAGTTTTCCTACCCGAGTCGGAGTTTTTAGGAATACTTTCTTCACCGAGGAATTCAGATCGTTCATTCGTGGATAATAAGCACGAACTTGTTCTGCAAGTCGATGAAGTCCATGGTCAAGACATGTGGCATGTCTCATTTTAGGGTACAATATTTGTAGACCACTCATAGCTTTACACATGTATGGAGCAGCATCTGTAATTGCCACTAACACTCTATCATATTTAATACCACCGGGCCATAAAAGAGTGAGAGAGTCGTTGAAAAATCCAGCAACAGTTGAATGATTTACTTTGTCTAAGATCTTCATTGTAAGTAAATATGATTTATCCCTTTCTGCTTCTACACCCAACATACCAAAAACAAAATTAGCAACACATCTCTGTTCTTCATCAGTTGTTTCATCTAGTGACACCCATATACTTTTATCTTCTACTGTTTCCCGCAATTCGGTAACTGTTTTATTGTACAAATCTGGAACATAGTTTTTCCTTAACGTGGATTCATGTGGAATTCATGTCTTTGTGTACTGCTCTAAAAATGACTTCAGGGCAGGATTACTTAATTTATTCAGTAGAATATCCGCAACTAATAAACGCCTTGCGCAAATCCTCATTGAACTTTGATCGTTTGAGTCCCGGTCCTGGTGAAAATGCTGTGGTGATTAAAACTTGTTTCTGAGCACACTTTTTACTTTTTTGGATCTGATGCTTTGTAGTTCCTATGTGTTGTGGCACTTGGAATTTCTTGTTCGCAGTAAAGAAACATCACAATATTTACAAAACAGCACAAAACCGTCAGTCGTAATATCAGGAAAATCTTGCAGGAATTGATTTTAATACCGCACTTAATGATCGCTTTTCTTTCGGCATATTGAACAATGTTCACGCCACAACTAAACTGAATTGAAAAATTATTTCTAACATTCTTAAAACGTTCGTATTTGTGATTGTAAATCTGTGGTAAATCCATAGTTTAAACAAATAGATGTTTTATCGGGTACCTATAACAATTTTAAGAAAGGATGGGGGTAAAACCCTTGACCTGCCGGCAACTAGACATTTTTTATTATTTTATTATTATGGATTATATTTGAAATATATCAAATTTGTCTTAGGAAATAAAAATATATTCAGAAAAATTAGAATATATGCACTTTTCCTGTAATAACTGCAAAATATGCATTTAAATAAAAAAATTGCCAAAATATGCATTTGCATATGCTTTCATGCAAATACTTATTAATTACATCAGTCTTTAGCCGTATATCGCGGAAGCACCCACGATTTCTTAACAAGTGCTCCTAATTTGTGTTCAAGTTTATTTAAGACGAATCTATAAATTAATGTAAGTATTAAACGATATTTATTAACTAGTAGGTTAAATATAATGTTTTAATTTATTTTTTATGTTAAAATCTTATATTTTATTACAAATAATGTTATAATTAATAAAAAATAATTGGTCGGTGATAGGAGCAGTCATTATATACAATGTTTTTTTTACCGACCAGTCGGTCGGAATCAGGAGAGTGCACTATTTTGTTTTTCTTTAATTTTTTATTTATTAACAGAATATTAAAGAACAAGGACTATTTTTTTCATATATATATATATATATATATATATATATATATATATATATATATATATAATAACTTTTAGAATTTATAGAGCTATTACCGACCAATTAAATATTTTTGTCTTCATTATGAGTGTATAGAAACAGTAAAATTCTTAGTATAAACTTCGAATCTTATATTTGTATCCGATATAAATTTGCAAACATTAAGATTATTTTGTCGCCAATACTTATGATAAAAACGTTTTCTAACACAGATTATGCTATATTACCCCAATACGATAAACATATTTGCCCAGTCGAATTCAAAATTTTATTTAAATCGGTAAAAAAGGTCGGTAAATAGGACCTAAATTCCTATGACCGACCAACGGTCGGTAAAACGTACGCCCAAGATTTTGTCTGTCTTTATTATCGACCTGTCGGTCGAAATTTGGCGCCAAACTTTGGGCAATGTCTAGCTCTCTTAAAAATTAATGGGGGTTTCGGACTTGCGGTTCCCGTTTGAACCAAATCCTTCCAATAACAACAAACAATATGCCAAAACAGAATTCAACTGATTGTGCACCAGATTCTTCCATTAATTCATCACAAATCGAACGACAGATGGATCAAAGGAAACCTAAAGAAATTCAAAACAGCAAATCGATTTGGAGTGATCCAATAGAGAATAATACGGCCCCTAATTCTCCAGTTACCGTTTCTCCAAATTTTGCTAACAAGGATTTGTCTCTGAATCCAAAAGAATTATCTGTTAAAGGCAATACTGTTCAACTGATTGTGCACCAGATTCTTCCATTAATTCATCACAAATCGAACGACAGATGGATCAAAGGAAACCTAAAGAATTTCAAAACAGCAAATCGATTTGGAGTGATCCAATAGAGAATAATACGGCCCCTAATTCTCCAGTTACCGTTTCTCCAAATTTTGCTAACAAGGATTTGTCTCTGAATCCAAAAGAATTATCTGTTAAAGGCAATACTGTTAGCGATTACCAATGTACTCTTAATGGTCAGTACTTATAATTAGTAAGTGTTATGTGTCACTCATGTCCCAAAATATACGAAATCAATTATTTTCAGTTATTTATTACACTTTATTTTTAGATGCAAAGTTCATTGACAATAAAATTCCTGTTTGCCAACCATGAAGGCAAAGCCATTAGAGAGACAACTAATGGGCTTGAAGAAATATCTGTATCAAACACTAAAGAAGAAACCAATTTAAAAACTCCAGAAGCTCTTGTACCTTCCAACACAATTCAGGACTTACCTCTAAGCCCATATTGATTTCGAAAAAAAATAACACCTACATTTGCTACATCGGAAGAATATATAGAGCACCAGAAAAAGATAGATGCGGAGAAAAAAAATACGAAAAATCAGAAAGGAGAAAAAAAGAAAAAAATAGAGCAAAAGAAAAACCAAAGAAACAAACAAAAGTGAGAAAAGCTGACAATTCTAAACCAAATATGACGATAAATAATAATGACACAAATAATAAGACAAATGAGACTGATAGCGAGGTAAAGCATGTCATTGTAATATATGAAGAATATTTTCCTGGTTTGATCTTTGACTTAAGTGGTATATTTGTATAAACAATGGCAAGAAGTGGTGTGAATTGCAAGTGGACCGAGAAGGATAATATACTTACATACAGTTCATATTAAATTGTACGCAAAATAAATCCACAAAAGTTAATTAACCGCCGAAGCATTTATTGTATACGTGAAATTGAAGAACTTAGGAGGGGTTAAGAAGGCGGTTTGTTCCCAAAGAAACATTTTTATAAGCATTTATGTTTTTTTTTACTTAGATTGAACTTAGAAATGTTAAATACTTTTCATGTTATGTTTTTTTCTTTAAAAATTGATTTATTATAATTTATTGCATTATACTAACACAAACTGCAAAAACTAAATAAAAACAACTAAAAAATCAAGGTAAGTATCAGTGATATTCTGCATAAAAAATGGCAGTCGGTAATAGGTGCCAAAATGGTCGATAATAAGAACATCACACAGGAACGGTCGGTAAAGTGTACATATCAGAAGTTTCAATTACTAAATATTTTTTTTATCTTATATAAAGCTTAGGTGGTCGGTGAAGGGTACATTTACCTTATCACAATTTGTCGGATGCTAAACCCAGCTGGAGAGTGTAGGGAAACTGTGGAAGAAATTCAATAAATAGTTAATGAAGAGTTTATTATAATTTATTAAAAGCTATTTACATATTCGACGTTGACGTAGTAGAAAATTTAAATGACACGAATTGCAATGGCTGCTCGTGAGGTTTCAGTTTGACCGGTACTCAGTGAAGAATAAAAAGCACTGAACATTGCCTGACAACTGACAATCTGTTTTTTTACTCCTTGAGAAAAATCACCCTGCTAGATATGTAAAAAAAAACATTATTTTGTTGTCATAAAATCTTATTTGCGCTTGAGCGGTTTAACTATTCAAGAGAACTGCGACTTTCGGTTTGAAAAACAAAATATAAAAATGTAGCAGAAACAGCAGAAAATCATTCAAAATGAATATAAAAAAATATAAAATATAAACTTTAAACATCGGTAAATTGGCTTTTACCCGGAATATCCGTCATAACGAATTCCACCACATATCTCCGATATTGTATACTTGGATACAAAAATAGGTAAAACCCTTTAGCAGAACTTTCCTCGTAATGAAATGTTCTCTTTATCAAGAAAAGTGACACATAATAGTGTTTATATAATATGGGGTGGCGCAACGAAAACGAAACAGAGACATTTTCGGGCATTTCATTAATTTCATTTATTAATCACAAGGTCATCTTCATACCTGCAGCCCCCACGTAGGGGGTGACAGCACCCCTAAAATATTAAATGGAAAGGTTTACAATGATACGTGGTACGATGAACATTAAGTCAGTAGTTTTTGAGATTTATGCATTTACAGTTGAAGCTAATTGAAAGTAGTTACTATATTACAGATTCCTGGATGTCTGTTAAAGCATAAATTTTCCAGCAAGTAGCGTAAATGCTGAGAAGGCTAATTTTATTACCTCATGCATTTTTATCCGTTGCGATTACGTAAGAGTGTTAAATGTAACACCGAAAATGAGCTAGCTCTATTTTCCCTACAGACTCGTTTAGTTTTGAAAACTGTTAGACCCTCAAACTGCTTAATTAATTTTTATTTCAGGTGTAATTGTAATTACATTTGCAATTCTTTGTTACAGATCTACTAGTTGATTGAGTCGCATAGATGTTGCTTTTTAGGTGACCCCATGGAAGTAAATCTAATCAACGCATTTGTAGGAAGTACCAGAGTGCATGCCCAACGTACCATCGACAACTATCAGAATGTGACTTACCGCAGCCATCCTATAGAAATTCCATACAAGTGCTGCGAACATCTTCCAGAAAAACCTCAAGTAGCTATCAAACCACTAAAGCTTAACAAGTTGGATATCGGAGAGTTGAAAATAGCCCAACACAAACTCGATCAATATTCCGAGGAACTTGACAAGATCATCAACCCTCCATTTATCAGCAAACACCTGCCCTGATTCACAGTAACTACGATAGTGTCTATCGCTCTCTTAGTCTCCACCTACTTCATGTGCAAATGTCGACGCAAGAAGCTGCCGATGATCACCATGAGCTCACCTAACGATGACTCGCCCCCAGCTCCAAAGCCTTTGAACCGGAGACACACGAGGTTGACCAGTATTCTTCCCAGGAGAAGACCCAGCCTGCACTTAACATCATCTATGGAAGAAGAAATGGAACTCCAAAACGAATCCTAAAAGTTACCGCATCGCCCCAACTTTTTACTTAAAGGGGGAGTTGTTATATGCAATATCATACAATACATTGACCTGATTGCCGGTCACACGAGGTGACATTACGCAATAGCGACGAGACCTGATATTTCGCAGGATGCAACATCAGCAGGCAACACTCTACGTGACTACCGTGGGAACAATGCTAATGCTTGCAAGTATAATAATATAAATACCCTTGTGAATATTATTTTAAGTTAGTAATAGATGCTGTAATGTTTGATATTTTGAATTTTAATTTAATTGTTTTAATATTTTTGTAATTAAGTACAGTTTGTGTTTTATAAATAAAATCATTTTTTAAAAAGTGAATTTTGAAGTTGTCGTGATAACTTATATATACATATATATATATATATATATATATATATATATATATATATATATATATAATATATAATATATAATATGTATATTTTCTCAATTTTCTTGTACTTGTCAAAGGTCGGAAATAATAGAATTGTACAATCTTTGATACGGTGCTGCTCTCAGCCTCCCATCTCATTTATATTTTAAACCAGTTAAGATAAACTGATATCTGAATACTCCTGAATATCATTTGGACCAGACTTTTAAAGAATGAATGGGGAACTATAATAAAATCAAGAATAAAGTATACATGAACCAAAAACAGATTGTATGAATAAGTTTGCTAATCCTGCTACCTTTTTTATTAAATGTTGAATTAACCATAAAAAAATCAGGTTTATTATAATAATGTTTTCATAAAAGAAAAGACGAATCTTTTTAGAAAAACTCATGCCCACGCTTCTATATGTATAAATATATTTATTCATACAAAAAGGAAAAACTTCTGTTTTTCAAACATGAGAAAGTAGTAAAAACTAAGTTAAAAAACAGGTAAAATTAAATAACTATCTCTTGCATTTTTTATTGAGATCTCTTCTAAAATAACAGATGCAAAGTTCTAATTTAAAATTTTCTAACCTTTTAAAAAGTTTTTTCTCGTTGGCGCGCTCATCGCCAACCCTTCCACACTTAGGTTAGCCTTTACAGTTTAAAACTCTGGGCAAATTTGCTCAGATCGGGAACAGGAAAGTCCAGAAGTTCTTCTGGGCCGACCTTCGGTTGCCCGATGAACAAATGCCTTTTGCGATCCAGTGCCTCAGAGTAGCATACAATATGTACAGCAGTGAGGAAAGAACCAAATAGAAAATTCATACTTCTCGGGCGCTCTCCATAGACTCCAGCCCTAGTTCCTTTGTCGACCCGAGAATTTCTTTCATGGACGTTGTGCAGGCAATTCTTTGAATCTTGCTCTACTTCAACAAAAAGTATATTTAAACAGATATATATAAAAACTATACAACGATTTTTATTTTTTATTGAAAAAAATATGATAAAAAACAAACCACTTTCGGAAATTAAAAAAATCGCAATAGGCTTTTTAAAATAACGGACATGGAAACAGTGCATGCACAAAATTTATTACTTCACTCTTTTAAAAAACAACGCGTAAATGACCTGCCTTTCATTCCCTAGCTTAAGTCAGCTTTAATTCCAGCAAACCTTTGGCCAGCTTTTTAATTCTTACCTGATAAAGAAAAACTGTAGATTGTATTTACACAAGATAGTTTATGGTATTCTATTATCTTTTAAGCCTATTACACCTAGCTCCCAAATTATTTACAAAACCAATAAATATCCACCAGATAGTTTGGAAAGAACTTCCAAAACTCAAAACCAAATTGCTACACGGCCGTCATGCGTCACTTTACTCAAGAAATATAAACAAAGAACTAGACTATCATTGTCGCTATAGAAATGCGACAAAACCTTCCCTAATCCTATATTATTCCCCCCTTTTGCCTCTGCATTGAAAAGCTCGACTCATATTATGTTTGAATATTTTACGAGTCAACGAGGTGGAATAATTAGAGATGTGTTTTGTTGAAATTTTAACAAAATCTTGTGTTAATATTATTGATTTATAAGAATCAAAATTGCTTGTTACGTTAACATTTTTCAGGAGGGACGCGCGGCCACGAGGCCTCAAAGGCAGCCACCACTGAAGAATAGGCTGCGGCAAAATATTAGTTTAAAAAATATGAAAAAACCACACGAGTGTGTATGAGTGAGTATTCTTTTATATTGTACAAAATTAGTTATCTTGGTGATGAAACTATGTAGTTCAACACTATAATTAACTGACGAGCGGGCAACAATTTTTTTGCTCTAATAATATTAAATGCATTTCCGATTATCCTTCCTGTACTTATCTCTCGTGGATTTTCGGATTTTATCTGGATGCCTGGTCCTGACGGCCATTACATTTTTCTCTCGGATGATTTACCAATCCACTTAATTCAGATAATGATAAAATAGGAGGCCGGGATGTGGCCAACGAAGCGTCCCAGATCTGACGTCATAGATAGAAAGGGGCTTTTCAAATGTTTTTTGATGAAAAACCGTTTCAGACGGGTCAATTAACTTAAAAACTTTTGGCAGTCCAAAGTTGAAGTAGAAAACTTTTCTGGCGTGCTATTGTACTGAGCTTTTACTTCCTAAATGTGTGAAATGTTTTTTCAATTTAATTCAGTTACAAAAAATTGCTCACATGATACATTACTGCAAGTGGCACTAAATTATTTGTTATGGTTTTAAACCCTTTATGTGATCCAGAAAATTCTAGAACTATCTTTTAAGTGAGATAATGTATATCAAGAAATAATCCAACAGAAATTATGAGCGTTTGCTACAAGCTGATGGTGCATTGTTCTGTAAAGTCAGTTAAAACTAATTCTAAATTAAAATGTTTATAAAAAATAGACTTCAAAAAAGCACTAAAAAGTAAAAAATAATTTATTCCACAATGAAAATTTGAGTTTAATTAAGGTCATGTTTTTCATCGTGTAAGTTAAAAATTAATTAATATTTCGAAAACGGTTAGAGATAGGTATAGGAAAGTAAAACTTAAATATTTTTGGGTGTCATGTTCCAGCTGCTAACACAGAACTTGAAAATCATTTTATAGGGGAATGAACTCTCTGATAGTCCGATAAAATTAATTATTTTGTTACGTATTAGATTAAAGTTATACATTTTCTTTTTTAAATATACTTTGATTATATGATACTTTGATATTAGTTCAGTACACTTTTTGTTTAACTTCACTTATTTTGCTTGTATAACGATAGCAGTCTAAGGTCGCGTAATTTTAATTTCAATGTCATCGAAATTATTCACCTGGCATATGTATTGTTTATTTCCTTATTATTAAGGTCACCTAGATTTATTAATTACGGCAATGTTATGTCCTAACGAATGTTGTTTTTCTATTACTTGGTTTATTTACAATTTACGTATTTGCCTTGACCTATCGAAAAATATGATTTTTTTAAGGTAAATTTCGCTTTGTCCATAAAATTGTAACAATTTTCCTACGGCAATAAAGCATACTTTTGTTTGTTGTTGTTTGTTTGTTTGTTTGTTCAAATTTTCAAATTTTGCAACTTTGTTACATTAGAATATGTATTTATGATGTATAATCTTGATATTTCGCAGAATATATTTTTAAGGTGAAGTTGAATCAGGAATCCCAGGCTTTAATAATTGTCATTCGTTGTGATGAAATTAGGTAAAGAAATGTGATAAATCTTTGGGAAGTACCCGATACTTGCACTAATTAAAAGTGCACACTTTTTGTACAGTTTTGCGTGAAGAAAAGATACTTTTTTAACACTTTCCTACCATGCCTAAATGGGTTCTGTTATGCATAGAAATTAGCGAAAAAATGTCCACTTTTTTGACGTTTGTAGAAAAAAAAAACGTTTCAGTTTATATGGATTTGTTCAACGCAACTGATGGAGAGCTATAGATAGGCTAAAAGACAAGGCAAATGTGCGACATTTGAGAACCGCACTTTTCATAATTTTTTACTAATTCGAGTTAAAAGTGTATAGTTTTAATCGATATATTTAATATATCAGATCGTTGAGAATTAGTATTTATAATCAGTAGGCCATTTTACTATCAGAAATAGATCTATTGATATGGTGCATTATGAACGTTCCTTCCCTTTTGAAATTATTCATAAATAAAAGTGACTTGTAACTTCTACAAATTTGAAACAAAAGTATTTGTTTGTGCATTTTATTGAACACAAACTTACATGTTGTACAATCATCAACTCATATTAATTGGTTAATAGTAAAAATATAAATTATAAAATCAATATAAAGGGTTTAGACCTAGATATATATTCGAATAAAGAATTTATGTTTAAGTCGCTCTATACTTAGTATTGTGAATGAATAGTAAATAGCCAGCTCAATAATAATCAATCTTAAATATCTGATTAAAGTAGCATTTGGTTATTCAAATTGTCAAATATTCAAGTATTTGAGTATTTGAACCTTCAAATATTCAGTAATTTAACAGTGGGGAAATTTGAATACTCGGTTAGTCAAATATTTGAATATTCAAATATCTGTGTAACTATTCGAATATTAATTATTCTAATATTCGAATAAAATTTGAAACGAATATTCGAATACTTAAAATTTCAGAATTTCGAGCCCTAATATTAACATGCATACTTTTATCCTGACGATATGGCGAATGCAATATTTATTGGCTCCGGCGCCGACGCACGTTTAAGTAATTGAAAATAATGGCATACCGCCATTCTTTACATTTTTTAATTATGCTTGCTATAGGACCACTCCGGTAATATCCTGAATAATGCCTAAAAATTTTATGCAAATTGGTTAAATCATCGCAGAGTAAACGACACACATACGTAAAAAAATACAAATAGCCTCCTCTTTTTTGAAGTCGGTTAAAAATAGGGACCTAGAACGTTGGTAAATATATCAGTCCTTATCAGTGTTGAAAATAATTCTCACACAGCACAGATTTATCCTAATTATTGGTACGTAAACAATTTTCGAAAGCTGACAGTAATAGTCAATATTTTCGCTCCGAGACATTTGTAGGGCTGGAAAAGTTATTTCAATCCAGTTTAAATAGAAATAGGCCTTAAATTTAGTGTTATTACGCTATATACAGAACTTAGAAATGGCAATGGGGAAGTAATTTGAATATAAAGTGAAAAGATTATTTTAGTGCGTACGGCAAGATTTTACCCTAAGTATTGTTTTCGTGTAGTAAGCTTTGTAAGCCGAATATAAATATACAGTGTGTTCGAAATTCGTAGGGAATGTAATAGGAAACTCTAAGGGAGCGAAAAATAGTCAAATGTGGAAAGTTGTAGGCCATTCAATTGTTAAATCAATGCCGGTTTGATGACGGCTCTATCTTTTTTCGTTTTTGAAATATTTTGAAAAAACTAAAAGTTTGCATTTTCGGAGAAATACTATATTTTTTTTATTTCTTAATATTTTCTGTAAAAATTTTAGAGGATATTTTTTAAGAGCAATGTATCCGTGCATTTAAATTTTGATTTCGACGTTTCGGTTTTCAGATACCATCATCAACTTTTTTTCTTAATTTAGTTAAGAATTGTTGTTTTTATCTTTAAAAAACTACATAACTCGTTTTTTCTTCAATTTGGCCATCACTGCAAAGATGGTATGGTATGGTATGGTACTAAAGCTGTCAGATGTTGTCATTTAACTGCACATTTTTTTGCATTTGCGTCAATTTTTTTTCAAACATGGAAAAGTTGAACATGCTAGTAAGTTAAATCAAAGATATGCGGAGAATACCAACGATTATTTTGAAAATTTTTCAGAAAGACGTCAACTTGGTAGAAAAATGTTTTCCACACGGATTTCTAACCGGCTTGCATATTGAAGTTTTGAAAAACCTCGACCAAAAAAGTATCAAAAAATCATGAAAATTGAAATAGACACAAGAATATTTTACCGAAAATCATAAATATTTTATACGAGTTGTAAGCAAAAAAGTTAAATTTCCGAAGTCAGCCATAGATGAGACCTTGAAAGCTGCCTCTTACCTTACTTACAAACCCACCCCTGTACTGGACTAAATGAAGGTGATTTTGAGATTCTGATTGGTGTTGGTATCAAAACAAATGCCAACAAAACCCCATTTTTCAAACAGACACAACCACCATTACTAGGTGGTAGAAAATCCTCATTTACGGGAACAATGAAGCCTGCAAATCAGATTTAGTATGGTATGGAATTTATAGTAAAAACTCAATACCTACCTATTTTAGAATGATTTTTTTATTAAACCATTCTGTTGTTATTTTTCTAGCAAATCGATTGATTGAGCCTTACATTTCCGAGCACACTCTAAACAGGCAAAGATATCTTGCAATGTTGCAAACAAAAATAGCAATTAGAGAAGTTTTTCCGCCACTTGAGTTTAACAAATTAGGGTTTCAACAAGATAGATGTCCCGATCACAGTTCTAGGGAGGTGCAAAACATTTCTATCAGAAACTTTTGGTGAGATAGTTATATGCAACAGCGATTTTGTGCAGTGGCCTGCCAGGTCTCCAGACATTACTCCCCTAGACTTTTATTTATGGAGATAAGTTAAAAATGAAATATGTGAATTCGATCCCCCTGAAAATGTAGAAATACTTGAACGTGTGCGGGATGTCTATCAAGTACTAATCGGAACAGTCTTCACCGCCTGATCAGATCGGTATTAAAGTGTCAAAAATGCATTGACAAAAACGGCTAGCATTTTGGATTGTAGCATTAATTGTTTTTGGTAAATTTATTTTGTTATCTTACTTTTTAATTAATAGTGTTTTGTTTAAAAGAATAATCATTACAAAATGTTCACCTCTTCACTTACCACTCGTGTAGAAGATATAGGAATTTCGGCAAAATATTCATGGATGTTTCTTTCTCGATTGTCATTATTTTTTTTGATACTTTTTGGTCGGTCTTTTCAAAACTTCCATAGGCAAGTGATTAGTCATAAGTGTAAAGAACAACGTTTATCCAGAGACTATTAGGTTTAATTTAGTTTTTTTATTGTATCGATTGTTATCAGGTTTAGTTTTTTGAAGGTTAGGAAAGAAGTATAGGTTAATAAAAGATAGAAATACATTTAATGCGAATTTGCTTTCTCAGAATTCCCTAAAACTAAATGAATGACAATTGTTTTTTAAAGTAAATCGCCTTCGCGGTCATGGCCAACTGAAACAAAAAAAAGATTTTGTCGTTTTTTTGAAATAAAAAGATTTTTATGAGGTATCATATAGCGTTTTAAAGGAAAAAAATCTTTTTAAATGTGCTAAAAAATAAATTGGCCGCCCTAAGAAAAAAAGTTGATAATGGTATCTCAAAATAGGAAACGTCGAAATCAGAATCTAAATGCAGGGATGTATTGCCCTATATTACGGAATTAAAAAATACAGCACTTCTTCGAGAACACAAACTTTTGGTTTTTCGAAATATCTCTAAAACGAAAAAAGATTAAGCCGTCATCAAACCGGCATTGAAGTTACAATTGAATGGTCTACAACTTCCCCATTTTGTTATCTTACACTTCCTATCAATTTCAGACACAGTGGATATTTCAGTAAACAAATAAATGTTGCACATATAAGTATTCATTTGATTAGGTATATAGCATAATTATTATTTAGTTTGAAGTATACTACACTCTTTTTAAATACACCGGTTTCGTGTTACTATTGTTCAATGAAATCCAATCTTCAGGGTAAGCTGTCTAAACTTTAGACGTAAAATACATCTATAAGAAATCTTGTTTAAACCGAAGCTTTTACTCTAAGTGTATATTTTCGAGACTTTAGGATTTTCTGTCTAGAAAACCAATCAATCTCAAGATTAATAGGTAATCAAGGAAGAACCTTCTTCCTATAAATTTTCTTATTATCAACCTAAATTATCCTGGAAATCTACTTACCTCCTTTAAAACAAGACCGTTGATTCAAAATAAGGTGTCTATACTCCGACTGACTTATATCGTCCATTAATTTTGCAGCAAATTAACTCCCCGGTGTATTTCGGATCGAGTTCGATCGGAATTTAACCCTTATAAACAGAGGCGTACCGATATTCATACTGAAATAAGTATTTTTTTTATTAAACATTTTTGCTTCTATGTATAACAGCCTATGTATTTTATTAATAATATAATATGTTAAATATATAGGGGAACTAATATAATTTCAAAGTTTTTTGAGAAAACATAATTTGGTTTTTTCCGACTTTTTTGAGAATAAAATTTTCGCGCTGTAGGTATAATTTGAGAAAGGTTAAAACGGCCAAACAAGTCAAATTGATATATATATATATATATATATATATATATATGTATATGTATATATATATATATATATATATATATATATATATATATATATATATATATATATATGTATATATATATATATATATATATATATATATATATATATATATATATGTATATATATATATATATATATATATATATATATATATATAGATTCATTTTTTCATAATATACAGAGTAGCTTTAAAGCAGCGTCCAAAAGTGAAAATATTTTTTTAAAGCAGTTAGTTGCAAAATAATGTAAATTTCTTTTGCCTCTTTGTATAAGAAATATTTTTTTCATATGTAGGGTAGCCCTAGGGAAAACAAGAGTACCTTAAAAATACAAATATTGCCATAACGCTTAACATTTTTAATGGGTGGAGAATTGTTCTTTTTTTTCATTATACACAGCGTGATCTTAGCGGTGTAAGAAGACATTTAAAAGCGAAAATATTTTTATTCTAGAAACTTTTAATATGTTTTAAATAAAGAACGTCAAATTTACTATATTTTTTAAATATAAACCTAAAGTTGAGAAAACCATTGATCTGCATAATATATAATGCTTAAATAACAATACTTGGAATATTTTAATACTTACAAATGAATATATATTAGGAAGAATCTCATTACCGTGAAAAAATCGCCCAAAAACAATGTTTCACTCTACAATTGATAAAAATGCGGCGGTGTTCTCGCAAGGACATTGCATGGAATTATGTCTATGTATTAAAATAAAAAACAAGTTATTTATATAATTTTTTGTTAATAATAATTATATATATTGAATGAACGGCGGCGCGGCGGCGCCTGGTCCGCTCGGAACAAGTTTCATGCGTTATTTCTATAGGAGGATAATATGGTTTAGCCTTTTGATGCTGTTATTTTGATTTTTAATGCAATAAATGAGACAAATTTTATATTAAACTAATAGAGCAGCAATACCATATGAATTTCGATCAATAAGCAATGGTCAATTGCTCATCAAAATGTTTTAGAAATTCATATTTGGGCATAAAAAGAAATGATTAGGAAATAATTTGAACATTATGTGAAGACAAAAATATATTATTATGAGTGCCTTCTTAATTCAAGAAATTTTGTTGTATTATGTACTTTTATGACAGGATGCTCCAAATCGTTACATAGAAATAAGCACTTTTCCGTAATTTAGGTACCTAAATGTATTAATTTAAAAAGCAAATAGATAAAGTGATTCTTAAATAGGAAAGTAAAAAACATGATATTACGATTTTTTAATAATTGTTATTATTGTCATACATTTTTTTTTCTCAAAATTAAAAAATAATGTATTCTAGAGATTACAAAAATCACCTTGATATAACCATTTTTACAACAAAAAAAAAAAACAAATAAACCAATAACTGCAGAGGGTTCTGATACCTAAGTATAAATAACTTTTAGATTAACTAACAATGTTGAGATTTGCATTAATACTAAAAAAGCAACAATCCAGAGCAAAAATTAAAATTAAAAGTACATGCTATATGTTAAAAGAAAACACAACTTGCCTGAAAAATTAATAAAAAAATAATAAAGAATCCAAATATATCTATAGCTAACATTTCTCTACTGCACCGGTGTACACAATGTTTCTTCATAATAATTAATTTTGGAGGCTTATGAAAAGTTAGATCTAGCAAGTGATTTTTGTAACTATTTTTGCAACTATACACAGCACATATATTCCCAGACATTGTTTTTCATTATTTAGAGTTCTGCAGTAGTAAATATTTCAGTTATAAAAGAAGTTTTAATTTTTTCTTTGGCTAATTATGTTTCACTATGCACGAACAACACTTTTTCAAACTTGTGTGACCTATTACCACATGTAAAAACTAAAAAATATTGAAAAAAACAATGCTTAAAAGGCAAATTTCTATTACAGAGCAATGTAACTAATACTAAATCTTTAGACTGAGAAGGCCGAAGTAAACGGCGAACGTTACGCGTTACTCTTTCGAGAAGTAACTATCCTGTGTGGTTTATGATTCTTGATTAGAACTGCCTTTAAAATTAATTTTAATATTATGTATAAATTTTATTCAATGTAAGATTGAAAGTGCGATTCAACTAAATTAAGATAATACAAGTAATAATTTTGAAAATGTATGATTGTGTTCAAACCAAAACGTCTATATATATATATATATATATATATATATATATATATATATATACATATATAGATATATATAATATATATATATATATATATATATATATATATATATATATTTATATATATATATATATATATATATATATATATATATATATATATATATATATATATATATATATATATATATGTATATATATATATACATATATATATATATATATATATATATATATATATATATATATATATATATATATTATAATTTATATATATTCTATATTGTATAAACATATATATATATATATATATATATATATATATATATATATATATACGTAGGGTAAACTTGCTCCAGGATATATTATTAAAATAAATAAGTCTAAATAAAAAAATACTAATAAAATAAAAAAAATACTAATAAATCCGTAAATATTATACTAAATACCATTTAATGGTTAAATTGAGTTAATTATAATAATATAAAATCATCCCAAATAAATTTGGCAAAGCCAAGCGTAAAAAAGATAAAATTATGAAGTGTGTGGCGGAATCTTAGCTTATTTATTTTAATAATATATGGCGTTCAGCGAACAGAAATAATTGAGTGAACATAAACTAGATTTATTCATTAGGAAACTCGGTTATAAGTTGCTAAATTTATTTAATGAAATGCGGGGGCGACCAAGTCGAATACGGATCCGCACACATTTCTAAACTTGGTCGAAACTTCAGTTGTGAGGTGAATTTATTCCTTTTCGAGTTTAGCCTCTAGAGAAAAAATTGCAATAAGACAAACATGAACGGAGTGGTGCTAAAAATGACAGCGCACTATTTACGTCTGCTACAAAGTGATAGCATTTTCTTATCTTAAGTTTATTTTTTTGAACTAGAACTAAAAAACAAGTCACATGGTTTTTACTTAAGTTTAAAAATGACATACGCTTTAAAATATCACAATTAATGATAAATAATATAATTTTTTCGTTAAAGGAATAATTTAAAATACTTATATTAGAAGTGTAGATAGCCCCTTTTTTCTCTAACATCTAGAATATATCGCATATGTCCTTTGTTTATTAGTTTTATCCAATTTGATAAAAATACCCAAAAATAACATTTTTGTTAGGTGTTGGTGGACCCGGTGCTAACTATTTTTTTGACCTCTTAATCCTCGTATAGTATTAAAAAAATAGTGGAATTAAAAAATAAAACCAAATATCTAACTTTGTCGGTAATACATAAATAATTTTTTTCTCTGATTTAAACAAATTCTTCTAAAATTTTCTCAAAGTTTACAAGTCAAAACTTCCTGTTAGATGGACAAAATTGACAATGCCGTCCATTGATCATTTAATGTATCTGATAAGCTGGAATGAATCAATAGACATAAATAACAGGGAGACGTTTTGGTTTGAACACAATCATACATTTTCAAAATTATTACTTGTATTATCTTAATTTAGTTGACTCGCACTTTCAATCTTACATTGAATAAAATTTATACATAATATTAAAATTAATTTTAAAGGCAGTTCTAATCAAGAATCATAAACCACACAGGATAGTTACTTCTCGAAAGAGTAACGCGTAACGTTCGCCGTTTACTTCGGCATTCTCAGTCTAAAGATTTAGTATTAGTTAAATTGCTCTGTAATAGAAATTTGCCTTTTAAGCATTGTTTTTTCAATATTTTTTAGTTTTTACATGTGGTAATAGGTCACACAAGTTTGAAAAAGTGTTGTTCGTGCATAGTGAAACATAATTAGCCAAAGAAAAAATTAAAACTTCTTTTATAACTGAAATATTTACTACTGCAGAACTCTAAATAATGAAAAACAATGTCTGGGAATATATGTGCTGTGTATAGTTGCCAAAATAGTTACAAAAATCACTTGCTAGATCTAACTTTTCATAAGCCTCCAAAATTAATTATTATGAAGAAACAGTGGGTACACCGGTGCAGTAGAAAAATGTTAGCTATAGATATATTTGGATTCTTTATTATTTTTTTATTAATTTTTCAGGCAAGTTGTGTTTTCTTTTAACATATAGCAGGTACTTTTAATTTCAATTTTTGCTCTGGATTGTTGCTTTTTTAGTATTAATGCAAATCTCAACATTGTTAGTTAATCTAAAAGTTATTTATACTTATAGGTATCAGAACCCTCTGTAGTTATTGGTTTTTTTAATTTTTTTTTGTTGTAAAAATGGTTATATCAAGGTAATTTTTGTAATCTCTAGAATACATTATTTTTTAATTTTGAAAAAAATGTATATATATATATATATATATATATATATATATATATATATATATATATATATATATATATATATATATATATATATATGTATGGCGCCACTTATTGGATTTCCGGCTGCACTTATATAGTATTATATAGTACTGTTCCAGTCTGATTGACGTTTCGTTTTCGATTTTGTTATATCGAGCAATCTGTTAGTCGTTTCAAATCTCCCTGAGTACAAGCCTTCCTGATGAAAGTATAAGCCCAGAAATCATGGTCGCAGGAGGATACACTGTGACATCTTGTAGGCCATTTTGCATCTTGCAGAAATTATATATTTTTGCTATTCTTCAGATCTTTTCTAGCCTCTTTCTTTCTTTCCCCGCATGATAGTGCGGTATTGCCGAAATACCTATGGGTCTGCAGCCGGAAAACCCCGGAGCCCCAATAGGTGGCGCTTAGTGTTCCTTAACATGTAGTACTGTTCCAGTCTGATTGACGTTTCGTTTTCGATTTTGTCATATCGAGCAACAAATTGCTCGTTTCAGATGCCAAAAATCGTTGTTTCATTTCGCATTTACTGTTCTAACCCTTTCATGTGCTCCAGCGTAAGTGGAAAAAGTATATAGATTTAAAAAGGTTTGGTTTACATCTGCGAACAAATCGTGAACGCCATGAGCCCAAGAAATAAGATTAGTGATTTTTAAAATTTCCATTAAGTGGATAAAAAATGTATCTCTGTATGCAACAGTCTTTAACCTAAAAATTATCTTTTTTGGTAGCAGTTCCATAATCTAGACACTAGAGGAGTAATTTATTTATTGAATTCGGTTAGTTGTAATTGTAGCAATGTAGTGAGAAAAATCATGCATACTATGATAATAAATTCGATGCATTACAAATTACTACTGAGATATAGTCATGAATTGAAGGCGAATTGGTAAAGGTTTGCATTTATTCCAATAATAATAATAATAGTATTTGTTCCAATAATGTCTTGCTATTATGACGAAGTAGGTATAAAAGCATTGTTGTGGTATTCGGGGCACTCATACTCATTTTTAGGCAGTAAAGCTCCAGTCATCAACCAGTATACTTCGCTACACCTCGAAAATGTTATGTTAGGGTTTTCAGACATATTTTATAAACTACCACGAGCTTTTGGGGATCCTTTAAGGTAAGCTGATTGAGGTAAACCCTCAAAAATATTATGTCAAGGGATAGCTATCCTCATTAGGTATCCCTTACGATGGGTAGTGAATGCTGACCTGTATCTACGCGGTAACTTCCTATAGAAAATTCAGAAGAAAATAACCATGAAAGTACATTGGCACCCTCCTAAAAGGGCTACGAAAGGGCTAAAAAAAGAGAAAGGTTTTTACTACTAAAACAGAGACCCGTCTTGATAGAACATCCTCTAAGTTAGGAGAGCGTCCAAAAACTTGAGAAACTCAGAGTCTTGACGTGCTTGGCACGATGGCGATGTTGGAGGGCGTTTCCTTTCATTCTGCTGCCTGGAAAATGGTTGCACAAGACGTGGATTCGTGAGCACGGATGGTCCCTTTCCCTTAGCGGAATCTCATTAGCACTCTCCTCTGGGAGGCGGTAGGCGAGGTCCTTTGAAGTTCACTTTGGGATCATTCTCGGACTGGAAGGATAGTATGTTAAGTAAGAAAACGTTTTCACGAGAAAAAAGGCTATTCTCTGGTGTACTGTTCGTCCCAAAAGACATCTACTGGATAAAAAGCCACAAAGTTTTGACCACCCTGAGATGAATGTTAAGATGTTAAAACCCTCTGAGGGCCACTGTACGAATAGAACGCTACGAATAGTGAATAATACAAACACGCAAAGTGCTCGTATGCTATCCTGTATATGCGTTTTAAAGACCAATTTCCATCCGTCAGTAAAACGGATCCGTTTACCAATTTAAGGGGATATCGGGGTTACTCCAAAATGCCTTTTCTTTTTAAGGCTAGAAATCAATGTATATAAAAAGTATGTCTTTAGTTGAAGGTGCCAGCCGGCCCGTCTGTTTTTATTTCAATTTTATTTCTGTTCTAAAAGAGGTTATCTTTTTATTTATTGGAAAATTATAGACTTTTTAATGCTCTGTTATAACATTTAAATATTAAGCTTTGTCAATATATATATATATATATATATATATATATATATATATATATATATATATATATATATATATTATACATCTGAATATCAAATTGAAAAAGTTTAACAATATTTACAAAGGCGTTTATTAAATTAATAAACGGATTTGTTTTATGGACACTTGAAAATAGATTCTTAAAATGTGTAACGCCATTGAATACCGTTGAAGGGTTTAACCGGCTGTTACTACTAGCTAAAGAAAATAGGCAAAGAAACCTCCGCCACATTTTATGCATTGTCTTCACCCTGACCATTAACTACAATAGAATTTCCTCTGCACTCTGAAAGATGGACACTTTCTAAGAAAAATATGTATGGAATATGGGATAAAGACGCTTACTTACAGGAATTTTTAAAATGGACAAGATTCTTTATTTACACAAGAACATTATAAAAGCAAAATTGTTTAAGTAATCGTACTGTTTTTTTTTTCATTCTTAAACATTCATTGCAATTCCACGTATGAAGTATCTACTGCGTTTTGCTGCTTGTTGGAACGAACTTGATTTAATTTCTGAATATGATTTTTTTTATTAAAAAAACATATTAGGAACAAGTTTGACATAAAGTATTTACAATTTTAAGCAAAAAATTATTTATTATTGTTACCAGTTGACACATACCTATACAAATTGCCTATTGCCAAATTGCATCAAACATCTTGCTTCATGTAGCCCAATAGAGCAAGAATCCTTACAGAATTAGGATTTTGGTGGCTGTTAATAAGTATTCGCACAACTTGTTTGAATCAAGAGATTGTTTGTTATGATTCACATAGAAGTTTAAAGTACATCTCCTAAAGCTACTGCCGACAGTTTTTTAAATTTTAATGAATACTCCTTAAATTCTGGTTTTGTTTTTAATCTCTGTCAACTCTAGCTAACAAATATTCTAATTAAATTTCTTTGACATAACACAGACAAAGATCGCGATATTAAAGCAAGTTTTGATAGATATCCGTTTTATTACGGACGTAGCATGCAAAATCCATCTATTCAAAATTTAGCAGCCGAGACTGTATCAATTGCTCTATCTTAATATAATAGCGTTACTCTAATGCAAAGTGACGTTATGATTAATGTCCCTTACTTTATGCAGATATTGGTGGTGCTTATTCCAAAATTTGCAACATAATCTCGGTTTCTTAAGTGTAGAATCCAAATCTGTTACAAGCAGATTTATCAGAGCGAGCTTGAAAATAACAACAGTACTTTTTTGGAATAATATATTTCATTAGGTATCCGTAAATAAGGGCTTTTCCCCATGCGTGTGACAAATAAGTTATGCAAGTACGGAAAAATCTGTTTCCGGGCGTGTAATGAACGACATTTTTTATTAAACTTGGAACATGTTTGTTTTAATAACAGTTACAAGCATTCATTAAATTCGGATTGGAATTGTCTTTATTATTTCGGTTTCACAACGTTTCGAATGGTAACTGTCTACAGTCGTTTTCAAGTGTGAATTACATTCTAATTCTTTGGGGGCCTTCCTCGTAATTTTCCGTCAGTTAACACTATTAAATCTTTCGGTTCGTCGATTGAACTTCATTTGAATTATGATCTTTTATTCTTAATACGATTCTTATGGGTGGGCGGGGCTTATCTTATAGAAGCGGGGTCAGTATAACCCAATTTTTCGGTAGTTTATATTTGCTGTTCGGCTTAGAATACATGTGGGAATTTGAAATTAAGAGATTTTGGGAAATGTCAGCACGGGCAAAATATTTAATGTTCCGACTTTTGATAAAATCATTCAAGGTCTCAATTTTCAAATCTCTATGGATTATTGTATTTCTTATGTATTTGCTTACCCCAAGGGATAGCCTTAGTGTCTTATTTTGTATGATCGGTAGTGTGTTTTTTTTCAGTACTGTGGTCCATGGTATTATTGCTGCAGAATGGTTAGAACCCTGGCTGAGATATTGTCCAGTGTGTGTGGGTTTTGGGTACACTGTAGTTCTGATCGCGTAACGAGAACGTCAAGAAATGGCAAAGAAGAATTTTCGTCTTTCTCCATTGTAAACTTAATACATGTTCTTATGCTATTTAAGTGACTGAAAAATTATGTCAAATGATTGTCATTTGCAGTCGAAATAATAAAAGTATCAACCACATACCTAAGCCAAAGTTTAGGCTTGATTTGAGCAGTATTTATTGCGTGCTTTTCGAGCCATACAAATATTTGCTACCACTGGAGAGAGGGATGACCCCATCATCTTTCACTTGAAAGTAGGAGTTATGGAGACAGCATTTCAATAGTTCCATCATATCATCCAGAGGCAACGTCGCACAGTGGTTCAGGGTATATGGTAATACGGAAATAATTTAATAATTTCCAAATGATAAATGATATTTGAATGATATTTGGTGCACATAATAAGAGGTGTAAGTACTTTATTTTGGATGTATTGAAAAACTTTTAATTTGTTTGTAACTGTCAAATTTTGATAGATGGACTATTTTGCTTTATATGGTAGGCTGAATATGAGATTATATCTGAAAAGATCAAAATGGTATTTGAAATATATGTATAGTTTTACAGCTGATCAGTATTTATTAAGCCCTGTTAAAAATAAAGAGTATAAATACCACTGGAAAATCAACATTGAAATGAACTAAAGTCGCCATGAACATAACATTAAATTTATTGATAATCGCTTTCGTAAAAAACAACAGTAGCATATAGGAACATCTAATTTGCCATTTACCTAAAGAAGCTATAGATACAAAACTAAAAAGTAACAAAAAAAATGATATTGCCTATGTATGTTAGAACAAATTAAATATAATTTTTTAAGAGAACATCATCAACAATAAATTAGGATCTTATAATCTAATGCATAATAACATCACTGTAAAACAATTTTTTAAAGACTATTAAAACGAAACAAAATAATACTTTTGTTTAATAATAATTGAAAAGTAACTTATTACCAAATTTAAAAAAAATTAAATGAATATAAAGTAATTAAATATTTCCATAAAATAAAGATTTCACCTCATCCCACAGTTCATGGTTTAGTTTCCTATTAGTTTCTTCTTTTGTTATAGGTTCTGCCCTTAGTCCTGACAAATACGGATCAGAAGAAGCTAAGAGAAAGTTCATGACATCTGTATTTGTTTGGACACGTGAACATTTTCTAGAATGATTTTGGCGATAAGCGCGATAATCTTTATTTCGCGCTTCTTGTGCTTCCTCTGTTAGCATCCCTATGGGGAGTACTGCAGCTGCTATAATTTCTTCTCCGTGTGTTAATATTTTATGGACCGTGACTGGCATGTAATACCACCCAAACAGTTCCACATACAAATTCGCTGTCTCCTGGCAATATTTACCAAATTTGTCTGGATCAATATGCACACCAGAGTTAATGGCTTGCAAAATCACTGTAAATCGACGAATCAAATGTTCATTTACTCCTGTTATATCTGCAGTAAGACTAGGATCACTAAAAAACCTTCTTGACGTATTTCCGTCGTTAGTCGTACCCATGCCCTGTTTCACTACATCGATTTTTAAACCGATCCTTCGCCAAAATTCATCTTGAATCCCCTTTTTTGTTTCTTCTCTTTGTTTTTTCGTATCCGCGTTTGTCCTCCATTGTTGAAATGATTTATTATAGGCTATATGAAGAAGACACTCCATAAACTTTATTCGAGCATGTAAAGGTGACATTCCCCAGTTTAAAACCTGAATATTTTTAGGTTTAGTTTTTAGTAACAATAATTTGTTCATTTCAGATGGCTTCGCTTGGCATATATTACAAACCATAGATGAAGTGTTACTTACTGTGTTTGAAATTTTGCCATCAATCATGGTAAACAAAAGTTCGTGGTGTATTTTGTATGATTTTTCTTTTATGTGAGTTAGAGTATCTGTTAGAGTTTCTATTTCCGTGTTCATTCTTGATATTTCCCTTGTAGTACTTTCAGGCGTTTCCTTTATAAATTCAAACCGAATAGGCCGACAATATCTTGTTGAAGAAGGTCTTGGATTTTTCCAATAAACTAATGACCTGTCTCCTTTCTCATGTAAGCAAAGAGGAACCAAAGATGTTAAAAACATGCTAGCGTCGGAAGCATTTTCTTCCTCAAATGTTTGCTTACACTCACTGTGGCCAGATGAACCATCACATCCCCACTTTGATATTAAAGTTAATTCTGATCCCATTGCACATACATCCTCCTCACTTTTACTTTGCATAATTCTAGTGGCTGTATGATTTAAAAGTGTTTGTAATTTAACTGTTGCGCAGCTTTGAGTTATCTCGACTTCAGAAGGGTAACATTCTTTTTTCGCTTCTAATACCTTATGATATGATGGGAAAATATCAAAGCCTATTTCTAATGTTGCTTTTCTAATGATTTGATATTGGTGCTTCGATAAAGAAGCATCTAGCAGCAAGCTAAGTGCTTTCTCGGGTGTAAAGCTTGGAGATTTTGAAGTTCCTGTAGCTTCGTTAGCTGCTGCCACAATTAACTCCTTAGAACAGTTTTCAAGCAACTTTTTAACTTTATAACGTTTAGTACGCTGGCAGCATTCGTCAAATGGTTTTTCTTTGCGCCCAACAGGACGTGATGAAGGTCCGGGTTCATCAACATCCATAGGAATTAACGATGAATCCACATTAACTGAGAAAGACCCTCTTAGCCACTCTTCATTCTGCTTTAAAAATCTGTCTTTATTGCGTGAGGCTGCTTGCCATCTTCGTGAAAAATTAGGTAAAAAATTTCGAATTAATTTATTTTTTAATTCTTCTAAAAGCTGGTCAGACATCTCGTGATAATTGCGTGTAATATTTTCAAAGCATTTAACTCCATCCCGGTCACTTGAAAGTACAACTTCCACTAATTCCAAGTAGGGTATTAATATACTCTCCATCACACCAAATAAAAATTATTTTTAAAACACCGACTCTACTTTGTCAAGAGGCACACTAAACTAATTTACCAATAATACTTTCTGTAAACCGATAAATCTGTACCTATACAAATAAACACAAAAACATTTTTTGTGATAACAGTCGCAGATAAGAGCAGCAAAATATTATTTTGGAATTTAGTTTAAGAGATAAGGTACACGTATACGTATTTTTTGGCCTGACGCATGTTGACGCAAAGACGAAATATCTTAATATTATTTTTTTTATATATATATATATATATTTCATTAAGCCGCAGTAGTTTCTACAAGTATACTAATGGGGTATAAATATTCTAAATAAACCTTGAGATATAATTCATACAAATTTTTAATCGAATGGCTACTATTTTTTTAATTAAAACAAAATTTCGAAACACTACATTTCGTTCCTTTCAACATATGGTCGCTTAGTTGACAACAACTAAAAGCAAATTTTGAAAAATTCTTTTACATTTTTTTACTAGGGATATTCAGGTATCTATTAGCGATAAAAATGTTAATTTCTTTCACACTTCCTACAGAGTATTTTTTCCACTCCTTGAACCACTGTGCGTCGTTCATTCAAAGAGTGTTTCTTCTTCTCTCAATTTGTCCCTCAAAAATCGGGCTATTTCCTTTATCTGCAGCTTCCATCGTTATGAGGCTTTTCTTTTTATTACAAATACTGAAGTTTGACTAAATTTAGTCATTTAGTAATCATCAATCAATAACAAATAACAAATACTTGAAAGGGGATTTTTTTCACGATTACAAACATTTTATTTGGCGGCCATTTTATTCCGTCATCTTGAATTCTTACTACAATTTTACCAGTTTATCTTAATATCACACTTCATTCTGGCACACAATTTCAAATCAATCTATAAAGTAGTTTTTCCAGGCTGATTTTTTTAAATATTTTTCAAGACGCGATTTTGTTCCGCCACCTTGGATTCGAACCAAAATTTTACTAGTTGATTTCTGCGTAATACTTGATTTTTGTGCAAAATTTCAGGTTTTTTTTTTAACATTTCATTAGGCCGCCATTTTATGTCGCCATATTTGATTTTTACCAAAATGTAATAATTCCATTCTCTTATGACACTAGATTTTTCACCAAGATGACATATGCTTGATGAACGATTATAAAATGCAAGTAGCACAGCATTATATGGAACCAACTCAAATTTTAAATTATATCTTCAGTGTTATTAATAAAATGATATTCAATAGAATATTAATGACAAAAAATAATTGAATTTTATAACATAAACATTTTCAATTTAAATGATGCATTAAACAAATGGCATTCTGCCAATAACCATTCAGATAGCGGCAAGTTAATAACTCATTTCCAGCACATTGTATATAAAATAAAGTTAATATATGGAAAAGTACAATAGTAATAAATTATTATCAGAACAAAGGGCTACAGAGTACCCTAAAACTCAATGTCAAATAAATAGCTAAATTGTCTCTGCATATAAAATTCATTTATTTATAAATAATAGTTTCAATTCTACAGCACTAAAGTTGTTTTGATTGTCTATATCTGATTAGTTGTTTTGACAAACATAAAACAAAAGAATATAGGGGTAGTGAATAACTCATTTTTAGTGTCATTTTAAAAAGCTTAAAGAAGTAAAATAAATCACAATAACTTGATTCTTATTGGTAATAAGTTGTTTAATTTTTTAAAGGTGGCCAAAATAACGCAAGTCTAGCTAAACTTAACCAAATTATTATATTTTTCACCGTTGTAAAACGTCGTATCTCTCTCTCTCTCTCTCTTCAGCCTTCAGTCATCTACTCTTAAATGAAGGCCCCTTCCAATTCTTTCCACGTTGTCCTTTATTGAGCAGTTTGGATCCAATTTCTCCCTGCAATCGTTTGGATGTCATCACGCCATTTCTTTGGTGGTCTTCCAACATTTTTTTTGGTTTCTCGTGTGCGTCAGGTCATCAATTTATGAGTCCATCTTTCTCTGGTTGTTGGCGAGCTATGTAGCCAGGCCACTGTAATTTCAGTTGAGCCACTTCTTAGCACATCTGTAACGCGCGTTCTTCTTCTAATTTCCTCATTCCGCACTCGATTTTTTAGAGACTAATCGCGAGCATAGATCTTTCCATTGCTCGTTGTATCACTTTCGAATAGTTATTTCAGGGCTTTGAATTTTTACCTAGTTATACCTTATGTCCTAGATAAATATATTCTGATACATTTTGCAGCGTTTGGTTTCCGATATTCACCTGAATGTTTTCTAAGCTCAATTAGTTTTATGTAGGTTCATTTCAAATCCGGTGCTTAAAGATACCTGATGAAGCTCTTCTAACAGCTCTTCTGTATTGTTACTTATAAATTTGCTTTATATTTAAATGAACCCATCTATATTTATGCCCTTAGTTTGGCAGTTCAAATTATTGAAAACGTCCTCGCTGTATAAAGAAAAAACTAGTACCTCCCTGGCGTATCTCTCTGTGTACTGTTATCTTATCCAACCTTGTGTCTTCTTCCAGCGTTATCTGGATGGAGGCGATTTATGTATGGGTTTGATCAGATTTCATTATCTGGTGTCTACTCGTACGTTGTTTAATGATTTTAGGATTGCCCAGGTCGCGATCGAGTTAAAGAAATTTTTTATTTATCACAAATGCCAGGTGTAATAGCATGTTGTATTCGGTAGTTCCATCAATTTTGTGAGTTATTTTATTTGTCACTATTTGCGTTAATAATTTTTATTAGTGTGAAAGTAGACGAATAGTTATCTATGTTGCTTCTATCTTTTTTCTAATATAACAAATGACTTCGGTGTTGCTCCGGTTGTTCCGGATTCTTTCTTCACTTATACACTTGTTTAGTAGGACTCGTACACTCTCTAGTAGATGCTCTGATCCCATTTTCTACATTTCGGTGGTAATCTGGTCTTCTCCTGGGCATTTCTGATTTTTCATTTGATTGAAGACTTTTATCAGTTCGTTATTGTTTATTTCGGGGATTTTTCTTCGGATCGGATATTTTCGATTTTTCGTCTGTGGTTTTGATGGTTTGGACATTTGAGGCTGTATAGATGTTTGTAGAAATCTTCAGCAACAGCCACAATTTCTTCTGTACAGCTGACCATGTTATCGCGTTGATAATATAATTTATTTATTTTGCCTCTTCCGTGTAACAATTTGGATCTAAGTACACTCGTGAAAATTTGAAACGACTCAGACAAAATTTTAGTAATATTTGTAATATAATATTTTCTGATTCCTTCAAGCGATTTAAATAAACTTTTTTTTTTGTTTTAAAGGTACATTATTAGACTTTATTCTAGGGCACAATATTTGACATAAAACACAATTAACGTCAATATACAGGGTGATTTAAACACACGTGTTTCTACCCAAAATTTAACTATATTTCTGAGTTAAACAGCAAATCCCAAAATTATGCTTATCAAGTCA
This sequence comes from Kuschelorhynchus macadamiae, assembly GCA_030620095.1. Taxonomy (NCBI): domain Eukaryota; kingdom Metazoa; phylum Arthropoda; class Insecta; order Coleoptera; family Curculionidae; genus Kuschelorhynchus; species Kuschelorhynchus macadamiae. Next base: position 2,673,972 of record JAUTXW010002010.1, read on the forward strand.
AATAATAGCTTTAAAATACTTGTTCTGTTTTTAAACTATAGAGATTTTTCTAAAAACCTGCATAATTGTATGATTTTTTGTTGTAAATTTTTAAAATAAGTAAAGGAAGCTTTGAAACAAAAACGCATCGATTGTCCTGTATGACACCATAATGTTCAATAGTTTATTCAAGATTTTGTTTTGTGGGTTTGTTCCTTAAAAATGCTTTAAAATATTGTCAAAAAGCCCAGTCGGTATGCTAGAAATTGGTTTATCACAAAGAATTGAGGCTAAAAGGTTGCATATTAAATTATTACTTCTACAAAAACCATTTGAAATCGGTTACATGAAGCTCATTTAAATTCCAACGACGCTATAGGCATCCTCAGTTATTAAGAGAACACAGACGGTCTCGTTTGATTTTAAACATGTTAACTGGGATTTACTCGAATGGTCACATTGTTTATTTGCGGATGAATCAAAGGTTGCACTTCATCCTGAGGACAATGGGATTCTTGTATGGCGTCGAACAGAAGACAGATACGAAGAAAACTGATATTTAGATTGAATTTCGTTTGGAGGTGGTTCTGTAACAGTGTGGGGAGGAATTTTTACAGGTGGTCGAACAGAATTAACAGTTCTTATTAATCTCTCAGTAAACGCATTTCGTTATTTAGAGATTTTGGAGAATAACATAACAGCGCAAGTAGCTGACAGATTCGGCAACAATTTTATTTATGTGGACGGTAATGCTAGACCAAATAGGGCAAGAATGATTAACGAATTTTTCGAAAATCATCAATATAACAGAATGGTTTGGCCCTCCCGCTCCCCGGATTGTAGTCCAATCGAACACATATGGAATGCTAAGTGGCGTTTGTATGCTCGAGCAATACCACCTAGAATTATTGATGAACTGGTTGAAGCAATTCGTTAAGAATGGCATTATTTAATTCCTTAAGAGTTAATAGATAATGTTATATCAAGTATGTCCAGACGATATCGGGAGGTTATAAGACTTTGCGCAGGACCGACCCGATACTAGTACCTGTAGTACCTACTTGTCTATAGTTTTTTATTTTACTTTCGGTTTTAAAAATAGTGTTTTAGTTAAGGTTAATTTTGCTAAATAATTGTGTTTTAATGGTAAACAGTGTAAATCACTTTTTAACCAATATGGTTGTGTCATAAATCCAGAGGTGTACAAAAACCTTAATAGTTTAAAAGCGGAATACGTTAGCAAAGATCTTTAAAAAACATGTTTTAAAGCAAAATTGGGCCAATCGTTTGACATGATAAGTATAATTTTGGAATTTGTTGTTTAACACAGGAATGTAGTTAAATTCTGTGTAAAAAACACGTGTCTTTGAAACACCCTTCACAAGATCAAAGTCTAATAATGTGCTTTTAAAACAAAAAAAAAGTTTATTTAGATCGCTTGTAGGAATCAGAAATTATCATATTACAAATATTACTAAAATTTTGGCTGAGTCGTTTCAAATTTTCATGAGTGTATTTTCATGTTTTTGTTATTTTCGATAGTATTCTTTATTAGTTTTATATTGTTTTTATCTTCATTAGGTTTTTTGTAGTTTGATAATTTTAAAATATGTAATATATGTGGGAATGTTAATATGACATTAAAATTAATAATAATAATTTTTGCAATATATTCTTACTGCCATATCAACAACTTCTTAATTCTTTACTTTTACTGATTTATTTTTATTTCTAATAAAATGTAAAAATGCATATATTTCAGAACAAAAAATGAATGGTGGTTTTAGATTATCTATAAAAACTGCATCAAAGAATATGTGAGCTTTAGAGACTTAATTTTTAAATCGGCTTGTCTTGATGTATCTAATATTGCGTTAAAATGGAGTAGAAAATATTATAAATAAAAAAAAAATAAAGGAAATAACGGGAAATAGTATTTCAATAAATTAAATGTAAAATTCAAATGCTTTAATATATCTAAATACCAGCAGTATCACAGTATTTATTTTTCCATTTTCATACTATGGTACTAAACAATATACTTAGGATTTAAAATTATTATATTGTAGATATAATGGAATATTTAATCATTTTAGCTACTAGATTTGACCATTAGGCAGTGCTTAAATATTCAGAGATATAAATATGGAATAATCAACACAATAAATATATAGGATAATATAGTAAAATGCAAGGAAAATGAAGACATTTTATAACTGATTAAATATATGTTTATCGATGTTATTGTTTCACAGGATGGAATTTTTAAATAGAAAGAATTCCATGTTTTTAAACACGTTTAGCATTTCGCAAAATCTTCGAACCCGTCGATTTTGTTATATTTTTACCGTATTTTTAATCTGTTTGACTTAAAATAGATTACAACTTCTTATCTTGTTTTTTAAAATTCTAGAAATTTTTCCGTGCGACTTGTGCAATTCTGTCTTTTGGGGGAATCTGTATCTTTTGTTTTTTGTGTATTGTCAAACACAGAAATCCATTCGAACGAATTAAAAAAAAATTGATGAATAGTGTGGGTGAAATATTCTCCATTCTTTGATTCTCCCATTCATGCCTCCATATGAATTGACGAATCAAATTAACGAATCGAACCGAATGGTGTTTGTATGGTTTTCATGCGTTTCAATGTTTGAAAATACACAAAAAACAAATGATTTGATTCCTACGAATGGTTGCAAAACAAATATTTCATGGCATCTTTTATTTGTGAATAAAATTAATGATGCTTAATTCAAAATTTTAATAAATTTGTTCCAATAATTTATTTTCGGAAAAATAATATGTATACCTCGTAGAAAAAGCCACATTCCCGGGCTCCATATTCTTCCCGATCGTCCGGGAATGTTTAGCTTTTCCTGCAAGGTATACAATGTATTATTGCTTGTTGAAATATGGGAATAAGCATACAAATTAGTACATAAGACCAACCGTTTTGATGCTACAGCTTTGCTAAACCTGGCAACAATTAGACATACAATGAGTTACCCAAGAAATATCTAAAATCTTAAGAATTTAAATAAAAATAGATGGCGCCTTTCATTTACAAAATACAAGTTTACTTATGCCTCGCTTTCTTAGAGATATTCCATAATAAGAAGTATATAAAAAATATCATGCAGATATAAACAATCGATAGATTCTGAATCTGTATTCTTAAAAAATTAAACGCTTTTAGCAGACGTCAAAGAAGGGTAGTATAATTTGGTATATAAACTGAAAGAATAGTTTTTAATAAGGACGAAACACTTTTATTAGATCCTGTAAAAGCAAAAAAACATAACGTTGCTACATCTTTAAGATGTACAGTGTGTCCGGATTTGGTTGCAAAAGCAGGGTATCTCGCTTATTTTTAAAGATAGAACCTTGCGGTTTTCACGAACCTGAGCTAATGTTTTGTGAAAGTCATTAAGCCGTAAACAAAATTTTCATAGCCTTCTTCGTTTATGAGATACAGGGCGAAATAGAAAATTTTGCATTTTGGGACCCCCCTCGTATCTCGGTTATCCTTTAACTTAACGCAAAGGGAAAAATTGCTGCTTATGCAGTTTTTTACGCTGGATCCAGTGGCGTAGTTATATTTTTCATTTGAGTTGTTATTTTTTAGATATGACCCAAAGTTGTGTTTTTTTAAATGTGACACCCTGTATATTTGTCCAGAAATTGATTTGTCCTTTTAAAGGCTTCTCAAAAATATATAATGGTATGGGTCTATTTTAATAAACAACAACAAAAATCCTAATTGTTATAATTATCATCCCAAATTTTGCAGTATATATATGTTATATAATATATAAATCTATAATCACGCTATATTAATTAATTAAAATTTAATATATTTAGACACAATAGTCCATATTTCACGTTTAAGTTTTAAAAGAGTCCCCTTTTTTTCACTTAAAATTCATATAGCCTTTATTACCCTGCTTTTGCAACCAAATCCGGACACCCTGTACTCTAAATTTTACGTGAATCATAAATAACTATTAATCTGTTGATTCACACAAGTTGTGCGAGGACTTATTAAACGCCACCAAAATACCAATTCTGTAAGGATTATTGCTCTATTGGGCTACATGAAGCAAAATGTTTGATGCAAAAAATTAGGCAATATGTATATCGGTATGTGTCAACTAGTAACAATAATAAATAATTTTTTGCTTAAAACTGTAAATACTTTAGGTAACAAATGCCTAACTTGTTCCTGTTATCACCATCCAGAAACCAATTTTGCTATATCATTTATCAAATAAATATCCTCATTTGGAACAGGACTCCTATTTATTTTGATTTAGTGCTATATAAATATTAGCTCATTTTCTTATTGGGGAAATTCTATAACGGCAGTAGATAAAAAGGAAGTAAGGAAAGGGATGTTTTTTGTTGTTTTGGCATTACATACAGGGTTAGGCAAATGTTCCGGAACGGCTTAATTATAGCCAAACTATAAATGTCAAAAATATGAAATTTTGACTAATCTATTGTCGATAGGTGAAATCGAACTAGAATTTTTTCCAGATGGCAGCGCTTCCGGTTATACCGGAATTAAATGTCAACTTGCTAATTTTAAATAGAACACCCTGTATATTATTGCATATCTGAATTGTAAAAATCTACGCATTTTTTGTATTTAACGTTTTTGACGTATCTTCAATTGTTTTTCTAGATAATGGCAGTTGAAATCTGAAAATTTAACACTTTGAATCTTTCCTATATTAGTTTTTAAAACTGTATTTAATAATGGCATTAGTTCACAAATTATTAAATAGGTATTACTTATTGTTTTGGAGGTATTGGAAATTAAGTCCGAAAATATCATAAAGGACTTTGTACCTACTTTTTGTACTTAATGCTATTGCTTATTCTATTGTTGCATGTATGGCCCCGTTTCAGTTGTCATGACTACTATAATAAATGTTGACTTTTTGACATATTTTTCGATAATGTAAGTACATTTTTACCATTTCTTGATGGTCCAGCTAACGGAAAAAGAACTCATAACTTTGCTTATGATGATAGGGTACAGGGATAGGCGTAGATCCTTCCAAGAAGCAACCAACCTTTTTATTGAAACATTCCCTGAATGTAATCCTATTTCTAAATCCACGACTAGCAGGATTTACCACAATTTTGAGCACACGGGTGCTATAAAAAACTTGTCAAAACCCGATCGTCCAAAAACCACCACAAATGATCAAATGTCCTTGGATATTTTGCATTCTCTACAAGATGAACCACGAACTTCCGTTCCAAAACTCCCCTCAAACACACTATCAGCGAACTGTCGGTAAAAAGGATTTTTAAAGTAAATCAAAGGCGTTCTTAAAGGTCAGATTGCTCCAGGAACTCTCAGAGGATGATCCAGTTAGATGGTTGTAATTCTGTCAAGAAATGAAGGATTTCATCGAAATTTAATCTGACTTTGCGAGTCATGTTGTATTTATACGATGAGTCCTCGATCACCTTTAATGGCTTTGTAAACAGACATAACTGCAGGTATTGGTCCGATCATAATCCTCATTGGATGATGGAACACCATACGCAATATCCCCAAAAATTGGGCAGAAATAATTGGAAACAATATAATTGGACTTTTTTTTCTCCACGAAAATTTGACTGCAAACTCCTACTTAGATTTACTTAACACCAGAATTATACCTGCTTTAGTTAATTTATTTCCCGATCTACAGAATAATCGGCTATTACACAAAAACATGTGGTATCAACAAGATGGGGCACCTGCACATTTTGGCATTCGTGTTAGAAATTATTTAGATAGAAATTTTCCTGGAGGATGGGTAGGTAGACTAGGACGCATTGAATGACCTCCTAGATAACTTGAACTGTCCCCCCTAGATTTTTATCTTAGAGGTCATTTGAAAACCGCTGTCTATCGTACCAAACCGGAAAATCTAGAAGTAGTAGAAAATAGAATTTTATTGCATTGCACGATATAACATATCAACACTTGCAGAATGTTCATTTAGTTTGATGACCCCCATCGACAATAGTACATAATAGTGCTAAACCCAAATAGAATTTTGATTTTGGAGTTTAGATAAATAGTTACAGTTACTGAATTTAACAAATTTTCAGAAAAAATACTATGAGTATGTTTTGTATAAACGTTCGTTACTAAGATAAAATGTTACTGAATATCTCTAACTACACAGTCAGCAAGATTGTTTGTAAATTCTGTAAGACGAGATAAAACGATTGTATCTAAGTCCCAACGCTTTTTTCGTGAAATTTCCCTATATATCCAAACTTTTTACGAACGTATTCATCAATAAAGTACATACATTCAAAGGCATACATAATCCGAAAAATTTTATAAGGATAACATATATGTATAAACTCCGGTTGGTTTACGTCTGAATACGGAACTAAAGAATAGAAGTAAAATTCCTTTCATCGGATGCAAGCAAGCTAATCCTATGCCTAGCTCCCCCTTTTCGATCAATCACGACTAGAGCAGAGGAAGGTATAAGAATTCTAATAGTATTAGTATGGTCTTGCTACATATCAGAGGTGGAATTAACTGAATTTTTCAAATTGTTCTTTTTTCCCGTACATGAAATTAGATGTGTTCAGTTATTTATATGCTGTAGGTACATGGTGTTCTACGATAATAGGAAACTCGATTTTACGTATTGATTATTAATTCATCAATAAAAATACAAATTTTGGTAAATTTTAAGCATTTTCATTTTTTAATGACACTATAGTTAGTAGATAGTTTAAGTAATATGGAATAGTTTTGTGTATTTCATGTTTATTGACGTATATCAATAATGATCTTTTAAATTACATTCAAAGGGATAAACTTAGAATATAACTACTACTAATTTCCTCATATTTCATGCAATAACACAAACAAATATATGTCTGCCGATATTTCAAGAAGTATCCAAAACTGTGCATCAGCATTATTTGTATCATTTATACGTACCGTACGAAATATGCTTTACCAAAAAATGATAAAACATTTGCAGGATTCTCCTGTCAGTGATAATATGTAGAAACCATTATTCTGGATTTGAGTGGGATTCAACTCCTACATCACCAGGTAGGCTTGGAACCCAACTACAACGCAATCAAAAGCATACTTTTTGTATAATCTGACCCCACCTGTGTATAACCCTTGAAATAACTCCAAGAAGTAACCTCGTTGGCTTTACGGAACACAACAAATACAGTGTACATCAGCATCATCTGTAACATTTGTAGTTGGGTTCCATGTTACTTGAAGCAGCCCAGAAACATATACACTCATGGAAATTGAAACGACTAAGTAATAATAGTAATATGATATTTTCTGATTCCTTTTACCGATTTAAATAATTTTTAAACTTTATTCTTGGACAGAGTGTTTGGCATAAAACACAATTAACATCAATATACAGTGATTCATGATTGAAACACACGTCCTTTTACCCAAAATCTAACTACATTTCTTAGTTAAACAACAAATCCCCTTTATATTATAGTAATAATATAAAGTATATAAAATACAACAATAAAAGCTAACATATTTAAATAAAGCCTCTACTAAGCCTTCTTGGTGTTAGAATTAATAATGGCATATTAAACTCAAAATTAATTTCTTTTCAATGAAAAAGTTAAAAGAGCATTTAAATAATAAATTAATTTTTATACGATTCACTTGCAAATACTTTCTTAAAATTTTACTTGCTGACAAATACTTTTAAAAATTAAAGTTCTATAAGATTTTTCGAGGCTAGGTGTCAAATCATACATTTTGAAGAACTCTCTCATTTTTGTTTCATGCTATGAATATTACCAGTTTGTCATTTAGTCCTGATCTAACAATGTACTTTCACTCTAAATATCGAACCAGTTTTCCGAAGTCCAATATTTTAAGAAAGATACGGCCCTGTTAAAAGCCGATCAAGGATAAATCCACTCACAAATTGAAAAACTCCGAAGAACTATTCGAAAGGAAACGAGACTTGCATACATCAAGTACTGTAACTTTTGAAAGGAAAGGAGCCAACATCGAACTGCTTTCTCGGTAAATTTTTACATTTGTGTTGAGGCTTAGTCTATTTTAATTTTACTGCTCTGCTATTTCAATGGTTACAAATGCCTTTGTGTTATATCGTTGGCAATATATCATCTGTGACAAATTAATAATATTAATAACTGTTAATTATACGACTCTTCTTTAGTTTCCTTAAAAAGTACATTTGAGATTTGATAATTTTAGGTTAGAATAGTGTATTTATATTATGTTAATGTTACACGTATACATACAAAAAACTATAGCGGGTGATACAGAACATAAGGTACACGCAATAATTTTTTTACCTTTTCAGATATCGCTTTGAAACTTAGGTACGTTTAGTAACTTATTAAAATACATATTTTGACAGATAATTGGATTATACATCACTTCCGGTTTAACCGGGTGTGATCTAAATTTCAATATATTATTATATTTTTTCATAGTTGTATTCAGTGCAAAATTTCCTTTCCAATCATGTATCAGAAGTTATTTTTCTTCCAAAATGGCGGCAATAAAACGATTTTCTAAAAAACGTTATATTCAGCATATAACATATAATACAAAAGACAGTGTTATACTTCTGAGGTGACCTGATTAAAATGATACTTTTTAGGTTAGACCCAAGATTCTTATATGGATATGAACCTTCGTCACTTTAGTACCTACATCCATATGGGGAGTAAGAATATGAATAAGGTCTTGAAACAACTGTATACTTAGTCTTTATTTGAATTCGGGTAACTCAAAAGCATTTTGTTCGTCTCGCAAAATTCTTCTCTCCAAACGTAATTGGTTTTGTCGCTCTTCCTCTTCTATCTCATGTACATAATGCATAAAAAGTGGGTCCATAATTAAATTTTAAAAGAAAATTCAAATGCACTTTAATTTATACTAAACACGCATTTCTAAACGTCACAACATAAAATAGACAAATGTTGCCAACTAAATTGAGGAAATAATCCCATATTTCCTAATAACAGGTCAATGTTTTTGCTTTCAAGAATATATATTTCTTTGTACCCGAGCATACCCGACCGGCCCGGGAAAGAGTGGTACAGAATAGGTTCATGAAATAGAAAGAAATTTCCTCTCTATTCTTATAGAAAGAAATTTCTTGTCTATTGGCGGTACAAAATACGCGCGCAGATAATGATGGCCGTATTATGCTATTTTGTTTTTCATAGCCTACTACTTTTTCTCATTGTATGCGATTTAAGCTGCATTTACCTTGAACGTTACGTAAGCAAGCATCTAGAAAAAATTAAACTTAAAATTAATATAAACGAAAATTATTTTAAAATACTTATATTAATCCACTGTCACGTTTTTATAAAAATAAAATAGCCAGTTTACCAATTTCTATAAACTGAACTGTTAGGTCTGGTCAATTAAGTTTAAATGTTATAAACAAATCTAACATAGTTTAACTAATAAAAAAGGTAAATTTTGATCTAGTAGTTTTCCCGATAAAAAATTATTTAGCTCGGAGGAAAAATCGAAATATTGTTGTAATTTAACAACAAAGGAATTAACTTGTGGCACATTAAAATAATTAATTAAACGTAATTAAACGGATAAATAAAATATACAAGGCCCAATTTAAATTTTGGCAGAAAATTTACATTAAAAGTAGACATTTTTATTTTTTTTTCGAAAAGGCGTAATATTTAAAAAAAAACAAAATAATACGCTTTCATGCTTTTTCTAACCTAAAAAGTTTCATTTTAATCAGGTCAACATTGTTTGAACTGGGGCCTATGGTATATATTTTAGTATCAATTATTTCCTTTATATACATTACAGGTTTAAGTAAAAAATAACTAAAAAATTAAATGAATTTTATAATGTAAGTCTTCATTCGGACACAGAAATACTGAGAGTGATTGCACTTCCCAAAAATCACACAGGTGAATACATAGTTTATTTCCGATCTGGCCCTTGCTCATGGCAGATATTATTCTACGGATAACGACCAATTCGTGTTAATGAAAACACAACATTATTTCAAGATGTACTAGTATATTTCTCCGTAAAAACTAGACTGTTATTAATTAAAAAAAATTGTGTTTTTTATATTAAGTTATTAATTTTTTTTTGCATATAATGCCATAATCTTCAGGCTCTGGAGTGAACTTCGTTTCTGTGCATGACTTACAAATATTTGGCACTACTATGGCTCACACATTCAGGGACGAAAACCTGGTTTTTCGATATTTAGGCGTGCATATCTCGAAAACTACTAGATATAAGACATTGAATTTGATATGTATTTTTAGAGGAGACATGGATCCCCAGAGTTGGTTGAAATATTTCATAAAAGTCAACTTCGATGTAACATGATTGAGGTCGCAATTTTAATTTTTTTTTTAACCATTTCATAGAAAATATTTAGGAGAATAAAAAGCTAAATGCATTTCTGTCGGAAAAATGACGAGGAAATAGAAATTTTCAAGAAAAACTGAAATTTTTCGAAAAAGTCATAAAAAACTTAATTTTTTTAATAATTTTTTCTTTTCTATCAAAAAAAAAGTAGGTATCTGGTAAGAAAACTACTATTTAGAAAGGGTCCTGGATTATATACAGGGGGTGCACTAACGAAGTGAAGTTTGCACCAAAGTTCCCAAGAATGGGTACATTTTTAACATTATCCAGTATTAAAAGGAAACTAATATATCTAAGCCTTTGGGTATTTTTTAAAGAAACAAGATATTTTTAGATACACCGTGATCAAATTTCGAGTTTATAACTTTAACGGTTAAATTATTGCAATTTTTTAAAGTTGACAATTTAAATTTCAAATTTAACCTCATTTTGCCGCTTTCTGCGCATAGTAGTCGAAATTATTTCTAGACCCGCTTATGGAGCATTTGTTTGGCTACAAAAAAGCTTCAATAACATTTCCCTCTAACCACTCATCAAGTGTGTGAAAATTCGATTTAAAGAAAAAAATTTACATATCTGTAAAAAATCGATAGGTACCGATCTATATACGACGCGAAATGATAGGTGGCCTTGGCCTAGCATGATAATAAAATTTACAGAGTTATTTGACATGTCAGTTGTGATAGATGTCACGACTGAGTTTTGGTTTGTTTAAAGCAAACATTTCTCTGATATTTTTTATCGCTTCGATTTATGGATGTGCATTTACACGTTAAAGAGTCGTTTTCACGATTTGTATTTTAAACTTACGAGTTTCAGTGTATGTGAATTTTCATTGCGTTGAGAGAACCCTCTTGTGAAAAGAAAGCTGTGTTTTTCAACGAGAATTTGCTTGAGTTATTGAAGAAAATATAAACGTGGTTCATAAACTGGTGTCCAGGCAGTTTCTGTGAAGTGACCACCATTTCCGTTTTATAATGTAAGTGTTTGGTTATTAAATTTTTATTAAAACAAAAATCGAAGTTTTGCAATCAGTAATATCCTAGTATCATATTTTACATATATTTTACGTATATTTGATAACGGCGTTGTATTTTAACAATATAATGATTATTTATTGTGTTTTAAACCGTTTTTATTTGATTAGTAGGTGTAAATTTGAATAAGTTCTTCCGAAAAAGTTACCGATTTTTGAAATTCTCATTTTCGTTACTGATTTAGTCAACTGTAAGCTATTATTAAATGGTGTCTACTCATTACCGGAATGGGTAGAAAATGAACAAAGGATAAGTACTAAGCAGTAAAAAAATTAAGATCGATTTCTTAATGTTTATGTTTCTACAATATTCTTTCTTTACTTCAGTATCTTTTATATACATATCTTCAAAATAGATTTCGTTGTAATTTGCTAAGTTCCATGTCACAATAAATACTTATATGTTCAATTTTCGATAGTCGATAGGTATATTAACGTAATATTTACTTCATTTTGCCAAAGTGTTATGAAAAAGTGTACGGTAGTGTTCGTTCCAATATTAAAACAGATGCATTTTGATGAGTTTTTAAAGATAAATATATATCATATATATCCGTAACCGTATATATCGGACTAGCGGACGTTTGTTAATCAAAAATAGCTGTCAATGTTATGATAATAGTAAAATAGGATCTAAAATAAGTGTATAGGACTAGACATCTAAGGTCACGCACCCAGAGTCCACAGGGATAACTCATAGCTTGTTTGTTTCATTGGCAGTCGACACCATGAAGTACAGAAGTACAAAATCACTGATCACACTTGGATGCTTGCCAAATGCACAGTTTTTTGTGAGTTTGTCAAATAAGCCAGTCATTTGGGTCCGCCTTAAGTTATAACAAAATGGATATAACTGAGTAATATTATGAATGAAATTAACAATATAGATAGTTAGTCAATAACTTATTTGCAAAAATAAGTATAGAAAAGACTTGAGTTATCCGTTTCATAAATCTTCGGCAACATCGTTATAGTTTCTCTCGAGCCGACACTGATATTGGAGCACACTTTACTCATGATTTTGATTTGTTTTTGTTCCTCTTTGTATGCAAAACTAGAAAAGAGTACTCTTGTATTACACGTTTCTAAAGCAATCTACTGACCCAGACCTATTGCACTATAAGCCCCTAATTTATACAATATTACAACCAATAGTTTACCACTAATTTGTATTAGTTTTGTAATTTTATAATGCGAAATCTAGAAGTATGCGTCTCAAAAAATTTATTTTTAAGCTCCTTTGATAATCTGACGCAATATGTACTCTTGAACTGAAATTAGTTAGTTTCAATTCGTTGTGTTTAGTGTCACCACTCTAAAATTTGTTTAGGTCGGATGCACGAGACCTCTGTAAAAAGGTAGATTCCATATCGACGGTAAAGTAAAAGTTTGATTGTTAGCATATAGATGGCAGCAGGGCACATACCAATTTAACGACTATTAAAACATAAATTTTACGATATAAATAAGTATGAAATTACAATAATCCTTCTCTGCTTCGGTAATATGTACTCAATGTCATTTTCCTGTTCTCCTGTCGAGATATGTTTTTTTTTTTTGGTGTTGCCTCCTTCTGTACTATTAACATTTACTTTGTATCAAAAAGTAGGGAACGAAGCAATACAAAAAAAATCCAAATCCAAACAAAAGAAAAGAAAAATGACTTAATTATCTACTTAAGATAGATGCAAAGATTTTCAAAATTATTGTAATTTGGTAGTTATTTACTTTCTGGAATATATAGGAAATAAAACAGGTTTATAAATATTAGAATATAAAGAATAAGGCTAAAACATTAATATATTCAATTCTAAATATTCGGATTTGTCGATCCACTGTGCGTCGCTTTACCAAAGAGGCCAGGCACTGTGTAGCCTCATTAGTATTACGAGTTTGCGTCCTTGAGTGACCGCCGCTGGCGTGGTTATATTGGGAAAATGGTACCGAAAACTAGTTTTTATAAATTATCTTCTCTCCAAAGCCATCTAGTTTAAAAATAGTTATTACAAGCATGACATTTCCTGCAACCTTTTTCAATCAGATGAATAGTTACAATGGATCGAAGCTGAGAAAATTTTTACAGTTTCGAAAAATCACTACATTTTTTTCTAGAAAATTCAGTAAATACCGGTTACTTAAATAGACTTAATCCATGATCACTGCTCTTTTTTCTTCTAATTCTTGCACTGGCACTGATCCCCGAACACTTCTCCTAACGGCATTCGCGACAAAGGTGGACGCACGATAGCAGATTCAAAAAGAGGATTCACTATAAATGGAACAGAAACCGAGTGATGGCAAAATATCAGCCTGAGTCCAAAGTTTTTTTTACAAGGATGCTTCAACTCCAACATGTAAAGATGTCAAGAATGATGGAGATCTCACTGCAAATGTATGGAATATGATACAGCAGCGCATTTTATCTGCCAAGTCTTTAAGGGGCCGCGCTTATTTATTTAACATAACTTGAAGGAAAAAACGTTTCCGGAATGACCGTATTAACATTTAAAAATTATCGGGGGGAAGACACTGTTTCTTATACTTGTCATCTGATGTCTTCCAAAACTATTGTTGCTGCAACTCGGACAAGTCGTAGTCGTTTTTGCTGTGAATCGGTTTTGTTGCTTTCATACCACGAGTTTATAAGTATTTTATATCCCGTGTTTAAGAAGCAGACAGTTGTGGGTTTTGAGTTTGTTGAAGCAATAACAATGCCGTCGCCATATTTTTGAAGTAATCTTGACTTAACTCTTCTGCTAGGAGCAGTAATTTTTCTCGATTTGATTTATCAGCTGGTCAATAGAGAACTGATCATTCCTCAGAGTTCTCTTAAAGATAGGAATAGATAGGTTCTATTGCTTCATCAACATTTGTAGCTGGTCGATAGCCTCTTTTGTTCCAGATTATAGCGGACAGTAAAATGTTTTCATGCAGGAGTTATGATATTTAGCATCGACGGCCACTAAATCGAAAACATTTTGAACGCGATCAATTATAGTTTCACCCCACTCGTCCACGCGGTTTCGAGCTAATGCTAAAATGCTGTCTTTAACTGAAAGTTTCTGAACATTATAAATTATCTCTCGGTCAGAAGCGAGTTTTTTTGTTTCATTATAAAAATGTATCGGATATTTTTCCTTTTAATAAAATACAATGATACTTGAAATTAAATATTGGCGCAACCGACCTTAAAGATGTTGATGGTGACGGCGAGGGAGCAACATCGCCGTTTTAACGTTTTGATGCAGCAATACATTTTTTGTTTATGTATTGTTTTCGGCAGGTGTCATGCACAGCCACCACAGCACCTTCATTTAAACTTTTTTCGCATAAAAAATAAATATCTCTTAGAGCAGCTATAATGGATGTGCTCTGCTTGGCGTCTGTCGATACTAACATAAACATGTAGAATGGAAGGCAGATTGAAGTCAGAGAGAGCGGATAACGTACCCTCCAAGGGTCTTTTGCGTTGGTTCCAACCGAAAGAATGTTCACCTGTTTTTTTGCGGAAATGTGTAAAAAACGGTAGTACATATTAAGTAATCGGTATTTTTTGAAGCTTCAAGAAAAAACGTAGTCATTTTGCGAATTGTAAAAAATCTGCTGAGCTTCAATCCATTGTAACTAGTGAACTATTCATCTGACTGAAAAATGTTTTCTACAAAAGTAAACTTCATGTTCTATAATTTTTGTGATAATTATTTTTAACCTGGAGAGAAGTTACTCTAGAAAAACTGATTTTCACTTGTAATTTTCTTATTTATAACATCATACTCCGAACATATATCTTTCAGTTTGCTAACATCATATTTATTTATTTGTAATAAAATCTAGATTTCCACATTAATCACAAAGCATTCAGTTTTCCCTTTTCATATATTTTCGAAGCTAGGGTCATACACCCTTTAACACTACCTTGTACGGCTTAATTTAGTCTTTCAACATAATGCGAAAATGGCGTGTTTTTTCAGATACGAAAATGTATATGCAAATGCGAGCAAAAATATATCAGGTGCGCTCCCAGCTCAGTAAAGAGGGCAACTATAATGATCACAAGTCAGCCTATAAAAAGGTTATATAAACAGGGGTTCGCAAATGCTTCGTTTTAGAGATTTTATTGATAAACCTCGTACTATCCTGTTATATATTGATATTATATGACTAATGTTTAAGGGCTAAATATGTTTTAGAGTCTCCATGGTAGTTTGCGGTTGCGATAACTTTGGATCAAGTTTTTTATCCTTTCCGAAATTCTATAGTATATTTAGAAGTTATTTAGCAAAATGTCTATTCATCCATACACACTTTAAAGTTCAAAATGCCTATGGGAAAATGGTAAAATTGTATTTTTTTAGAGCATTAAGATGTGACTTTCAAATTATGTATTCTTGTATGTAATTCATTATAAATAGTTTTAATTCGGGTGATAAAACTATAGGAGTTTTTCTAGACCTAAAAAAGGTCTTCGATACTGTATCACATAAAATATTACTGGAAAAATTAAACTGCTTTGGAATACGTAGAATATGTCACGATTTATTAGAGTCTTATTTATTACGCAGAAAAGTCAAGGTAAAGGTAAAAAATCCGGTAAGTAATAAGTACGATATAAAATATGGTGTACCCCAAGGAACAGTCTTGGGACCTTTTTGCTGTGTATTTAAACGAGTTAATAAACGCGTCCGCATCTGATCGTACCATTGTTATTCTGAGAACACAGTATTACTATTCCGGGCAAGATCATGGATAGAAGTATTAAGAAAGGCAGAGGATGGAGTCTCGAAAGCTTACCTTACTTTTGATAAAATTAAACTGCACTTTGCAGACTGCACAAAACAAAACGTATGTGGATGTGAGCTGCATATACTACCAAGGGATAATATTAAATATTTTATTTTATTTATTTTTTTTTATTTATACATACACTGTCTTACAGGACTACGTCCCAGGTACAAAACAGCAATTACATATATAAAAATAGTTTTAGCAAAATTAAATACTTAAATAATAGGAAGAAACAAAATACAATTTAAACAATAAACATCAACAGTATACAAATGCAAAAAAAAACCCAGGTTACAATTAAAAATATCATATGAATTTTTGTGATTGTTATAGTTACTACACATTCGATTAATTGGTGAAAACTTGTAAATGTTTGTCCTACAAGGGGGTAAATACAAAGTATCAGAGCTACGAAAGTTTAGCGTAGGAACGCGAAAATTTATGTTTGACAATAGTTCTTCGGAAATAATTCTGTTGTTAATAAGTTTATGGAGAAATAGCTGGGAAGAACATACACGTCTCTCGTAAAGGCTGATAAGCGAAAACCGATGCAGCAACTGATCGTGGGGAATACCTCTAACTGGGTAAGCTCTATCAGCTCTAAACCACAATGCTTTGGCAAATCTCCTTTGTACTAACTCGATACAGTCTATATGGACTTTATAAAAAGGACACCAAATTATTGACGCATATTCCAGTTTAGACCTTACTAAAGAGAAATACAACCTAGAATAAATCCAAGAAGCTTAAGGCTGTTTGATACTAAGTCAGTCATGTGGGGTACAAAGGAAAGTGTTTTATCAAAAACAACACCCAAGTCTTTAAAAACATCCGGACGAGTAAGGGTAACACCATTGATAATATAATTAAAGTTAATAGCGGTATTTTTTGTCGTAAATGTCATAACATTGCATCTAGACACATTTAAATCCAGACGATTCACAATACACCAATCATGCAAAATGTTAAGGTTTCGCTGTAACTCAAGGCAATCATTTACAGAGGATATATTCGAGAAAATTTTTAGATCGTCTGCCTAAAGCAGACAGTGGGCCGAAAGATTGTCAACAATATCGTTGATAAATAGGGTGAACAAGAGCGGACCAAGTATAGATCCTTGGGGAACTCCTGACGTTGCCAAATATTCGCTAGACTTGGCCACACCATAAGCTACGAACTGTTTTCTATTTTGTAGATATGAGGTAAAAAATAATATCAAATTGTCGGAGAATCCAAAATGTTGTAGTTTTTGCAGCAGAATCGTGTGGTCAAGTCGATCAAATGCTTTGGAAAAATCAGTGTATATGACATCCGTTTGTCCACTTTGATCTATTCCTTCAGCCAAAAACTGAGTAATACAAACCAAGTTAGTAGTTGTCGAAATTAGATGTTTAAGTTTGCACCAGATATTATCATGAAGGAGTATTTCAAAGACTTTGGAAAAATTAGTGATGATAGAGATGGGTCTAAAATTGGTAATGTTCAGTTTGTCACCTTTTTTATAGACCGGACAGACCTTTGAACACTTCCAAATATCTGGCATTGAACAATTTGTTATACACGTATTAAAAATTATTGAGAGAAGATAAGAAAAAATACCTGCACAATCTCGGACAATGAAAGCTGCAACATCGTTGCACTAAAGACATCAGACACATCAAAAATTAGAAATATTTATATTTAAATTTGAAAACATAGGTGAGAAAGTTATGGGTAAATTAGAGGGAACAAGATAAGAGCTACCAAAAAAATCTGCGAAAGTACACACAATTTCATCAGCTGTGGAAAGGATTGAGTCATTAAAACGCATTCCACTTGTTATACCTGGTGATCGCCTTCTAGAGGCAGCAAATGACCAGAATTTGTTAGGATCTAGGCGAACATCGTCTTCAACCTGTTGAATAAAATTTTTATAGGCAGTATTAATATCTATTTTCAGCTCATGCCTTAACCTGGAGAAGGAGTCATATTCTAGTTTACTTCCAGTTCGCTTATACTTCCTCCAGAGAATAGCCTTAAGTCTTATTCTGTGCCTAATATCAGCATCAAACCAAGGTGGGTAAATACGTCGATTTGCCGCCCTACTCTTAGGTACACACAGCTCAAACACAGAGTAAATTGTAGCGTAGAATTGTTTACAGCACTCTTCAGTGTCGTTTACTTGCTCAAGAAAAGACCAGTCGATGTTAAATAACATTTCATACATAAGAAAAAAATCAGCCTTTCTAAAATTATAAGCCTCGGAATTGTTTTTTGGAATCTGTCTGTTTCGGTTAATACTATCCTTATAATGAAAAGAGATTAATAAAGGAGAGTGATAATTATCAATTCGAGTTAGGGCGACATCGGCACTACTCACGATACAGTGTCGATTAAAAATTACTAAATCCAATAACCGATTTTCATTGTTTTTAACAAAGTTATATTGATTTAATCCTTGCAAGTTTAAAAACTCTATGAAATTGGTAACATAGTTATCTTGTCTCCCATTTCTTAAGAAAAACTCTGAATAATTAGGTATATTAAAGTCACACAGTAAAAGTGTGTCGCCTTCTTGTAAAAAATATAAAGAAGATAAGAAATCAAAAAAATACTGCATAATGATCTGCGTTAAGGCGCGGAGGTATATAGACTAATAAAATAAACAGAGAACTTCTCTGGGTTGTAATCTTAACTCCTACCAAATCGATAAGCGAAGACACATTAGTACTACTAGATGTCATACTTGATAGCAATTTAAAATGGCATAAACATGTAACATATTTCTCAGAAAAACTTCGAAAAATAATTTATAAGTTTTATCAGGTGCGCAGTATTTTAAATAGGAAACTGCCAAAAGCCGTATATCAGTCATTAGTACAGTCTATTTTGAATTACTGCATAAACTGTTTAACCTCCTGCCAAATAGATTTAAAAATAAAAATTATAACAATTTTAAGAAACATGCAGATAGTTGGATAAGGGATAATTTTAATATAAAAAGAATACGTTTATATTGGTTTTAATAGTAGTCAATATTTTTTTGTGTTAGGTATAAATGTGTACAGCTTTACTCCTATGTTTTTCTTTTTTCCTTTTTTTTTCCTTGTGTTTATTTGACGACATACGACATTCATTATCAATATTTAGAATAGGTATCTGCTAATGGGGTAGGTAATAGAATGGGTTTCAATTATAAATCTTCACTTAGTCTATATTTAAAAATTAACTCTTTGTAAAAAAAGTAAATAATTCAGTCCTGTGTAGAAGTAACCATATTTAATGATAGCGTTCTAAGGTATGTGCATACGCAAATTCTATGCAATTTATGTACACCGAATTGCCATTAGCATTTATGTGTATGTTTTTCTTTTCTCTAACAGAACTGTGCTATTTACTGTATTCTTAGTTATTATATTAGAATTGTCATATTATAGGCAATAAATATTTCATTTCATGTATTCTGGAATGGACATTTTGCTAAATAAATTCTTCTTAATTTTAAAAAAATTTACAAAACGCTATGAAACTCAAAAGTTGCATAACAGAATGACGAATTTGAACTTGTTTTAAAAAGGCTAGGGTCGAAAGGGTTCATAACAGTAGCAATCCGGAAAAATACAATCCTCTAAAAAATTTTCTATAATTTCTGTGGTCATTTTATTAACGTTGGTCATAATATATTAGGTACAAAATAACTTTAAACATATCTAAGAATGTATCAACAAAACTAAAAAAAAAATATTAACATTTCAACATCCTGTATCTCTCAAAACCGTTCTGGACGTGAATTTATTTATCCCCTGTAAATATAAAATCGGGTCGAAGCAAAGTATAGAGATAAAACAGTTAGTGCTTAGATATTGGAGAAAAACCGAAATTTTTCATTTTGTTATCAAAAAATTATATTCACATATAGATTGAGTTATGCGTGTTGGTGGAAATCGTTACAGGATAATTTTATTTTTCCATTTTGTGATATTATTGAAGCTAAATAAAACTAAAAACATTTTGTTTAATAAACTTGAAATCAGTAACTGATTTTTTTTAATGCAACCTTGATTGATATTCCATAAAAATTCTGTTGAGTATAATTAGGATAAATCGAGGAGAGTTGGACCAATAAGTCCTTTATATGAATTAACCTCTGCAAAAAAATACAACGTAAATATAAACTTTGGTGCTCTATTTAGCACAGTTCAAATATTAATGCAACTTAACAAATAATTATAAAATATAAAAAACTAAACACCTAAATTAGCCCATTTCTCCTAGAAGGTATAGGAGAGATTGACCACTGATTATAGGAGAGATGAACCGTACACTAATTTAGTTTATTTTTCCCGTTTTTCATGATGGCAGTGGCACAGCAGAGTTGGCACGTATTGGTGTAGGACATACAACCATCTAGAACAGAGATTACATTGTAACCTGTCATCTCTTTTTTCTTTGTAAGGCGATAGTTCTCTTCCCCGTTAGATGATCCATCCAAAACTATATATACATCAGGTTCTGAAGAGGTAGACTCGTGCCTGCGTTTCTTTTGTAACATTTTTTGAGTAGATTTTGGTGATTTCTTTTTGAAAGGTTCTTCTTTCTTCTTCCTTTTTGTTTGGGGGTGTTGTTTTTGTCTCTGCTTCTTCTCGCGAATACGAGTCAACTTGGTGAAGTTAAATTACCTGTTAGGTTAGCACGAGCCTTTATTACCGCTGATATTATATGGGGCACAGGAGTAGATTCCCAGATGTTAATTCTTTTTCAGTAGGTTCTCCCACGTTTTCTTTCAGATGCACTCCGTAAGAACCTGGCTGAGATGAGTCACGTTCGCGAGGAAGGGTTTGGGAACAAACTTCTTGCAAAGCAGTTTCTGTCGATACTTCTGTGAGGCCACTTTGTTTCTCAAATTCGTCTCTTGGATGTATTGCAACCTCATTTCGGGCTTCGGCTAGAACAACGCGATCAAGTATATCATCTGGATTATAAGGCCAAATTCCTGTTGCCTGAACAACCGATACGGCGTTCATGACTGCAGTCGATTTGCCCCAGGCTTCACCTAAAAGTTTGTCGAATTGCAACAGATTTAACTTCATGGTGGAATTGCATTTGATCATCTTATATATTTTACGAATCTGTTACCATGATAAGATGCAATCCTCTGCAGATCTCTGTAACGGATCACGAAATAATTGAAAAAAAAACTTATCAAAAAATCGAAATGATGTACAGAGGCAGAAGTGAGAGCATAGTAAAAAAGTATATGTAATACCTACAACATCCAGTTTTTTTTAACGCGACCCATAGAGATTTAGATTTAAAACCTAAAAGAGTTGACTACTTATAGTATAAGTAGTATAAGAATTCCAGACATTTTTAAAGAAATGCAGATCGCATATCATTGTAAATTTAAAAATGTTAAACAATAGGGAACTTGCATAAATTTTCGCATCTTTCGTCAAGCCGTCAGCCAGACGACATTTGTCTTTTTTGTGGTTAATGGACGACATTGACAGCGTTTTGTGATTTCAGTTCTATTTTGTTCAGTTGGTTGTTTAGGTGAATTATATTAATTTACCAGTAATGCACCAGCCTTTTCTTTTATATAAACCTAAAAATTAAACCACAAAATCACAAAATTAAAACAAACAAATCTGCCAATACTGTCAATAACCATGACAGCTGATTGCCAGCTGATATTGCATTTTTGCACAGATGTGTCGTTCACGACTGATCCGGATCTGCGATCCGAATCTTTATAAAGTGCGGGACACGAAAGAAAACAGGGCGGTCCTTAAAATAAAGGTTCATAGTCTTAAGCAAGTGGAAAAGTAAAATTTGTGTACGCAAATAAATTTTATGTAATTTTATTTGTTGTAATAGTTTGCCGCTTCACCTATAAAGTGCGCCAGCTAAGCAGTACGGAAAATTAATCGAGGATTTAGTAAATTTGGTCCACTTCTAATTGGGATGTGCCTAGAGTCTACATGCACTTGCCGCTAGAAGGTTCTAGCTATTTCCAGTGGCGCCTATACATTTCGAGCATTTGTTTTCATTTCCATATAAATGCATTGCGTTGAATTTGAATTATTATTTCGAAGTAACGATAGCGAGCAAAAGAGGAAAAACAATTCGAAGCGGTGCTTGTGAAGTTATTGCGAGCGTTATAGAGGCCTGTACTAGAGAAGCTGAAAAAAATAGTTTAACTATTCCAATTCAAAATCGACCAGAACGTGCTGCATTTTACACTGGTGTTTTGGAAAGTAGTGTAAGAAATTTCAAAAAGAACATAATGATCGCTCATGGTCTATTTCACCTTTAAAATCTCCTGGTAAAAAAGGACCCCGATTATCATACAAAGATAAAATTGACGATAGTGATTTTCAAGTAATTCGACGAACAATAGAGGATTTTTATATAAACTTAAAGAAGGTTCCGACCTGCAAACCTCTACTTCGTGCTATAAAGAACAAAATAGATTTTCCGTACGGGTATAAAACCTTAAATCGGCTTTTACGATCAAATGGTTTTGTTCGGCGCAAGTGCCAAAATAAACGAAAATTGCTCATTGAGAGACCAAATAGTTTTCACTGGCGGGTGAAATATCTATTAACTGTAAGACAATATAGGCAAGAAGGACGCAATATTGTGTATCTAGACAAAACTTGGGTAGATAATGATATGACAGTGAACAAATGCTGGTAAAGTGAAAGTGTTACAGGTGTTGTTCAGGGAATCCGCTCTGGTGGTCGCTTTATTATAGTTCATGTTGGTTCAGAAGCCGGATTTGTTCCAGGTGCTGCTTTAGTTTTTCGCTCGGGACTAACAACTAGAGACTATCATGGACAGATGAATAGAGATAATTTTGAAAAGTGGTTGCTCGAGAAGCTTCTACCTAACATTCCTCCCAAATCAGTCGTAGTAATGGATAATGCGTCTTATCACTCTCACCTAGAAGATAAAGTGCTAACTAAATACTCTACAAAAGCTCATATGATATCGTGGCTCAAATCGAACAATCTTATATGTGATCCAACATGAAGAAAATATTAATTATATGAAGTAATATCAGCCAACAAGCCTAGAAAAAAAAAGTATAAAGTTGACGGTCTTTTACGTAACCTCGGTCATACACCTTTAAAGCTGCCTCCATACATGTGCGACCCCAACTCTATTGAACTTGCATGAGTAGGAGTAAAAAAATATATTCGAGAGCGCAACACCGGTAAATTTTCAATTAAAGATTTAAATAAAATAACATTAGAAGCGGTTGACTCAATATCGGTTGAAAATTGGAAATCGTATGTTAAACATGTTCGTTCTATTGAAGATAAATACTGGGAAGTGGATGGCAAAATTGAAACGGTTATTGATGATTTAGTTATCACATTGGGATCTTCAAGTAGTGACGACGAAACCTCATCATTTTCAGAGGAAGACAACGATTTAGAAGTAATCGAACCATTAGAATCACAGCCGTCAACCTCAAAAATGGCTTAGTTTTTTTTCATATATTTTATAAAATTGTTCATAAAGTAGCTGTCAATAAACTGCTTCAAAATAACTAATTTTCTATTCAATGGAGGGTGTCAAAAAATATTTAATATTGCCATTAATATTTGAAAAACTACAGAACTCATATTTTTCTAAAATTAACACATCAATGTAGTTATAGTAGGGGAGCCAGCACTGATTCCAGTGAACGAGACTTATCAAAATTTTAACTTATGCAGTTCGACTTTGGGCTATTCGGGTATGCCAAAGGTGACCGTCTGTCTCCGTCTGTCATATTACTTTGTACAGGGGGCGTCATTGTGAAGTACTATACAGGGCGTTTCCTAATTGCGTGCTAATGTTGAAGGAGGGTGATTATTGGTCCTTTTTAAGAAAAAAGTTTAATATGAACCTAAAAGTCTTAACTTTGGAGATACAGGGTTTTAAAAAAACATTTTTTAAATCCTAATTCTGATGCTGTTATAGATAAATAACTGTGTGAAATTTGATACACGTCTTTTATGCATAAAAGGGCATTTTTTATTAACAATCAATTTTTGAAATTTCTACCAGTGGCGTGCATATGTAATTAAACTGGGTAAATCCGAATGCTCCTTAATGGATAGAAGTCGTGTATCAAATTTCATGCAGTTATCTACAATAGCCTCAGAATTGGGATGAAAAAAAATGTTTTCTTTTTAAACTTTACCGTCCAGTATCTCA
The DNA here is from genome assembly GCA_030620095.1 of Kuschelorhynchus macadamiae. Classification (NCBI taxonomy): domain Eukaryota; kingdom Metazoa; phylum Arthropoda; class Insecta; order Coleoptera; family Curculionidae; genus Kuschelorhynchus; species Kuschelorhynchus macadamiae. The sequence goes on from JAUTXW010002010.1 coordinate 2,698,391, forward strand.
AAAGTTAAGACTTTTAGGACATAAAAACACCCCCTATAACATCAGCACGCAATGTATAGTACTTCACAATGGCGGCCCTTGTATAAAATAATATGACAAATGGAGACAGACGGCCACTTTTGGCATACCCGAGTAGCCCAAAGTCGAACTGCATAAATTAAAATTTTGATAAATCTCGTTCACTGGATCTGATGGTGGCTGCCCTTGTAAAATCTCGACTTATAAATCGTGTATCACTATAGTGGGTGGTCCAATAATAGTGGACGTAGGCAGTAGCCCGGGAACCGTTAATGACAGAACTCAAGAAAAAATATATTTATAGGTAAATCGATCAAGAAAAATCAAAATTAAATCAATTTGAAATTCGAAAGTTCACCGTTTTTGCAACCCAAAAGAGATATAGAAGTGCGGTACACGAAAGAAAACTGACAAATATAGATAAAGGTTCATTAAGCATAGTTACATTTTTTAATTATCTGAAGTGCGTATAGTCATAAAGGAATGTCATATTAATAAAAAGATATAAAAGTTTTGTATAAAAGAAGTTTATTGTACAAATTTAGGCCGGTGGTATACCCCTCGGCGAGCATTTAGTTTTACCTAAATAGCATATTGCTAAATCAATATTTATTTATTCGCTACTTTAACATTATGTAAGTCAAAGGTGATGTCTGTTATCACCTTTTCGGCAGAATGCAATGGAGAAAATTAACTCTTAAACGTCATCAATTAAAATCCGACACCGGAAATTAAAAGGAGTAAATAAAGATGCAGCAGAGAGTAAGTTTGCTGAGACTCTGGCAATGGAATGAAAACGATGGTCTGAATACGTACTATCGGCAAATTAGAGACATAAACAGCATTTCTCCACAGGAAAGTTTAAAATTAACTGGTTTCTCCTTTCTGTAATGCTTCGGGTTCATTACAGTTGATGCTGCTTTTAATGAGTTGCGAATTTTGTACCTGTATTTGTATGTAAATATAGCCGTTTTACGCTATCTAGTTTTATTTTGTACTATTTCGACCGGTACATGAGCTGAACAGGTATAAAACGTTTAAAATATCACGAAAATAACCCGTAGATCGTATTATTTAAAGCAATTAATTTCCGAATAGCCGACTTAGAAAAAGTATCAACTTAAAGAGACCAGTTATTTCTTCTCTCAGTGTCCCTAAGAGTAAATGGGCTCTCAGTGTCCCTAAGAGTAAATGGGCTAAGTTCCTTACAGTTATATTATGCATATAACAAAAACAATGAATACTATGTCACAGATTCTTTTCAATTTTCTAATTTTATAAATGAAAAAGAAATTCCACACAAATAAGTTTTAATAAGCCTAAATGTCATTTTACTTTTTAGCAACATCCCTTACACATTAGTAAAAAATAGTATTAGAAAAAATTGGGACTCTTGGGGAACTGCACGCAGTATTATGGATCATATGCAAGCCATCCGCCGTTGCAATATTATGTTAAAGCTGTAAGAGATATTTATTAACTTCAATGTGATTTAATTAGGGAAATCTGTATAGTTGGACGTTAAATTCGAATTTCTGTGAAAAAATCAAATCTAGAATTATAAAACAGAAGTAGATTTGTCCATTTTCGATCATTTTTTGACCAATTTTTGACGCAAATGTCATCGCATATATTTTTTTCCACAAAATGGCGCTTTACTGCCTTGCGCTCGTACTCATATCTTTGTATTTCTGCAGCGCGTGAACTCTTTTGAACCCGTTTTTTAATATTAATTTTTCTATTACTTATACATTTTTAATATCAGCATAGCAATAGAAAATCAAAGATATATTTAAGGCTCAATGAGGCTGAAAAAACATTCTTGACACTAAATAAAAATCTAGTTGCCTCGGTTCCAGTGCATAAATAGAGCATTGAAAACAATAATTTCAGCCAGTGAGTAAGTTAAACCGTAAAATGTGCTTGTTTTTCGGAAGAAATTATCGCAATTTAGTTGCATAGCAGCGAGTAGAACTTTTTCTTTTATAAATAATGTGCATAAAAGCTAAAAAATATTTCTTCTTTTCATATTGTAGCCCTGAAGAAGGTAGCAAAGATTAGCGAAGGCTTGGCGTATCTAAAAATCAATTTATATCCTAGCTCTGATTCGATCTGATACTCAAATATAATTAATTGTCTTGTATATATATAGATACTAAAATCAATAAAAGTGCGCTTTCACACATATTTAACAAAAGTTCTTGGCCGGAAAAGATATACACACCTGCAGAAATTATATATTTTTGCTATTTACATATATCTTTTCCGGCCAAGAACTTTTGATAAAGGTGTGCGAGAACGCATTTTTATTGATTTCTAGTATCTACTCTCCGCATGATGGTGCTAGTGCATACTTTGCAAAATACCTATGGGTTTGCAGCCGGAAGTGTTACACTTAGCATGTAGTACTGTTCCAGTATGATAGACGTTTCGATTTTGTCATATCGAGCAATCTGTTATTTCAGATCTCCCTGGGTACAAGCCTGCCTGATGAGGGTAGAGGCCCAGAAATCATGATCGCAGGATGGTACCCTGTGACATAATCGAAAGCAATTCTTCTTTTAGGCCGTTTTGCACCTGCAGAAATTACATATTTTTGCTGTATATATATATATATATATATATATATATATATATATATATATATATATATATATATATATATATATATATATATATATATATATATATATATATATATATATATATATATATATATATATATATAACGATGTGGAGCATCGAAAACGAAAAAGACGCATTTACAGAGAGCTCATAATTTTTTTTGAAAAGCTCTTGGATCCGTCGATATTGTTTTCGAGGGGGACAATAAATTATCATAAAATCACGTTCATACCTACAGCCCCCTAGGAGGGGGTGGCACTACCCCTAAAATCTTAAATGGAAAGGGGGTCGAGTGAACCTCATTTTAAAGGTCTTTCGATTCCCTTGAAAATGATTAAAATATCATGTACTTTAGTTTAGTGGTTTTAGAAATTTATTGATTTAAAGCTTAAAGTAGACTTTAATAAGAACGTATTAGTAGAGATCAATTAAATCAATTAATTTGGCAGCAGGTGGTGTAAAGATATCTAATGAGGTTACTAATGTTATTATTTAATATATTTTCAACTCTTGCGTCACATATGCAAGCATACGGAGTTCTTTAATTTTAGGGTTTTAAAAACTTGAGTCTAAAAAAACTGCACAGTAATAAGAAGAATGTACTTACGCGTCACCCAAGTAAATGTTGAAAATGGCCACCTTCACTCTCCATGCAGTAATAGAGGTTTTGCTCAAAACGTTGCCGTACATTCTGCAATAATTTAGGAGTCATTTGAAGGCACTTGATAAACAAACTAGCTTGTTTATAAATAATTTGCTGTCAATACGTATTAACAAAAATGTGTCGAAGATATCTCATAGATAATCAGTCCAATACAGTTTTATTTATTTTTAGGCTTTACATTTGGCATCCTTAAATAGTCGTAAGATATAAAAATGCTTAAACTAAGAAAATAAAACTCTTCAGTGTATTTTTATGACAATTTCTGGCAAGTTTCATGCTTTAATTGATCTTCACTAATCTAATGTAACTATTAAAGTCTACTTTAATTTTTAAATCAATAAATCTCTTAAACTACTGAACTAAAGTACATGCATTTTATTATCATTTTGAAGGGAATCGAAAGGCCTTTAAAATGAGGTATCACTGGACCCCCCTTTCCATTTAATATTTTAGGGTGGTGCCACCCCCGCCTAGGGGGGTGCAGGTATGAACGTGATATGATAACTTAGTGTTCCCCTCGGAAACAAAATCGACGGGTCCGAGCGTTTTTTAAAAAAAATAATAAGCTGCCCGTAAATGTCTCTGTTTTGTTTTCGATGCGCCACCCTGTACATATATATATATATATATATATATATATATATATATATATATTACTAAAATATCAAAAAATCTAAATTTTTATTTAAAAAAAGTATCTACTATTTATTATGTCCTTAACACCTACTCAAAAACGGCAACATCGCAGAATTCAACGAACGTATTACAATAACAGTTCGCAAAAATAGCAGTTGTAATTGTTTTGTTTTTGTTGCTGCCACTTCCACGCTTAGTTTTTTGTTGTGAGATAATTCCATATCGATTTAATACGTAGTGGGTATAAATAATGAATATGCAAACATGTTATTTATTTATCGACAATATAGACAGAGTGCCAGTGCGGGATACGGGAAGTGTAAAAGTTCGTCAAAATAGTCGTGGACCACAGGGACAAATAGCACCCGAAAATAAGAGATATAGTTTAGCTCTAGTGAAGGATAACCCTGGTGTGAGCACACAAACAATATCGCAACAAGTTAGATTTCGCATTTCAGGATTTACTTCAAGTTTTTCGAATGCTTTCCCTAATGTGTGAATTACCTACTATAAACCAGAGTGCATGATAAGTTTTTAATTTTTATACAGTATTAAACTTAATTAGACTTGTGCAGTTAAAATTATATAAATCAATAATCTCAGAAATTATTATTATTTAGTTTCAATGATAGGTTGTTTCTACTTTTTTCCAGCACGCCGCCGTGTTTTTATTCTGGGTGTAAATTATCGAAGAGACACAGTCTCTATTCGGTCGCCAGAAAGAAAGCTTCAAAAATGCCAAATCGGATTCTGGCGAAACGTCAGCAAAACTGTTTTTTTCAGAATGACAGTTAGAATGGATGTACACCCGAAATGACAATATATTGTATTTTTCTATCCGTGAAGAACTAAGAATCATCATATACTTATATATATATATATATATATATATATATATATATATATATATATATATTTATATATATATATATATATATATATATATATATATAATATATACATATATATATATAATATATATATATATATATATATATATATATATATATATATATATATATATATATATATAATTTTGAATGAAACTGTGTGAAAGCATATTTTTAGTTGTTTTCAATGTTATCTACGCATGTTACATACTTTCGCCGAAATCCTTATGAGTTGCAGCCGAAACTCTCCGGAGCCCCATTAGGTGGCGCCAAGTGTTATTCTCGGCTCGTAGAACTTTTCTACTTACATAGACATTTTCTTTTTTGATTGTGTCACAAATAAAAAATGATACAAACGATTTGGAAAAGAACTACCTGCAGTGGATTCAAAGTTGTTTGTCAATAAAAACCGGAATATGTATATATATATATATATATATATATATATATATATATATATATATATATATATATATATATTAGATAATTAGATCTTATTCCTGAATAAGAATGAATAGCCCAAAATTTTCTCGCCCGGAATGATTTTATCAAGAAGTTCCCCATTCACTCTGATTATCTTAATTTTGGAAAGTACAAGGAGTCTTACATTATATATGGCAATAGCCATTAAGCTTAATATAATACTGGAGGCGATCTCTTCATAAAATTGTTTTATTTGGACAAATTTATTCTTTGTTGTTCAATGTACGTAATATAAAAGCCGTCATTGTGAATTAATTCCAGTTTTTATGGTTTAAAAATATTTTAGTTCTCTGTAGATTCAAGTTCTGCAGAAAAGTTAAATGTGATATAGAGATAAACTGTAACGAATTCAACATGACATAACGAAAGGCGATGTGTGTCAATGTAAAAACTACTTACTAAATTTATTTTAAATTAGCTGGCCCGGCAGACTTTGTTCTGCTTTTCCGTTAGATGGCGAGATGCGTTTCCAGTGGAATTATAAGAATATGGGGCGCATTCACCACATCGTCCAGAAATGTTATTGACGAAAAACATATTGGTTTTGTAAAAAAAATACGCAATAAAACAATACTAAACATAGTGTTGGAAGGTCTCAGTAACCAGATGATCTTTTCAAAAAAAAATCATGTAAATTGTTGCAGTACAACTCTCTCACGAACTTGTTGAAAAATATGGCTTAGTGTTTTAAATATATAGATTATGCCCAAAAATCAAGTGTGGCATAAGTAGAAACTGGTTAAAAATTAGTAGGAATCCAATATGATGGAACAACATGGCACTCAATGAAAATGTATGAAAAAACAGTATATTTATATGTGTTTTTAAGTGGCTATGTACTTAACTAAATTGGGTCACACTTCACTCTTCTTAATAAAAGGAAATATTCATAATGAGGAAAGCTCCGGGTAAAGAAAATTTACGGATTTTTAATATATATATGTTTTTTGGTTATGTATTAATGTTTGTTTGTAAACATTACTATTTCTGCATTTTTGTACTTTATACTTTGTTTTTTTTTTGGTAGGTTATAAATATCCAGATGTTTTAAAAGAAGAGAAACAAATTTTTAAAGATTTAATTTAATTGAGATTAAATGTAAATTACATCTTTGTATAGATATAATGATAATGATGCTTTCATAATAGTTAATATCAGATGTTTTGGATTAAAAGATACAGAATCTCATTGGCCTAGCCTCAGAACGCTCTCTCTCCAAGAGCAACATCAATTTTATTAAAAGAAGTCGTAAAACAAAGCGAACATATTTTACTGAAAAGGTCTTACCCAGAGGTAAAAGTGGTTTGAATTTGTCAAACAAAAAAGGACTAAAGATTAGATATCCTCGTTGATCCCTACATAAAATGGCTCTCGGTTAAAACTTCGAGAACAATGACATATTTTCAGTCATTATTTTCAAAGTGTTTAAAAGTCGGAAGTCTAATATTTGTAACCGAGGCAATCTTGTATCGTCTCATGAATGCAAATCGACTTTAACGTCGACGGGTAATCCCCGTGTCGCATGAATACAGATCCATGTACCGTTTTTAAAACTCTGATATACCGCCTTTATGTGTTTTCCTTACTTCTTTATTTCTTTCGTTGCGCTTGGAATATTTAGAATTCCTATTGAATATTATTCATCATTTTTTCAAATTAGAGTCTAGTATTTTCACAGTGTAAATTTTATTTAAGAAGACACATATTACAAAGTAACGTAAAATAGGTTCTATATGTTGAAATATGTTAGAAAATAGAACTAAAAATTACGAAATAAAAAATTTGGTATGTGTTATTATTGAAAAAAGAGATTTCGGTCACTGAGATAATGATAAGAAATATACACGTTCTCTGGGGGAACACTAGGGCGGCTCAGGAGAAAATTGATTCACCACTTTATGTACAGGGCTTTCATTTATGTCACCAGTTACAGCTTTAACTATGGGAGATGCAAAAAAACTTGAAATACTATAATTGTAGGATATTCCGTGATTTTGAGAGTATCAACAAGTTTTAAAAATCATTAGAAAATTTAAAAATATACATAACCTATGTTTTTTTTAAATGGGACACCCTGTATATTAGTATTTCATTAAATGCGCCTTTTCTTGCTGATTATCAATATGCCAGGTATTTTTCGCTAATTTCGATAACTAAAACATTTAGTTGATTATTACTTTCCTCGTAAAAGATTCCTGTTATCCCGCATAAATCAAATAATCTATATATTTAACACTAAGCTGTATTTTTTAGTAAGTTCCTGAGAAAGTTGTAATTGAGTTATATGTTTTTTTTTTGAAATGATCGTCTGGTTCTGAGCTTTCAACACTATTTTTTGTATTGTTTTGTGGGGATATATTCAAAAATTTTTAAAAACTAGATAATACGTTATACAGTAGTAGGAGCAATATATTGGAGGTAATATGAAGAAGAATTTATGACTTTGACAATGACAATTGGTTACACAGGCCAACACACATTTTGGTGCCTGCGATTTTTTAACTGTTCCTGGAAAATTTTTGGATGAAGAATGTAGAAAAGTTCTCAGATTTTGTCTATCAGATCTAGTTAAAAAAAAAATTGTGTATATATTTTACGTTATAACTGTTATAATATATAATATTACTATTGCCAGTTAAAAAAACAAAGACACATGGATTTAAGTATTTATTACAAAAATTTAATTTACATAATTACATTAGTCACTAATCACATAAAAAAATTTCTTTATACGACTTTCTAGAATGAAGTTTACTAGGGCAGTCTCACTGAAGGCTTCAGCAGTAGTCCGCCATCATGTGGTTATCCCATAGTCCTTGATAACGTTCTTCCATAGTTTTAATATTCTGATGGAATCTGATGGAAAACGATTTAGGTGGCTGTGGAGGTAGTGAACTTTTATACTCATGTTACAGCCGAGAATATTAAAATTTGAAAGCATATTTTCCACTAATTCTACGTAATTATCTGCTTTATGATTGCCAAGAAAATTTTGTACTACTTGAACAAATGAACACCAACCGTTAGATTCAGTCTTGTTCATTGATGTGGTGAATTGTGGATCTTTAACAAGTTGCCTTATTTGAGGACCATCAAATATACCAGTTTTTAGTTTTTCCGTGCTAATGCCAGGAAATTTACGTGACAAATACCCAAAACAATTTCCATCTCGATTTAAAGCCTTCACAAATTGCTTCGTTAGGCCTAGATTGATATGCAAGGGCGGAAGTAAGATTTTTTCTCTTGAAACCAAAGGTTCGTTGATCACGTTTTGTTTTCCTTGAATCATGACATCTCTTGAAGGCCAATTTTTGTTAACCCAGTGCTCATTTTTAGCTCTGCTGTCCCAAAGGCACAAAAAAACAAGGATATTTTGTATAACCACTCTGCTGTCCAAGGAGGAAGTTAACCATTCTTAAATCAACACAAATTGGCCACTGATGTTCTTCGTATTTAATTTTTCTCAAAACTAATGCAATTGTTTCATATTCTTCCTTCATGGTAGTAGAATGACCAATAGGAATTGAGCCATATTTGTTACCGTTATGTAAAAAAACACATTTTAAACTACGTTTTGAACTGTCAATAAAAAGGCGCCAATCATCTGGAGTGTATTCAGCAAACCCATTTTTTCTAAGAGCCCTTTTATATTGTTACAGAATACCAAGTCATTTTCATGAGCGAAAAAAGGCAGCAGATCCTTATCTCTTTTACGATAAAATATAATATTAGTACCTGGACAAAGTAGATTTTTTTCTTTTAATCTGGATGCAAGTAATTGAGCGGATTCCTTCGAGAGATTCAGATCTCTTATAAGATCGTTTAGTTCTTCTTGATTAAACACTGCGGAGTTGCTAAATCTGCTTCAAATTCGCTGTCGTTTTCTGATGGAATTCTTTGAACTTCGTCAGACGTTGATGTTTCGTCAGTTCGGGTAGGCTGCTGAATGAATGGAACGGGTATTTCTTCCGAATGCGCTACAGGCCTTCTTGCAGAATCTAGATCAGGATATGTCCATTTGTGTCTATTATTTCTATTTATGCCCTTAATATTAACGAGACAAAAATAGCAGTCGTCATGATGGTTTCGCGGTTCTCTCCGAACCATTGGCACACCAAACTTTAGGCACTTCGCAAATTTTCAACCCATGTTTTACATATGAAATGTGGGGCCCAAGATTTATCTTGATCTCCTAAATGAACGCCAAAATAGGCAAGATAAGCTCTTTTCACAAAGTCAGAAATCGTTTTTCTGCTCTCTTTCAAAGTGTATTTACCACAGACATAACAAAAAACATCGGGATGATTTACACAGGTACGTCTGCTTGTGGATGCCATTGTTTCAGTTTAGTGTCTTGATACTACAAAACGACCAAAATTTACACAAAATGATAGCACAATTTTACTTGGGAAAACTCAGTAATATACTAAATCGAGTACAGCCAAGCAGGTATAGAAGGATCGGGTCATAGGCAATTACAGGTATAAAAGTAATTAAGAGCAGTGTATTGAGTAGTTCCTAGTATAGCACATTAAAAACATCTAAAATCAGATGTTAGATTTCCGGCACCAAATTTTTGTTTTCCTTTTGTTACCCTGTGTTATAAATATTTATAAAAAAATATTATTCAGTTTAAAAACAAGCTGATAAAGTACTTCTATTCAAAATTTGGCTTATACCATAACGTAAAATAATAAATTTACTAATATGGTCGGACCTAATAGCGATGTCAGACTTGACGTCCAGTCCGGAACGCCACGCCATACCATAAGGTTAGTATATTTGGTAGGATCAACAATGGTTATGATACTGGTGGGTTTGAATATGTACAAGTTCTAAGGAATTGCTCATCTGTGGTACGATAGCGCAATTGGTTAGAGCAATGGACTAGTGCTCCAGAGGTGCGGGTTCGATCCCCGCTCGTGCCATAACTTTTTCGGTTAACTATAACTATTTAAAGTACTTGAAATACTTCACAGTTTGAAAACAAACTGATAAAATACTTCTGTTTAAATAAATAGGGTAAATAAACCCGTAAAATCTACAACGTAAACGAGACAGGGCTCCTACTGCCTGAACGGGTTATCGCAATTAAAGCTCAAAATCCGTACCAATCGTTACATTTGGTGAATAAGCTGAAACAGTCTCAGTAATTTCTTCTTGTAATGCTGAAGGAGTTTTTCTGCCTCTTTCGTGCATTTTTAAAGGCAAAAATGCGAAACCCGAATATTCTGATGGAATGCCAAACGGTTCGGTTATATTTATGAACCAAAAGTCAGCCTACGTCCATAGTGATATTTTTTACTTATGGCTTAAAGATGTATTTTATTCGCCAAAACTTAAACGGTTAAACGCTGGAATTTGCCGAAGAAACAAACATAATTTTAAGTTTGCCAAGCCACATCACCCATTGGCTGCAACCTCTAGACATATCGTGTTTCAAAGCATTAAAATCGAATTATTATGCAGCCCGCAATACGTTTCTAAAACTTAACCCATCCAGAAAACTAAATAGACTTTCATTCGGTCGTATTTTAAATGAAGCTTGGGGGAAAAGAGCTATACTATCCATTGGTGCTTCTGGCTTTCAAGCCACTGATATATATCCCTTCAACCCCAATAAAAAAGTATTTCTTAGATGCAAACCAGTTTATTACCCTGAAGTTACCAACACGGATTTTGGAGCAACTGACAAATCTCAACCAGGTTGCTCAAATTGGTTTGATGACACCTCGAATTCCAAAAAAACAGGTAGAGATCAAATTAATGATATTACGTCCGAAAAGATATTAGCTCAAGTTTTATCTATTCCGGATGTTAAACGCGTACACATTTTGGTGTAGAAACATTGCAACCATCTTAAATCCCGAAACATTAAAGAACTGAAAACGAAAAATAAAAAAAAATTAAAGGCAAACAAAAGAAAGCAGGAACAGTAAAGAAAACCAAAAAAGTATAAACAGAAAAAAGTCAAAATCATCAGAAAGCTGTGAAAAAACAATTTTAGACGATGAGGAAGATATTTCAGACGATGAAGACTGTTGTGTCGGATGTAAAGAGCTATAAAATTGGACACCGTGACTGGATTAAATGTATTATTTGCCAACCTTGGTTACACCAGGAGTGTACAAAATACATTAGTATGTAAACCTAACTATTACCATTATAACTTATCTGGCTCATCATCTAATCCGCAGGTGTTGGGGATAGATGGTGAATTTCTTCAATTTTAAATTTTATTAATTTTTAAATTTATTTTCTGTTTGCCTTTAATGTTTGTTATCAGAATATTTAAACTCAAGAGAGCGATCTTATTGTTATACTTGTTAAAAATAATCTATAATATCGAACAGCTATTTAAGCATTTTATTTTTTTTCACCATCTCACCTGATTTGCCCTAGTAATTTTAACGAAACAAAAATTTTACACACTGAACATAGCACTAGCAAAAGGCTATTTTTAGATATGACTGAAATACCATAAGTTTCATTTATTCATAATTAGACGACGAATAATTGCTTGAAAGTCATATTTTTTACGATATGCAGTTGACATATTTAACCTACTTCTGTAATTATACCATAGAGAAAAAATTAGTTTTAAATTGTTTATTTCTTGTCAAGTAATGTCAAAATTTTAGTAGGCATAATCTATCTAATTTTATACTTTATAATTTCTGAAAACTTTTTCAAAATTGTCTTTGCATTTTAGTTCTTGTAAATATATTCTAATTGTAAAATAGTCCTAAATTTTCTGAAAATTATGTTATTTATGAAGCCCTAAAGAAGAATTGTATGGGTATTTATGATACCCAAAAAAAAAAAACAAAATTAGTAATGTAAGTAAGAAAGTTTAATTGGTTTAAATCAACAACTAAAACTTGTCAGATTATTCTTTATTTTGATCAATTGATCCCAGAATTCCCAGAATAATTAATATGTGGTTCGTTAGTTTCATTTCATTTTGCCTAGACTTATTAAAAAAAAAGGCAGTTAATAAAAGAACAACATTTCCGCGGATGTAATTAAATTTTTGGCATGAGAAAAACACAAAGACAAGCGACTGGGGAATAGAGCGTTGCCAAAAGTCGTACAAGGGCAATAAATTACGTCTGCATTTTCATCCGGATCAAGTATCGGCCATTCTTTTTGCTCGCCAAATCTGCATACGGAAAATGTATTTCGCATACGGGCGGCAGCATGCGGCATATGTCGACAAATATATTTCTCGGAAAGATTAATATCAGACAGTCACTTAGTTTAATATCAAGGAGGCAAACAATCCCGTGGCGATATAGTTGTGATCTGAAAGTCAAATCAGCTCATATATATTGCTGGCTGGCGTCTTTTGCAGACAGGCCTACTTTATTCGCGTCTAACGCAAGAAAAACATGAGCTTTTTTACAAAGATTCTTTTGACTGCTTAAATATAGGTTTCAAAGGAAATTTTGGCGAGTGAAGCTTCATGCTTTTGAAAACACAGAGTTACACGGCAAACATTTTGATGGTTGCGAAAAACTGGAAAATTATTCCATTGTATTTTAGATCTTTTTGAAGTTTCAGCTCCTTTTATGACGGCCTGCTGCCAAATGGATTGCTTTATTTATAAAATCCTGCGTGACGGAGTAGTTTTCATCATTATACCCCAATTTTATGATTTGTAAAAGTAACGGTGATGTTTCTGTTACTTTATTATACAGGGTGTTGATTAAATATGTACAATTAATTTAACAATCCTGTGAGTGATTTTAATACAAAAAGTTCATATAAATATGGGTCCGCAAATGCTTCGTTTTCAAGATACAGGATGTTAAACATTAAAAAAAAATATTAATTATATATAATATTATCTTAAATATCCTTTACCCAATTTTGTTGTAATTTGGCAGTGCTATTTGTAGTGATAAGGAGCTAATTTAGCCCTAACTTGATTAAAATTTTTAAATCCAGTGGCATTCCGAGCGGCATCTTAACGAATATTTTTGACAAAAAAATGGACGCCAATGATTTTTTTGTAATTTTTATAATTGTTTTGGATTAAGCAGCGAAAGACACAACTTTTCTTTCTCTTGCTTAGTTTTTGAGAAAAAATAAAATCCACTTAATTGCATATCCCTCGACCACACAAGAAACGTGGGGAAAATAGGAAATAATTAAGGATTGCCTTGAAAAAAGGATGCAGTATCTGGTAAACAATTTGACAGTTGTCAATCTATTTATAAGCTATTAATTTGTAGTAATTTTTACAAAAAGTATTTTTGATGATTATTTTTCGAGTTATTTTTTTTTCCAATATAGTTCAGATCACTAATAATAATTTATATGTTAGGAAGATGTTTTAAATTACTTTTTATTTGTTGTTACAATCATTATTAATAAAAAACTTTTAAGATGTGTAATATTTATTTTTCCAATCCCTGTATCTCGGAAACGATACGGGACTTTCATCTCTATAAGATAAGGCTTTTTGATATATTCTTTTTTTGGGATTAAAGCAACTAAAAATGCAACTTTCTTTAAATTTTGAACACCCTTGGTAAAGGATATTTAAGACATTTACAAAAGACTAATTTTTTAAAAGAACTTTAACACCCTGTATCTTGACAATGAAGCATTTGCGGTCCCATGTTTATATGAACTTTTTGTCTTAAAATTACTCAAACACACATGTCATTATTAAAAGTTTTGTATTAATAATTGTAACAACAACAACAAATAAACAGTAATTTAAATACATACTTTTAACATCTAAACTAACGAATTAAATACTTAATACCTTTTTTATGGGATTCTCCTTTTATAAATCTATTAAAATAAATCACATTAAAGCGCCGACTCGACGAAATTTATTACACTTTATTGTGAGTTTTTAAAGGCTGGCAAAACAAAATTTTCTTCTGAATGCAAAAACTCAGTAAGTTCATAAAGGCTCCATGTAAGAAATTTGTAAAAGAAATCACCTGCTCAGTCGAAGAAGAACTAAACTTGTCTGTAAGCAAAAGACTAATAAAGGTATCAATATTCAAAAATAATTAAATGGATTAATTGGCATTCATAAAAGTATGATATCTGCAAAGTGCACTCAGAGCAAGGGAAAAGATAAATAGCAAGGGTAGATGTCTCATCAATCAACATTACCGCCACAGTAATGGCGTACTTTTTATTATGTCACATGAGTTAATAATTCTATTTCGTAAACCTTCTTCACTTTCAATAGGATTTTTGTATACCAACGATTTAAAGTATCCTGAGAGAAAGGAATATAGGGGATTCATATCGGGCGAGTGAGGGGACCATGGTTGTGGGGCCGCTCTCCCAATCCAAAGGTTGTGGTAGTTTTCATGCAAAAATTGCCACGCCCCTAGACTAAAGGGCGGTGGAAACCCCCGTGCATATACCACATACTTTGGTATTCTTCCCCATTAAGTGTAGGTGGAAAAAAATTCAGCCCAATGAGATGGTCACCGACAAATCCAACCCAGCTATTAAAATAAAACTGTTCTTGAAAATTTATTTTTATTAAGAAGCGTGGACTGGTTTAATAATTAAATTGCGAGAAAAACAAGTTTCATCTGTTAAAAATATTTGACTTTCTTTTACTGCGGAACCAATTACAAAAAGCTAGTCTTAAAAGCAAATCTCTGGGCAACAGAACTTACACACGTTGCATATGGCAGGAATGTAGCTCCTGGAACAATATCTTTCGGGGATCGCAAACATTGTCCAATCTTCTTATGTGTATTGAAGATTGTACGTATGTTGGACCGCCGAAGTAATCATCCTATTTTGTCTGTAGTGCCATGTATGCAAGGAAGAACAACACTACCTAACGGTGGCTCCTTATCATCCTCCTTTCGCGGAGTCGGATTACTATATTTTTTAATTGAACGCGTAATATCTTCAGTGCAATAGCCATTCCCTCTCAGAGCTTCGGTCAGTTTCGTTGTTTCCGATGTTAGAGAATCTTGATCAGAAATCGAAATGGCTCTAAATACTAGTGAGTTATTAACCGATTTCTTTTGTGCTGGATGGTGGTGGGAATTTGCATTTAAGTATCTATTTGTATGCGTCGGTTTTCTGTACACAGAATGTCCTAATGTACCATTTTCCTTTCTTTGAACTTATACATCTAAAAAGGGAATTGTCCCATTAGATTCAGTTTCCATTGTGAACTCGATATTATGATGTTGTTGATTGAGGTGATCCAGAAATGTGAGAAGATTATCCTGTCCTTGAAAAATAACATAAGTAGATGTAAGACAAGCTCCCACTAGGTCTGTTAGGTTCTTATCAAGATTATTATGATCCAATATGTCTGATATAATGGAAATTGAGTCGATGACAGGAAATGTGCAGAGTTTTTTATAAAAGAATCTGATTTTCCAGTGAATGAATTAAGAAAGTTTGAAAGATATTTACCTAGTTTGTACTGTGTGTCGTAGCGGTACTGGTATACTGAGTATATCTTCAGAAGACCGTAGACGCTGGGAATCTTGGAGCTGCTTAGTTTTAATGTTTTCTTCTCCGCTGGTGGTAGACTGGATGCGTTAATCAGACTGCTGATGCGTCTTTCTATTCTACTTGTAGGGTCTGTCTGCATAACCTTATAGGTGTTGTTCGCTGTCTCATATCTGACTTCATCAGCCTGCTCTACTGATAATATTCTGATTGCTGCTTAAACGGAGGATACTATGTCTTCTACGGCAATGCTTCGATGACAAATTGATAACCGTATTCTGCGGGGGTTTCACTGGATTTTTTCTGTTCAGGAGCGCTTCAAACTTCTTTGGTTGCTTAAGTGTAACTTCTTGATGGATTTTTTCTGCTTGTGCGTTGGTGATGTTGTCCAAAGTTGTGAATATGGTTCTTTCAAGCTTAAAAGCTAATTTTAGATGAATTTCTAGAGGTTTACGGGCATTTGTATCTTAACACAGGGTCACGGTTCGGCGAGCACAAGTCGGGTATAAAAGCCCGCCTGAATCTCTCCGAGGTCATTCGTGTTCTCATGGAGTAAAGATCCCTGAAGATGCTTCGTGCAATCGAAGGCGAAACGTCGGATAGTAATTCCAATTTGACACGTTTTAATCTCAAGAACCATGATTTCTTAATTGACCAAAGCCCTGAAAGCCTCCGTTCTACGTTAACATATATCAAGTTGATTACCAAATGCTGCAATCGTTTTCCAAGACGACCTGGCATATGCAATTAAGTGGGTTTTTTTTTTATCGAAAACTAAGCAATATACGGAAAAAATCAAGAAACAAAAAAGTTGTATTTTTAGTTGCTTAATCAAAAAAAAAACAAAAAACAAAAAGTTCAGTTAAAAATGCAATTAAACAGTTACATAGTAAAATTCTTTTAGCCTTTAACTTTGGTACGTACGTAAAAACTATTATAAAAATATAATAGCTCTTGAAAACAGAATAATACAAAAATTACTATCAGTAACGTTATTTCTCCTCCGGGTTGTCGTTAAATGATATGAGTAACATTAAACTTCCCTTTAAGCTGAAATTACGATCTTGATTAGTAACATAAGCCGTTTTTAGAAAACACGGCTTTTCTCTCAGTATAAAATGGTGCCTTGGAGAATACAGCTCATTTATTCCACGAACTCAGAGTAACGACGCAAAACTCGACTGTGGTCTATAGAGAGATGTAGGTCAAATTGACAAAAAAAGAGATACTAATGTGATACAAAAATAAAATTATTAGTTGTTAGACTCAAGATTAGTTCAAATACTTCTTCACGCCCAGGCTGAAGATCTATTTATTTATACTTTCTGATTTATGGCTCTGCCCCTTATAAATTAAACTCGACTTTTGGAATTGTTTTGAAAAAACCATAACTTTTACCTTAATATGCAAATTTACATAATTTGCGCTGATTCGAGATTTAATCCCTCAAACATCACAATTTTTACAGGAATGATAGAGGAGGTAAACTACAATTTCGTGGATTTTCAAGTTTTCTAGAATGGTAACTAGAGTTGTCTATGACGACTTAGAAGGATCACTAGTTTTATATGACTAAAATGTTAGTAAACCAGCCGTTATACTGTTTACATTGCTATGAAAAAAGACATCTAAATATGTAGAACATAAATCTTTTTTTAAAATATTCATTGTCATCAATGCTACATATTAAATTAATAGTAATATAAGAATTTGTCAACAGGACAACAAACGGACGTGACGGGTAACATGCCCCTATCCCCCCCTGTATGTTTGTCCCCGCATTAAGCTAATAAAATTATTATAGTGACTTTTACCTTTTTGAATAAATACATTTTAATATAGATAATATTATTTCTCTGAAACGGAAATCAGGCACTACGCCTATGGAATATGTGAATCGGGGTTAAAATACATGATCTTCAAATGTTTACCTTTTGAAACCTACTTTTGATAATATTAAACTAATAATATGTATTACTAGTATTAGTAACTTTTATGAAACTAAAGACCAAAATGCAAAGCCGACAACACGCAACCCATCATCAGCGCACATGTGGAATAGCTAATTTAAACATTTTAAAGGGTATTGAATTACATGCGGTAAAGCATTCTAACGACTCAGGCTGGGTGATTTGGTTTATAGTGTCCCCACAGAAAAAAATCAATGCGAGATATATCGGGTGATCTTGCGGGTCATTCAATAGTTACCCGCCTTCCAATCCAGCTACCAGGAAATGTTTTTTCTAAGAATTGCCGAACAGATAATGCATAATAGAGAGGAGCCCCGTTTTGCTGAAAGATCGTGTTTTCGTCTTGCTAACGTTGGTCATTTTCTATAAAAATAAAAAAAGGTGACAAATGTGGTCAAGATGATAAAGTGTTCCACCTATTTTTATAATTTTGGGGGGATGAAGTTGTAACAAAATTTTGATTTTCGCAGAGTTGTGTATTGTAGCATTCTTAGTGACACGACACATAATTTTAGTGTTAAGCTCATTGTCTTCATGTAATTCCAATCAAAAGAGAAACAATAGTGTGAGAGTAAAAATAAGCACATTCCTTTTATTGTTATTTGGCTACACTACTGATAAACGCCAGACGTGTACTGATAAACGAAAGGTTTATTATTTTATTATTGATTTGGCCTGTCGCCTATAGTCCTGTCAAATAAGAATTAAACGGATTGCAATAGTTAAGGTAATAACCGAAAATGTCTGCATTGTAAGAACCCGGCTGCAGCTAGTATAGAATGCGTAAAACGCGGGGATTTTTTTCATCCGGTCTACATGGCCCAGGCTAATGAAACTAAAAATCGCCATTGTCACCATATTGGTGTAATACAACCTGTAGAAACCAAATTAAAATTTCTTATATAGGCTGGAAGATGCCAAACTTGTTTTATTTTTTGTAAATAAAATGTTTTTCTATCACTCTGTTTAAGGGAGCTGAAACAGGTTTTTAGACTTTTAAACACGAATACATTTTTTTTAAACACGAATATATTTTTTTCTACGACTGCTATACAAACATCCAAAAAACACACAACCATCAAGTTCCGAAAATAAATGTCGTAGGAAATCATTTCCCACGGATCAAATTGGCTCATCAATGGTCAGCTCCCGCGTTAAAAATACAGCCTACTACATGTTTTATTTTACACAATGATATATCGTTTGTGTTTGCTCAGTTAGCCTTTATCGTAACAGCAACTCAAAAGTCTTTCTTTTATATATATATATATATATATATATATATATATATATATATATATATATAGACTGGAGTCTCTATTCGGACGTGAGAAAGAAAGCTTCGAAAATACCAAATGTGATTTTGGCGAAACGTCAGCAAAACTGTTCTTTTCAGAACGACAGTAGTGAACGGATGTACACTCGGAAAACACATATATATATATATATATATATATATATATATATATATATAGTTGCACATGTGACCTAATCACAAGCAATTTCCTCCAAAAATTGAATATTTTTGCTTTTCTACATATATCTTTTTAGGGCCAAGAAATTTGAATAAAGGTGTGTGAAAACACATTTTTATTTGTTTTGAGTTTTACCCATGGATATTACATGCTTTGACCTAAATCCTATGGGTTTCAGCCGGAACTCTCTGAAACCTCCCTCTCAATATGTGGCGCTAAGTGTTACGCTTAGCCCGTAGAACTTTTCTGCTTTGAAAGACGTTTTCGTTTTTGATTGTGTCACGTCGATGATCTCTGAGCATTGGAGATCTCCCTGGATACAAGCCTGATGAGGCTAAACGCCCAGAAGTCGATCGCAGGAAGGGTATACTGTGACATAATCAGAAGCAATTTCTTCTATATATATATATATATATATATATATATATATATATATATATATATATATATATATATATATATATATATATATATATATATATATATATATATATATATATATATATATATATATATATATATATATATATTATATAATATATATGTTATTAAAATAAGAAAATTCATATTAGCCTAGGAAAAATGCAACATACTTTATAAATAAAAGAAAGAAAGATTTAGATGTGAATTTTTCGTTTATATAGTTTTTGAGGCAAGCAGAAAGGGCGTTTTATTTTAGACACACTGCTAAATTTCCATACGTTAGTTTACTTCGGAATAAAAATAAATTATTAACTTAGTTTACCTGCATATATTACCATAATTTAAATTTGTTGATAAAATAAACATTGGCAATGCAGCAGTAATTTAAAAATATACATTATATATTAAAAATTTGAATATTTATTGAAAAAACAAAATTTAATTAAACTCTATTTTGAATTGTATTTATTCTATATTAAATTATCGAAATACAAGCAAAAACTATAATAAATAAAATATAATTTAAATTGAAGGTAATTATTTTACTAATCAAATATGTGGAATTATAGAGTTTTAATGGTTGTATTGCCTGGCATGTGCCTTTTTTTCAAAGATCTAATACTCGTTTGTGTTTTTAAAACAGTAAAGCAGAAACTCTTAACTTAAAAATGTGTTTATTTTTCAGTATTTTATAAACTAAATATCATTTAATTTTTATATCGGAAAGGTAATTGCAAACAACTCTTTGCGTCAAAGAGCAGAGAATACCGTTGTCATTGGTAAAGTAATGGGAGCGAGCCGAGGTTAACAGTACTATGACCACAGAATACACATCTACCAAACGGGAAAGTATTTAATATTCGCCATATACCAAATTCCATTGCATCGACTAAGCCACTGCGGTGGCAGCATCTACGCGTTTCGGTGTGAAACAGTGGTGTATTTAGGATGCCTTTCTGGAGAGGGGGAGCAAACAATCATTATTTAGTGACTAAAAATAAAGGTCTTTGGTTTCTCTGAATATAACATAAGCATAACAATGAGCGATGACCAAAAAAAAAAGAAAAGAAAAATTTCTCACTTGTAAAATCGGGGTAAGACTATAATTTTTAGTTTCAAATATTTTGCTTCGGTTAGTAACTCGCGGGGGTTGTTCCCCCCTAAATACACCACTGGCTTGGAATATATTGCCGATTGGCGTTCGCCAAATTTGATCCCGCGTCTAATCTTCGCTATTATAGTTACTTTAATACACTCCAGTAAAGTCCTAACACTGGAACCTGTGGTGGAAGATAGATCAAAATACAAGAGTTCTAACCACACTACACCACAACTTGTTACGTTCTGGACGCGCGTTTCGCTAACCAAGTTAGCATCATCAGCAGATGATATAAACTAAAGTAACTTATCCTAACCGAGACTATTTATAGGTAAATGTAGTCACACTTGGTTGCACCCGACTGCACCGTTGTCAAGTAAACAATAGAGGGGACTATAGGGAATAGGCCCTCTGTCTTTATTTAGTGCTTTCTTACCACATTTAACTATTTCTATACTCTCAAATGCATCCAATAATCTATTATTAGATACATTTTTAATCAACTTAAGATTATTTATTCCTATTCGGTGATTGTTTTCCAAAGCATGTTGGGCAACGCTTGACTTTTCTGTTCTTCCGTATCTTAAATGTGCCATGTGTTCTTTAAAACGAATGTTTATGGAGCGTTTAGTTTGCCCAACATATTTTATGTATTTTATTTTTATATATAAAAAACTCACTTATAAGCTTAGTAATTTAGAATTTGAACAGTGGTTAGATTTCCAAAGAAAAATGTTCGTAGTTATCGATGCCAAATTTTTGAAGAAAATGTGTTCACTTAAAAACAAACTGAGAAAGTTGAAACCACAAAAACAAATTTTTTCGGAAGTCGAGAACATTGTAGAAAATCTTTCTTCTCAGTCTTTTGATAATAGAGAAATCGCCCTTTTGAATAAAGGTTTGAATTTTGCAGAGCCTCCAGTAAAAAATAGTTTACCAACTATTATAGGGAATATCGAAAGTTCCATTCAATACGTGCCAGAGTCAACTAAGGGATTCATTAGAGAGGCTTGCAGAAATCAAATCTCAAAAAACGTTGTTAACAACAAGTCAAAATATGTTTCTCGTAAAAACACTGAAGTTATCCAGGGACTGAAGAAAAAGGAATGTTTTTATTTAAAAGCTGACAAAGGAAATAAGGTTGTTATACTAGACAAAACAGATTATTTTGAAAGAGTAGACAATTTGATTCAAACTGGTCCTTATGATTTAATTGAGAAAAACCCGTTATCAAAAATGATAACAGAAGTAAAAAGTACTTTAAAACAGTGTAAAAACCTTGTGTCCGATAAACTAAAATTCAAACTAACACATAGTAACCCACAGTTATCTAAACTGTATTGCCTTCCCAAAATTCATAAACCTGGGAAGTCCATGAGACCTATTGTTTCAGCTGTTGGATCACCAACGTACAATATTTCAAAATGGTTAGTAGAAGAATTCGGCAAATTAAATATCTCGTATGATAACTTTGAGGTTACTAACTCGTTAGAATTCTTAGATAAAATTAAGAATGTTCACTTAGTAGAAGGTGAAATTTTAATGTGTTTTGTTGTAAGCTCATTGTTTCCTAGTGTACCCATACCACTAGCTTTAGAGTACCTAAAGGAACTACTTGAAATCAATAATTTGAAGAAAGAAATTATTGATGAGTATTTACTTCTCACAAAATTATGTATGAATCAAAATTTTTTTCAGTACAACAATAAATATTATAAACAACTAGAGGGAACTGCGATGGGCAATTGCTTATCTCCGTTCCTTGCAAATTTGTTTATGGGCAGATTAGAAACCCAATTCAAAAAAGAACTCAAGTATTTCCCAAGGGTGTGGTATAGATACGTAGACGATATATTTGCTATATTTGATACTAAAACAGAAAATTTGGACACTTTCTTAGAAACATTTAACAATAAATATCCTTCCATTAATTTTACGTACGAAAAGGAGTACAATGGGCAATTACCTTTTCTCGACACGTTAGTTATTAGAAATAACGATAAATTAGAATTTGAAATTTATAGGAAATTTACTAATACTGATAGATATATAACATCCGACTCATTTCATTGCCGTCAACACAAAATGGCAGCATTCCATTTCTTAACTCACAGGTTAGTCAATTTTCCACTAAGTAAAGAACGTTTTAACAATGAAATGAATCGGATTAAAAATATAGCTAAAATTAATGGATATAATGATAATTTTGTACATAAACTAGTAAATAGACATAAGCATAAGAAAATGTTAAAAGATACCACTACTCTTCAAATACCTGAGGCTTCCAATAAATTCATAGTAATCCCATATGATCCCAGATATACGAGAGGTCTAGAAAAAGTATTTAAAAACGTAGGTTTTAGAGTAGCCTATAAAACGGAGAATAGTTTAAAAAATCTCCTTGGAAACCCCAAAGACAAAGTCGACTTGAGGGAGAGGAGTGGCATCTATGAAATTAGCTGTAATGATTGTGATCTAAAATATGTTGGGAAAACTAAACGCTCCATAAACATTCGTTTTAAAGAACACATGGCACATTTAAGATACGGAAGAACAGAAAAGTCAAGCGTTGCCCAACATGCTTTGGAAAACAATCACCGAATAGGAATAAATAATCTTAAGTTGATTAAAAATGTATCTAATAATAGATTATTGGATGCATTTGAGAGTATAGAAATAGTTAAATGTGGTAAGAAAGCACTAAACAAAGACAGAGGGCCTATTCCCTATAGTCCCCTCTATTGTTTACTTGACAACGGTGCAGTCGGGTGCAACCAAGTGTGACTACATTTACCTATAAATAGTCTCGGTTAGGATAAGTTACTTTAGTTTATATCATCTGCTGATGATGCTAACTTGGTTAGCGAAACGCGCATCCAGAACGTAACAAGTTGTGGGGTAGTGTGGTTAGAACTCTTGTATTTTGAACTCCAGTAAACATATTTTAAATTTTTAATTTGTATGTGCTAGACATTTCCTTTTTAACGTTTCGTTACGTGTTTTTTTATTTAACATTCAACATAACTGTTTAAAGTTAAAACTTCAGTATTCGTAAGGACCAGTATTATCATAGAATTTCAATGCTGACTCGAAGATGGCGCACATTAATTATTTTCAGAAATATAAAGATTTTCCTATTTAAATATTTTAAGTAGGAAAACTAGGAAAGCATATTTAAAAATTTTGTTTGGTTTCAATCTCCATTCAAGTAACATATTTAAAGGAACTCTTTCTAGTATTTGTCATTTCAATGTAAAATACACAAGTCGGTGATTCAAGATGTATGTTGATTCTTGACTGTCGACACCAACTGGGTGGAATGCTGATTGATTGAGGGAAGTAGGTAACTTCCATAAAAACTAGTTGCTAGTTATATAAAAGTAAAATGAATCTTTTATCATCCTTTATCTACCGTTGTAAAACAATGTGAATTAACATCAGTTGGGTGAGTTTTTAATATAATTCTCGTTTTCAATAGTACTTTTCTTATTTATGAAGTTTGTAATAAAATGATGTTGTTCATAACCTTGTGTAACTACATTTTTTGGGGCTAAATTCCTTTCGACTTAAAACAACCCAGTTGTTAAGCGGTTAATATATTAAATTATTAATGAATATGTTAATTTGTTAACATATTTAACGGTTTTAACATATCTTAATATCAGTATGGTTAATTTTTAACATTCTCGACTTATCATTTCTTCACGAGAGAAAATAACACGTTAAGTTAAATTATTTAGATATTTATATGTAATTTCGCTATTGCTGCTGAATTCGAATAACAGTCAGTCAATATAATAATGGGATTGAAATATAGTCCTTAGAATATAAAGTCAAGTGAACATGTTTATTTTTCTAACCTTCTTTTAGAAAATGTAATATGCGTTTTGCATAATACTTTTATAAATAAATTTAGGCATTAGCTGGCAACTTAACTTCAAAGTTAATGTAATTATTTTTTTAATTTAAAGTATTGCTTTTTTCTAAACTACAATGGTTCTTCACTTGATGAAAATGTGCGAAAGGAATCTATTAAAAATATCCCTTACGATAGCTAATAGAATTAATACTGAACAAATATTTGTCAAAGAATAGCGTATCATAATTGTTTTTATGAGTGGTTTCATCATATGTAAATTTTGATTGTATTGAATTTTTGAGTCCTACAAGTAATGCAGGAATGTGCAAAAAGTCTCAAGGATTTTTTTTGTTAACTAATTAGGTGCTTCTGGTATAAAAAATAATCTTTAGAAACAAAGGTTAACATGTAATCCAAATAAAGACAATAAAATACTTCTAATGTTTGTAGGGCGCTATTATATTCATTTTTAAATTTTCACTCTACATTGACTCAAATATTCGCAAAATCTACTTAATTTTATTAATAATAGAACCGAATTTTGTTTAAAAGCTTCAAGCAAGAATTTTAAATACTCAACTTTAATATTTTGTTTGAAATTTAGCTATTCTTTTTTAGAGTACCTTGGTAGTTTTTTGATGATCTGCATAAGAACAGGGGCAACAAAAAAAATGAAGATACTTTGTGTGAATATCTGTTTTAATGTAGGACAATATTATAACAACGTGCATTATGATGAATTCACTTTTTGCCTTGTTCTTGGCTTTTCTCGAATTCCCAACAAGTCAGCTAGATTATTCAATACAGCTTTAGCTTTTTATATAAGCCCGTTCATCGGATTTTACCCCAATAAAATATCTCCACCCCCCAGCATTATCTAAAATCCACCCTCTGACCGCAACTGGCCTTTTTAGATAAATCTTGCTCCAGATAATACATATAGTGACGAAGTGATTATACACAGAAATATATTTAAATAGGATTATGTAGATTGAAAATTTATCGTGATGAATCAGCAGCTCGTTGCGAGGCCGGCGTGTAGGGAATACTGATATAGTGGACTTTGTGGTCAGAGGCGTAACTTTTTCGTTTTATTAATTAAATTATAACTCCAGTTATTTTATATGTGGAGCCTTATTTGAAATATATCATTGATGCATTTCCATAGTTTCATCCACAAATTTCCGTTATTTGTTTTTTCATTCAACCAATCGGAAATATCTTTCAAATTAAAACATTAGTATTCGTCATAAAACATCCGGCCAGGTTTGGCGAGCGTTCTATCGACTAACAGATGGCGCCACCGAATTTTTCTTTTAAAATGCTAATTTCTCTTTTATTTTTTTAGTAAATAGTTTGGAGACAGCAGTTTTCCTAAATTGTTTGAATTTTAGAAATAGCTAGTAATGATTTCACGTATAAGTTTGGTCTTAATCGAATTTCGAGTTTTATATGTGAATTAGTGGAACAGCGATTCCACTGTCACATGATCACCAGTGTTTTTCCTTTAAAGATATATTAATTCTTAATATTTTTCAGTTTAAAATATTCTTCCGACTACAGTTTAATATTAACACTTGTTTGTTGTTAATAATTGGATAATCTATTCAAGTTATATATTGAGTTTTTTCATAATTTCGATATAAAGGTACAGCCGCTAATACAGGATACTCGATTTCGTTTCTGCATGGCATCGATTCTAGCTGATAGACAGCTGGGGGGTGGTTTTATTTCCGATATACTTTTGCAGCTGGGTAGACCTTTAAGCTTATCATGCATTGTTTCCACTTTGGTCATTTTTTTAATTGATTTATGGCATGAAGTGAAGACACGAGAGTTTTTTATAAAATACTCATTTTCATTAGTATTTTTATTTTATGAAATGTTGACTTTTCATAACCTCGTGTTAAGATGTGTTTGGTTCTAAAGTCCTTTTTTTGTTTTTTTTTTAGGCAACCTAGTTCTTCCTTATTCCGATTATTCCTACTATCACAACTACAATGATGAGTAATTACTAAGTAGTCAAGCTATTGTGTTGTTAACTCTTTGGTTTGTTTATTTTTTAATGAGTTAACATTCGGAATTCTCAATTGATCAGTGGCTTATTGAGTGAATGTGGATAATTATAGAAGTTGCCACTGAGATGTTCATGGCCTGTGGGCACTTGAGAGGCCCGTCTCCAAGAGAAGTTAGTTTGAGGACCTCAAAACATTCACCGCTGACTGAATTAATCCCCTAACCTTTTGTACAAAGATGAAAAATATAAGTTATCTTAGTTTATAAGATATTTAAATTTTAAAGCTAAAAGCACATTGGTTTAAACAATATTTGTAAGTGAGAAGAAACTCACGTATTTTTGTATATATAAACGTTTCCCCCTCATGCAAATAATTGCAATTATGAGAGGTTACCATTAGTAAATACCATGTAAATACATGTTTTCTAAAAATTACGTCATTACATTGGATAAATATGGAATTAAACATCTTTAACAGTTGAGCTTTGTGTTTTAGTTTACAGATATACAAAGGCAACCAACACGTAGGTAAAAAGGTAGGAAAGAACCACCACTATAAATAGCCACGACGGATAGCTACTGAGGCATACGTCATGTCTCTCAAGGCCTAAGCTTAACATTTTTAAATAAGATGACGTTATAAATATGAATATCTTTTATTTATAATTAGTTATCTTATAGTAAGCCCCTAGTACTTAATATAAATTTGCCTCTAGGATGATTATTGTTTTGAAGAACATTTTCTTGTTACTTGTATCTATGATTTTACCATAGACATACACTATGGCAATAACGTCTGTAAACTTTAAAATATACAGGAAAGAAACAATATTTAAAAAAAAAAACAAAAAGCACGTCGACTTAGTTTTTAAATTTCTTATATTTTAGTAACACTCATTTGCTTCCTTTTTGACATCTGTCAAAGTTATGACATAAGGCTACATTTTTTCAAATGGCAAAATAGGTCTTGTAAAACCTCTTTTGATAGGTATTTTGACCCTGAGTACTGGCAGATGTTTAAATTTAGAAATGTATTAAAATGAATATTTTGTTCTCTATACTTTCTAATTTCTAATTTTGCAGATTTTTTAATTTTCCAACGAGGAAATAGATGTCTTAATATGATATTATTTTCTCATGTTTTTATGTTTTTCTTTGAACGTATAAAATATCGTAAGAACGATCTTATGTAACAAATGATCTTTATTAACAAATTATAAAACAGTAAAACACTTCTACAGATATTTACTTCAAAAAATTGCTAAAATTGTTGGTTTTCGGCTATTTGACAGTATCCTAATCTATCTATGAATTCGTGCTAAACGTTCGTAGTAAGTACATCTGGAATTCAACGTATTTCTGCGGTTCCATTAAAGCATCAATCGCAGGGATCTGTTAAAGTAAACTTTTTAAGTAGATCACAGGAAAAAATCTAAGCGGATCAAGTCAGGTGACCGTGGAGGCCATTCAATTTGACCACGTTCCACCTGTGTCATGTAATGAAGTGGTGCCCCATCTTGTTGAAACCACATGTGTTCAGTTGGTGTATCAGACTCATAATAAGGACCAATAATAGTGCTCCGAAATATGCCAGCCCGTACGTTGACTTTTTAAGTACATTGCGTATGTGCAACTTGAGTCCAATTGGAATTGCACGGTTTTAGAAAATTGGATTCTACGGTTGTAGTCGCCTGTTGCTGTTTCCCTGTGCAGAATATTTTCATTATAAGTGTGACTAATATTTGAAGGTTGAAGAATTGGGATCCTCGTTTAGATGTTAGCAAAATGTCAAAATTTAGATCATCGTCACATTTGGTCTGCCTGCCCTAGGTAAATCTATTACATATCCACGTTCTCCGAATTTTTTTAAAACTTTGCCCACCGTTAATTTGGAAATTAGTTGGCGTTGTGAGTATATAGTGTTAAAAAGTTTACATACTTCATCAAGAATCCGTGTGCGATACCCCTAGCCTTACATTGTAAGTATTTTATTCCTTTGTCTCTGTGACAACATTTTGGGAGTGAACAAAATTAGATACTTCAAAACTGTCAATCGTGATATGCTGGTAGCCAAGTAAATAGAACGCATTGTTTATTGCAGGTAAAAATGTTTATTCGTAACAATAGGAATTTTAGACATATTAGGATATTTCCAAGTTGAAAGCCAACATTTTAAGCAAGTTCCTCGCAGGAAAATTAAAGAATCTGCAAAATTAAAATTCAGAAATTATGGAAACCAAATATTCATTTCGATATATTGCTAAATTTTGAGTGCTGTCATCTTCATACGAGTTGAATGAATGACATCAAATTGGGTGTACGCACTCAGGATGAAAATAACTTTCAAAAAATATATCATATGGCCCATGCTGTCATTTGAAAAAATGTAGACATATGTCATCACTTTGACAGATATTAACATAGAAACAAATGAGTGTTACTAAATTTAAAAAAAAAGTCGATGTGCTTTTCGGTTTTTTTCTAAAATACTGTTTATTTCCGGTATATTTTCCAGACATTATTGCTACACTGTATGGGTTGCGTCCGTTTAAGGCTGCTTTTCAGAACGGTTTAAAATATGTTTTCTCCCTAGTATAATAATTGACTCGACTTTTGTTTCCACTTTAATCGTAATCCCTTAAAAGCTCACGTAAAATAAAAATCTTCCTTTAAAGAACACAAAGCCGAGGTATTTTGGAATTCGTCAGATTTCAGTATTAAATTTTGAATACCTCTTACTCATTAAAGTTAGGGTTCTACGTAAGTAAATTTGTCGGACGTCATTTGAGTTATTTTAATGACGCAATATCTCTGAATTTTAGAAAGTTTAAGTTTATTTGTATAACCAACTATATATCTGTTATATAAATATTTAATAGTTATATAATAGCTCAAAAAATTAAAAACTTTCTTTATTGGAAATGCAGTAACAGTCCCTTAATTGAACAGAAATCTAGTCAATTTTAATAATGATTCATTTATTAAAGCAAATATACAGAGTATATATGAATATAAATACGGTCGGTATAAAGTAAAGAATTTACCTTTTTTTTTCAGGTTATATTTATTTTTATTTTATTACAAACTGGCAGAGTTATGTTTTCACTAATAAAATTTTTATTATAGGTACAGTAACAAAAAGTCAGTTTTGTGCCGTTTTAATGCCTTTTTAATGTATAAAAAAGGAGGTGAGGTCACTTCTAAAACCGGCTTTTTGTTTCTGGAAAGCTTCAATAATAAGATAATAAAATATTCCAACATGCGAAACTTTGCCGCAGTTTGACAGCATTCGTATCCTACTGTTTGTCAGATCCCTGTACTTCGTTTCGAGTTTGTAACACCCTGTATATATTTTTGTAAAACTAAATAAACTAAATTCTGGTATTTGAATATTAAAATGGACGGATTTAAACCAACGACAACTTTAAAACGGACCAGAGAGTAGTAGTGAAAGAGAAACATTACTTAACATAATATTAGAATATACAAATATAATCGAAAATAAAAGGACGAACGCCGCACAGTGGTGAGGTCTTATGTAACCTTCCGGCCATAACTGTTGAGGATCTGTATAAGTAGGTTTTTCTCAATTTTTTGCAATTTTTAGAACATAGATTAATGGAAGATCATCGTCGGACCATCGTAGGATGTTCCTTTATTCAAATCTTGTGATATACAAGGTCAAAAATTAGTATTTTCACTTAATGATGTTTAATTAAGAAAGCGTCTGACGGCGAAAATTTTACTCCCACTTTTTAGGTAAAATATCGATGTTGTAACAGTTTAATTTTGTTATAAGTGCATTTCATTTAACAGTTTAATTTTGTTATAAGTGCATTTCATTGTATGATTAATTTAATATTATAATCTACTACTTTAGTATTAAGTTTAGTGATTAATATGTACGCCTTGTTGGTTTGATACCTTAGATTTTAGTAGTTTTCTTATTAGAAGCGGTTACATTGTTCATATTTAAGGGAAATTTAAATTCAACACCTTTTGCAGCAAATTTCGGTACACACAGTGTCACCTCTCGATAAGTAGTTAATTTTGTACCTATATCTGAACTCAAGTTATAAAGGAATAATTTTCAGTAAATGGTATAAGTTTAGCGTTCGTTCATAGATGTCGCCAAAAAAAAATCAGTTCAAATATAATTGTTCGATTTATTTAATTTTGCCGAATTTAATAATTATATACTGTATAAGAAAAACTTCAAATTGCACTTTAGACAAACTATTTATTTCCCATATATTTTACAGAGTAGTTATAAATTAAATTTTATTAATTTTGAAAACCTGTTTTCGAGTCCTTTATACAAGTCTTGGCATTTTCGTTTTCCTTGGCTAGATATGCTGCATTTTTAGATTCGAGCGTATATTTTGTATAACTCTTCTGTCGCTGTAAAAAAAAACCAAATCATTAGTACCCCAATAAATTCTTTGATATAAAGTCCATATTATGTATTAATAATATTGAACTGTAAATACTTGTATTAAAAAAAAAAGGTTGCCTTGATAAATATTTCTTTTCAGATATACATAGGATTATTTTTAGACTATAGATACTATATATACACCACTTCATACTTTCTCTTAAAATCTACATTTTATTATTCGTGTTCCCTTTTGCTGTGAATATGTAACATAAAGGTATTTTCATTTAAGTTAGACATAAATAAACCAAAGGTATTTCTCGATTCGATATTAATATTCTTACCTTTTTTTTCCTGAGACTATATAACCTACAGCCTTCTTATAATTTCTATCAATGTTTGATGTTCCGAAATTCAGATCGACTTTTGTTTTGTCCATAGTTGCATAATTACTTGGAGCCTAATATAAACTGAAATTTCATTACGTCTGCATCTGATGCATTTCCTAAAATAGTTAATAATTGTGTGAATAAATTCCTATTTTATGGTTAAATAATGAGTTATACAGTTGGGAAAATTCTATTAAATTAAACTCAACTTACGTTTCATTTTTATGACATTTAACTACTCCTGCATTAGTACATCATTTTTTTTTGACTCTTTGGTACTCTACTCCGGACTAATATTTGACTTTTCTGAGTGGTCCTTTTCCATTAGTACTAGAGTAATTAATTAAATATTATTTGTTTATTTACGTTTCCATTTCGCCTAGGCGTTGCTTTTAAATTTCAGGTTAGTTGTTTCTGTCAATGTTTTTATTGCGTCGTCTCGGAACTTTTCGGATCTATTCGGCTAAGACTTCCATATTAAGTTATTCTCGAAACCCTCCATCCGGTACTTCCTCATATCAAGAGCGCAGGCATCTTTTTCGCTGTTGTCAAGTGTATTCCTGCATTATTTCCTGTATCTTTCTCAACCAATGGAGAGTCATTTTTCTTGTCTAACATGTTAATCATATCCTTGTTTTATTCCGTCTATGTGCTCTTTTGGCAAGGTTGTTAGCACCTGACATATTCTAGCCAATGGTATTCCGCCACCTTAGTTAACCAAAGTTCTAGATGGAAAGGAAGCTGGGGAACACTTTTTCACTTTTCTGGTCACCTGCAGATAAACCACAGGTCTTCAGCGCGGGTCTGAGGAAATAATCCAGGAAAATCTTGGAAATCCGTTAGCGGGATTTTTCTTCAACACCGCAATAGTTTTTCGGGTGCATTATAGTTTGCACTGTGAGTGTTATTTTTCGTGCTAGCAAATCTCTCTAAGAGAGGATTTGACCTGAAGATTGGACCAGACCGCCATTTTCCATGCCCTTGTACTTGGCACGTGAAACCACCTTTTGACTAGAACTGAGTGACCCTATTGGATAGGTAATTTGCTTTAATATCATTTATCCTGAAAAGGGTATCTTTTTTTCTTAAATTTTGCTTTTCGCAATTTGGTAACTTTTCTCTTTTTTTTTTTTTGGAATTAACTTTTGCTCGGGTGAGGCGATTATTTTTTTTGATGCAACAGGGGCTAGTTTTTATATATTTTTTTGAAATCTTAAATATTAAATGCAAGTGTAACTAACGAACTCATACGAACATCTTTTACCTCAGTAATTTGATTCATTTTCCTATTATATTAACCATATTTTGTGGATCGTAAATTGGCTCTATTTTATTTTAAAATAAAACCACAATATTTAAGCAGCTTGCATAGTGTGATTTGATTACTGCATTCTTTCTTTTTAATAGATAATAAACAGATTAATAAATGGCTTGCAGAGGTTTTCAGTAACAATTAAGTATGACGTAAATTGCTTTTCTTTTAGTTTATGGTATTTTTTTTTGCATTTTGATTTGCCGCTGGAAAATAATTATTTAAATAAAACCCTTTTTTTAAGCTGGTTATATTAAAATTTAAGTATATTTGTGCCTTTTGATTTTTTTTATTGCTGCCTTATTATATCTATATTTTTTGTAAGTATTCTCACAACGTTTCGCTTAAATATTTGCTATTCTTCAGGTCTATACATACCTTCTTTTGTTAAGATTTTGCTATTTTTTTTTCATTTTATTCTCATTTCTATTTAAATTGGCCGAGGACAGTCTAAATTTTCTATTTATTTTATACGGGAAATTGTTATAGTAGATTTTGTTACAAATTTATTTATTGTAAATTGAATTTAGTTATTGGAGTCAGTTATAATAAAGTGCTTATATTTTTCTTACCCAACGTTTCGACTGAATTTTCGATACCCATCAGGGTCTTTTGTGCTTATTGATGGTATCTTTAGTGACTTCATTTTAAATTATTTAATTGTATTTTTTTTTATTTAGTTGCTTGCGGTTTTAATTTATTTAAAAAAAGTTCTGATTAGTGTCTTGAAATTAATTAAATATTTTTTTTTATACTTCTCGGTAGGACTAAATTTTTAAAATTAAATTATTGTTCTGACTGTTCAATTCATTTTGAATCAGTAGAAACCTTTTGGGGATTTTTTTTGAGTTAATTAAAATTATTTGGGTTTTTGTTATAGACTTTGAATCACTATGAAAAATTCTAGAAAATTTTTGTTTTCATAGGGTTCAAGTCAGGGGCCAACTGTTAGTCACGGTCCTAATTTCAATTCAGGGGCCAACTGAAAGTCACAGTCCTAATTTCAGTCAGGGGCTAATTGCAACTGCAAGTCACAGACAATTTCAAGCCACAAACTTAACTTCAAGACTCGGGACTAATCCCATGTCACGGGCCTAGTTTGAAGTTAGGAGCGCTAGGTGCTGCTGGATTTGGTGACACTTATTGTTTACCTTTTTTCTTTATACCGTAACTGATAACATACTTATTGTTTATATTTTTTTTTATTCAGT
The DNA here is from genome assembly GCA_030620095.1 of Kuschelorhynchus macadamiae. Classification (NCBI taxonomy): domain Eukaryota; kingdom Metazoa; phylum Arthropoda; class Insecta; order Coleoptera; family Curculionidae; genus Kuschelorhynchus; species Kuschelorhynchus macadamiae. Next base: position 2,732,295 of record JAUTXW010002010.1, read on the forward strand.
AACAGATAAATAGATTTTTTTCTTAACTTCATTTGTGTGTTTTATTTAGCTCACTCTTTTTCTTTTAAAGTATCAAGAGGAAGCAAGTTCCGCGAAGATCAAGGGGCTTTCCAATTTAAGTCGTTATAAATTGGTGGCGCTCATTTCTTTTTTTTCCTTCTTTTTTTCTTTCTTTAAGACTTCTTACGTTTTCCCACGCCCTACTCTCCGGGTTAATTGAGCTAAGGCATCTACATTGCACGCTCTGTTGACCACGAGCTGTAATCTTGATACCATTTTGTGATCGAAATAATTTTAAATTAAACAGTAATAATAATTATTAAATAAGAGCATAGCAATCTTGCACCTTGGTTTTGAGAAAATCAAGGGTGACAATGTTTTTGGGTCAAGTCCTTAATAAATCAAAAAAATCCTGTTTGTCCATCTGCGGGTGTCTGTCCAATGTGCCTGTATATGCGTAAACTTGTTTTGTGAAATAGCTCGAAAACTATTAATCGTATTATCATGAAATTTGTCGAAGTCGAAGATTACCTGTGTGGAGAGAAGAAACTGATAAGTCCTTTAGGAAAATCAACAATGACGAAAAATAAAAATGGCCATAATCCCAAAAATTTAATTTTAATCTTAACAAAAATTGGTAGAGGCACTACTCAACCAAACTAAAAATTTAATAACAATTTTTAAAAGATCAAATATGGCGGAATAAAATGGCGGCTATTGTGAACGAATATACTTTTGTATTACATTTGTAAAATTATCACTTATTTTAAAAAGTTCTAATTTCTAAAATTCCGTTTAGTGAAAATAGTAAATAAGTTGATTTCCTTATTATTAGTAAGACACTAAATATCAAAACAAAGACATTCACAATTTCTTTAAATATCATCTCGCCTAATTAACCAATTTTCAATTTTTTTACAGGGAAAAAAAAAGTCTACTCTCTCATTGACTTAAAGAGAGGTGAATAACAAGCCTGTTTCCATTTTTGCCTAAATTGACACAAAAATGTTTTTGTATTTAGGCAATTTCCTTCTTTTACGCTTCCACAATATGTAAAGTCAGTAGGATGTCGGAGACAACAATTTCTTTAAAATCTTCTATTAAACGAAAAAAAAAACTCTTGCCCACTACAACTGTTAATAAAACTAGAAAGATACTTTCGACTTATCGCACACATAATTTTAACACGAAATCACGCACAACAATACTTTGACCATAATCACAACAATATGCCCCGCCTTTCAACAATTTTTTTTACGTTGGCACAGCCTACTTAAAAAATTGCTATTGCGATTAAACGGGCAACTTATGGCAGCTTAACATAGCCTTTCCTTTTGGCCTTAGCACAAAACTTCGCCTCCTTTCGCTAGTGATTTTTTTCGTTAGTGAACATACTTAGTACTGACGATTAGTGTAAAACTTATCTGAAGTACGCTCCAACACATTTAAAACTGTCGGTTTTGTAAATCGTTTAAAAAATGTCATGTTGTCCATATCATCAAAGTAATTAGACCGGTCAAAATTCTTTTAGGAAAACCATTTTCCACAATATATAATATTTCCAATGGAATATTTCCATTTCTTCAGTTTATAGAAAATATAAGTTATGTATACAAATATTTTTTCTAGTATCAATTGTTATCAATCTTGAATACCCGTGAATTATCCGGTTATAAGTTTTGCTTTTTCTATGCAAATGCCCTATTTAGTTTAGGTAAAGGAATAAAAAATAGTAGATTAAGTAGTTATAAAATTGTATTTGTAATAAGTAAAACTATCTCGCCGACACTGTAATCTTTTGTCCGTCCCGTCATTTTATATTCTGAACCACTCGCCACTTAACTGCAGGAAACATCCCCTAAGAACAGTGAAAATGTGTGCAATTAAGAATAAAATTTTACCCCTGTCGCCAGAGGGAGCGGAAATTGCTGATTTTATTAACATAAAATTAGGAGAGAATTAATTTGGGTGACCCTGCTGTCTAACGGTATACAACTTCTCATTAGGCCTATAATTATTTGAGATCATATACAACCCTAGGAATGGTAATGTCTTAATCCTGGGTAATAGAGGAGTAACTTCGCAAAGATATGCGCCCGTATACACTTAGAAGATGTTCGGGTTTATTTTGTAATATATGTTTCATTACTAAATTTGTTCTACCGACAACTTTCTGCTAAATATTTTAACTGTTAAGCAGAATATGATTTGTTCTTTAAAAATTACAAGAAAAAATAAAAAGTCATGTTATTTTGTTCTTAAATCATACGTAGGATTTATTCCCAGTAAGTCTGTTTGCCTATTTTCTATCGAAATTTAAATCGTTTTTGATTTTAACATGTAAAATTGATTATATTAAGATTCTTTTCCGCAAATATGTCTGCATTTAACTGAGCAGCAGATCTACTATTATAATTTTCAAGATACATGATAATAGATTATATCTTCTAGTGGATCAACTTGCAGTGAAAGTTAAAGATGCTAGGATACCGCTGTCCTAGAATGGATTCTCTAATTCTATTTAATGAGACAGCAGGACTTTCACAAAGAAATGTGATATTTGCCGGATAACGGATTTGGCGAGAGATATGTTGAAAAACTCGCTGAGGGTGAGCACACATCTACGCAAATGTGTTTTTTTGCCAACACCCTTGTTCTCTACTTTGACTGGACCCAAAGTACCGACGTGAATAAAAAATGCCACATATGTATCTACGGCATAATACTGGGAAGAGGTTTTCTTTATTTTGATCATTCTAAACTTATATTATTATTTCTGCAGCAATATCATTTTCGTCAATTGTTTAAATTATTTCGGCTCTGTCAATGAACATCTTGGGAGAAATGCTGTCAATAACTGCCCCGAGGAAATATTTTCCAAATTTCTATTTTTTATAGGCTGTTTCAAGGTCCTTCAGAAACCAAATTTGATTCTATACCAAGAAATTTAGAACATGTGGACCATCCCACTCTCTCGTTGGTGTATTGCATATTGCTCTGATTTCATTTAAACACGAACCCTTTCAATCCGCCTGAGTTTAAACTTTACCGTGGTTTGTTGATTCTTCAATCACACGACGTTAGCTTCATAGTCTTATGGTCATTTCCCAAATTTGTTTCTATGCTGCTGGGGCACTTCTCATAAACTCTTATTTAGTCTTCTTTTGAAGTAAAGATCCCAACTTATTTTAGAATCACAATTTACACCTAGATGTGAAGTTCAGTTCGGTATTGAGCAGTATAGGCGTCATTGACTCCAGTCTTCTTTTTTCTAAAAAGACCATCTCTGCCTTCCTAAAGTAGACTGACGATTTCCGCACTGTTTATTGAAAATTCATTCATTTTCTAATGTTAAGTTAGTGCAAAAGACTGTCAAAAACTGGGTTCCATAACAGAGCTGTTAAAACATCTGGTTACATTCCTTTATTAAGCATATTTAATATCCAACCCCTAATAGTTGCAGGATCATTCCTATTAAATATATGAGACAAAATTTTCAGGAAGATGGTTTTATTAATAACACTTTTAATATCTGCAAACCCATTCAAGGTTAACTTCTAACTGTTCAATAGTTTTTTCGATCCGACCCGCGACCTGTTGAAGGGCAGGGTAGGTAAATTTGTTGGGTGGAATGAAAGGAGCTGTAAGGTGTTAGTTGCTAGTGTGTTTTTTGATCAGGTGGCTTTGTTGTCAATTTTAACAAAAAGAAACATGACAATTCGGGATTAACCTACAAATACTCTGCGCTTAGCTTCTAGAGTTATCAAATTTCAATGGACAATATTTTTACTGTATACAGTATACTGAGATTGCAACCAGTACCATGGTCATAAACACCCAGTTTGTAATGAGAATTAAAGCCTTTAACTCCCTAGTTATTCTTTAAATATATCAGCGCCATATGCCGTAATTGCAACATTTAGAAAAAATATATGACTATCAAGTTAAATCTGGTCCAAATTTAGACCACTCTAGTAAATCTAGGTAAAACAAACTTACCTCTTGCTTTATTGCCCGCACTGCCCCAAGTCACGTAGGTATAATTGCATCAGAGTCCATGTCTGGGTGTGGCAGGTCTCGTATTGCTGTGAGGTGGCTGCATATTGTCAATGGTCTACAGAGATTAAAACAAGAGATTGGTGTAACGGCAAGTATACATTCTACCTTCACAGCCGCCAGGTCAGAGGTTAAGGCGTGTTACAGTGATTGGATTTTATTTTAATACTGCAAGATGTGTAAATCATTTTCCTCTAGTTTCATGTTGTTGGGGAGCTGAGAAAAACCCATTAAATTTGAGTAACCCTGATACCCTTGTTGTAACTAGTTGCGGTTCTAGACAGCGAGTGTATTCAGTTATACGCCAAGTTGCAAGCATAATTTGGCGGCCCCGATCTACTGTGGTTAGGGACTTAACTAAATTATCTTTAGTCACTTACCTGCCTTACTTCGGTTATATTTCGAGTAAGGCGAAACAACTGCTAGTTTGGCAATGGTCTAATGATTTTTTTAGGCGATTATTTGAATTGTACTTTTTATGCGCTAGATTTTCGGGTTTCATTCTTAGAGCGATGTGCTGAAACTAATAATTTTTTTTATTTATTTATGTTGGTATCTTAATGAAAAAACCAATAAAAGTTAATATTTTCATGCGGATTTTGACCTACCACAGGACGCGACGCACAACAACTTTCCTCTTTAAAGAATATACAAAGTGGGATTTTCATTAACCTGAATAACTGATTATCGCGCGCTATCCTGAGGTCGAAGTTCTTCCAAGAGTTGAGGCTCGGGTTAAGGTTAACTGCATTGTCAGTTAATCATGTGACATAATACTTAATACAAAGAAAAGTAATGTAACAATTATTTGAAGGTGGTAGACGATGCATTAGCTGACTATTTCTAGTCAAAGTTACTATTAATGTAGTACCTCTAGATGTTATCCAGTAGAAACTAAAAGCTAGTTGTCACATCGAACATACTTTATTCTAAGCTAGTTTTACAAAATTTTAATTTGTACCAAACTTGTATGCTTATATACTAAACCTTAAGATATTTCACCTAAAGCTAAATACATAATGTCATGAACATAAAACTTAAACCATAAAACTTATAACCAATCATTTGTTTATATATTTTTTTTGTGTTTTATAGGAATTTAAAAACTAATATAAACAAGATTTTTGATATTTGATTTTAACGTATCTGAACAAACCTATGTCTATGTGTAGCAATTTCACTGGAAAAAACACTTCCGCGGTGTAAAGTCTCTTTAAATTGCGGAGTTCAACTCAGTAAAATGTTGCTGCAAATTCAGCTATTATCCGGGCTATTTTATTTCAAAGTTCCGGTTAATTAGTAAAAACAAATACAGTCAAGAGCAAAAGGTTTATTATACATAAGAGTTACTTACCTATCTAAACTATTTTTCAACATAGTCCTCATACTAAGTTGCCGTTTGTGTTTTCAGTCATTTAAGCACACATCTTAGTGTTGAACCGCTGTTTTGCCAACCACATTTTCATTTTGGTGAACAAATGGAAGCAAGTCACTTGGTACTAAATCCGAACTGTACCTTCGGGGTGGTCGAACTCCGAAACTATTGAGCAAGTCTTTTGATTGTGCTGGTGCATGAGAGCGTACATTGTCATGAAGAAGAACAATTCCTGATAAAAACATTCCTTTTCTTTTATTCTGTATGGTTCTCCTTAGACGCTTAAGGGTATTACAGTATGTTGCTGTAGTAATTGTAGTCCCAGACTCCATGAATTCCAGCTGTAAAATACCTCTAAAGTCCCAAAACGCAAAAACCACAAAATTTTTTATATGTTTGGATATACCACGAAGGCCTGAGCCCTAAGAGTTATGCCCCACTTACGTTAAACCATGGTTGACCTTTTTGGTGCCCCATTCTACCCGTTCTTCTAGAAACCACACATTGTCCGACTCTTGATCTTCCACCAGTCTGCGGTCTGAATTCGTGGTCCTAACGTGGCTGATTGTTGACAAAATGTTGCTAATAACAGTGAATTAGGGATTATGACACTCGTGTTGGTTCCTCCATACTCGATGTTTGTATTCCGAATTTTTGTATTTTTCGTTACTGTGGTCAGAAAGTACCAGAACTTCTTCAATTAAGTCGCTCAATATTCATATTCTTGCTTGCAATTATTTGGTTTCGTTCACAAAAGTGCATCAAAATACATAAACAAACAGATCTAAGCACTATTTTGCCTGAAAATGCAATCTAAATGCAAGACGAGACCGGGCCGTCAGCGTCGAAAAGTAAACAAAACTACTTCGCTTTCGGTCTCGGATCGCTCTCGGATCGCTCTCGTATCGGTTTCCACGCACAGTACGGTGATGTGTGAACACACGAATCCAATCGTACGGTGCAATTTTACTTCCTGGTGACGGTAGACACTCGACCGACTCTCGGCTCGGACACGTCTCGGAAATGTGTGTCCCAACCTTTAAAGGAATTTAAGAAAAAAAATAGTCCTCGTATATTTAATTAAAATAAATCAATGAAGCATATTGTGTTTAAGCTATATAATTCGCAGAGGATTTGATACATGCAGTTTTTCTCGCAGTAATTTTATTTCGGTTGGTTTCAGAGAGTAAGCTTCTTATATTATTTCCGAATTTGAAAATTGTTTTGATTTCCCTTATTTTCTCAAATATCCTATTTTTGGAAAATTCGTCTGACATACGGAATGAATGAATGAATAAATCTTTTTTCTTTGGTGCTTTAGAAATTGTACCAAGTTTTCAATATAAAAATCTGCATCATATATTTTTCCCACTGCCTATAATATAAATAAAATTTTAAAAAAATGAAAACTGTCTAACATAAATATAAGCTTTAATATTCTAGATCAATAACAATATAGTACACATAAATTCAGGTCAATACACTAATAATTATTAGGGTGAATCGCTTAATATGACCGCATAAAATAAACGAACGAGAAAAACAGCTAAGTAATATATTATTGTCAGTGACAGACGGCACGCGATCAATTCTGGTCGCCTTCCAAATCGGTGGACCGGGAAAAACTAATTAAATAGATTAATAGCCAGTCCCTAACGATCGATATTCAAATAAACGCTGCCATAACGTATGGATTTTGCATCGCCGTCCGACATCAGCCATTGGAAAAATATATGTTAATCAAGATAATTAAAAGAGGATTAAATTGTCGATAACTGCCATTAAAAAGATGTTAAAATACATCAAAGCCAAAGGAATAAAAAATATTAATTTTGATATTTTTCGGGACTTTTATCAATTCAACAATTCTTTGTTTTTTATTTTCATAATCTATTTTCTGTTGATGTAGGAATAGGGTGACAGCAAGTTCTTGGTTGGTTTTAGATACAATTTCACAATTCCCTTATAAACAATTAATAATATGTATGTATATATATATATATATATATATATATATATATATATATATATATAAATCGGTAAATTTCCTTCCCCCGGAACCGTCCTCGTTATGAATCTTTCCTTTTATTAGGAACAGTAAAGTGTGAGCCATTTTTATTGCGCGCCATTTTGTTCCACTGTATCAGAATCGAGGGACACTTGTTTTTTCGGCACGATTTAAAATAAATTAAATTTTTTTGGCTTATTTTTTAAGACCGCCATTTTGTATCGTCAGAAATTAGGTCAATTGAAAAAGAAGATTGCCTGTCTTAAATTTATACCTCAAATTTACCAATTTTTCTCTATATCACACTTAGTTTTTCAGACTGATTTTTTTAAATAATTTATAAGGCCGATATTTTTTCTTGGTACCTTGGATTCATACCAAAATATTACAGCTGGATTCCTTGATGTTTGACACACAGACAAACCGACACACAGACAAAAGGAATTGAGAAAATATATTTTTTGCTATCTAGAGACGCTAAAACGTAAACATATGAAATTTTTTCCACGATTACAAATATTTCATTTAGCCTCCATTTTGAATTCGTACCACAATTTTACCAGTTCATCCCTATACCACAGCCATGTCCAACTCAAAGTCACTGGTGGGCCAAAAGCATGAAGACCATCGACTAGGTGGGTCTTATCTTAAAGAACACAAACTACTGAAAATCTTGAGAAAAATTACTATTATAGGACAAGTCTGTTTATTAAATTTCCAATAAAAAGGACATTACAAAAAACTACAAACATTAAATTTGATTGATATTTGACATCTTTTGTCTTTAATTAAGTTGTCTATTTGTGGCGCGAATTTATCGGCGGAAATAACTTTTAAAACTGCGTCTAAGTGTGCGTCCGTCAATCGCGATCTTGCGGGAGATTTGTTTCCTTTCATCAAAGAAAATAGTTGTTTATACTTATAGGTACTTCCAAACATTGACAAGATTTTACAGGCAAATTTTCTCATTTCTTGGTATTGAACAGGCAAGTAATTATAAAATTCGAATGTACCAACACTTTCAAATTTTTGTTTTAAATGGGTCTGACACTGAATCTCAATTACTTCCATTTGCAAGTGAGGGGGAACTTTATCAATATCGATAGTGAAAAGACCAGTAAATAGAGCTTTCTTGGGTCTTAAAATCCTGAAAACGATTCTTAAATTCTGCCAGAAGGCTTCTCATTTATCTCTGAATATATTTTGTATGATATTGGGACACTTGTGCTTTCCTGATATGCCTTACAAGTTAGAAAATGTGACAGATTATCCTCTGCTAACTGTTTTTCCTACAACATCATCTTACACTTGAAAGCTTTCACAGGATCATGCATATCTGTAATAACTTGACGTGGTCCTTGCAATTTCGTGTTTAAGTCCGACAAGTGTTTTGTGATATCTGCCATAAATGAAAGATCTTGTAAAAAAGGGTTCTCCTTTTGTTTCCATGAAAACGCGTATTTCTTCTTTGAGTTTCCAAAACCGGTCGAGTACCATAGAACACGCAAGCCATCGCACCTCTGCATAATATGGTTAACCAGTGTACTCACTTTCCAAATCACGTAAAAATACAGAAAACTGTCGCTGATTAAGGCCTCGTGACCTAAAGAATTTTATAATTTGTTTCACTGACTTTTAAACACTTTCCAACTTGATCACTTTTGAGATCACATACATCCGTACTTTCGTCACAGTCAACAGAAAATGCAATGAAAGAGTCTGATTTTGTTTTTATCTGATCACTTTTATTGGCAGCCAACTCAGTAACTCTTTCAGCGACAGTATTCCGGGTCAAAGATATATTTTGAAATGCCTTCAAGCTCCCGGGACTTACAATTTCCGCGGCCCTTACAAGGCACTCTTTTATAAATTCACCTTCAATGAATGGTTTTGAGTGTTTCGCGATCAACTCCGACAGTACGTAGCTCGCTTGAAGGACAGATTCATTTTCTTGCTTTGGACGTGTAAACATAAGCTGCTGATCTTTCAACCGTGATTATAACTTATTTAACTTTTTGTTTCTGACCATGCCTGTATACTTGTCAAACATAGTTTTATGAATATCATAGTGACGTTTTATATTATATAATTTGGGACACCGACTGTACTATTACAAATCAAACAAATAATTTTTTCTTTCACTTCACAGCAAAAAAACTATAATTCCCACTTCTCTTGAAAGATACGATGCTCATCTACAAGTTTCCTCTTACTTCCACTTGGTTTTGAAAGAGATATGTTAAAAACTGTATCCGAAATAAATTATAATAAGTGCGCAACCCAACTCGAAGAAACTCTATCGCAACTGGCTCATAACTGACTAAACACTGAACGACTGAACTCAATCGAACACGGCTTATATACGGATTGTGATTTCTCGAGTTCTTTTCAGAATGTTCAGATAGCGTCATTTATGTTTTTGCGCGATAGAATTTCATGAAACAAGCCAGATAACGTTTGGCTTTAGGTTTTAGGTTGAGTATGTGTAGTTCATCCTCCTAAACATAGATGACGGCACTATCTACAATTGCACATTTTATTATACCTGTTTTCTTCCCACCATGATTATACCAATCGTTGTTGCAGCGGCGCGCGCTTTCAAAAACGGTTTTCAACTTGTTCGCGGACCGCATTATCTGGCTGTTTTCAAAAGTGATTTGGGCCGTAGAAAAATATTCACTGGGCAGCATGCGGCCCGCGAGCCGCATGTTTGACATGGCTGCTATACCACAATCAATTCTGACCCAAAATTTGAAATCAATCTATTTAGTAGTTTTTCATGCTAAAGTTTTAAATATTTTGTTAAGCCGCCATTTTGGTTCGCCATCTTGGATTCGTACCAAAATTGTACCTACTAGTTAATCAGTACTTAATACTTGATTTTTGTGCAAAATTTGAGGTAAATTAGTTCTGAAGTTTTTCAACATTTGACTAGACCGCCATTTTGTGTCATTTGAAGTCAACTGGTAAGTAGTTTTTTAGCTATGCCACGAACAGACAGACCGACAGAATTGAGAAAACATGTTTTCCGGCATCTAGAGACCTAAGATCTAAAAAATCTCGTAGGGTGATTTTTCCACGATTACAATGATTTTAATTAAAAATGGGGTTTGTTAATTTTTTGGCTATATTTTATTATCAATTGTTCCTTTTTCGATTGTTTGTATTTTATTATTTAATTTGATTATAAAATAAATATTTAAAATGTTTGAATTTTTTAACTAATTTTTAATTTAATTCTATAATTAATTTTTAACATCATTTTAGAGAGAATAAAAAATACACTTTAAATAATAAAATATTGAAATGATTTGCAGTTTTCAGCCGTTTTATTAGATGAAAAAACTTAACTTTGGTATGTTTAATATTGTTGACTAGAAGTATATTCTACAAATTTCCATCCAAATTCATTAAAGTCTAGTAATATTATGACAAAAATTCTATTAATCCTCGATGTCACGTTTTTGTTGTTTTTTAGGTTATATATTTGGACAGAGATGTCTAAAATCAGCTTATTTTTATCCACATAAAGAAATTGCTTTTTTTCTAGCCGATCGAATCAATATGCCTAAGTCGCTATACTAATAGTTTTGTAAAACAATGCAATACTGATACTTGGGATTACCTTCCCCTGTGATGACCCGCGAATGTTTATAGAAAAAAAAATAAGGAAAAAATTAGTGTCTTTTTCAGGCAAATTTCCATTAGATTGGTTTTGCTATAAACAATATTATGCAAAGTGATTTATTTTGAAGTTTTGTTCTGTTTTAACCTTGGAGAAAAAGTCAGAAGGTCAAAAAATGTAAAAAAGAAATCTTAAATACATATATATATACTTAGAAACTAGACAATACAAAATAAGATATATTTACGTAAATTCCTGGACAATTTTTAAGTCACTATGAGTACCATTTACCTGCACGGTCTGCTTTCTGCCAGACAATTATGATCTTAGAAGATCTAAAGGTTTACCCCCTTACACCACATCTAAACAGTTTTGATAGCAAGAGCTTATGATCTACTACATCAAAAGCACGCGAAAAGTCAATAAACATACCCAGTACCAATAATCTTCTATCTAGGGACTCGACTATGGCACGCTGAAACTGACACAGTGCTGTCTCTGTACCTTTATTCATAGTAAAACCATGCTGATGTGATGACAATAGATTATTTGTACAAAAAAATTAAACCAGCTGATCCTTAATACCAAATTTTGGATATGCTAGATAACAGACTTATGCCACGATAATTCTCAACATTATTATGGTCCTCCTTTTTATGTAAAGGTAGAACAGCAGGTATAAACTATCAGGAAAAACATTCTGATCAATGCATAAATTGATTAAATAGGCTAATATATCGGCTAAATAAAATTTACACTTTTTCAGGTATTAGAATTCTTAAGACTATTAATGATAACTATAGCATCAGTGCCACAAACAGGTTTCATGAAGAAAGTTTTGGGAAAAAGAGGTATATTTTCATCAAGAAATTCAAAATCTACAGCAGCATTGACCTCAAGTAAAGCGAATTACGTATTAAAAATTTCCGCCAATTCTTCATTAGAAAGCTCGTTTCCTTTTAGCGTTATTTTAATATTATTCTGTTTATCTGTATGTTGAATACTTTTTATGCATTACCACTTTGCTTTTGAGTGATTTGCCGCCTTTAGGATTTTAAGATCGTTTTTATTTTGTATAAATAGGTTTAATTTTTCCGTATAAATATAACATCTATTTGTTTTTGAAATTACTATAATTATTCCTGCAATTATATATTAATTGTATTAACATGTTTTTTTTTATTTGCAGGTAAGCGATGTAAAGGCGATCTTATCTATTATGGACAGGTAAATATATTGACCACCCAATTTTAAAATATTTATCCTTTTGTATTGATATATCTCTTCATATTTCTCAAGCCTTAATGTCCGGAAATATTTTAAACATTCTGCCTGATTTCCAAATGCTAGAAGTTTTTTATTATAAAAACCGGTACAAAATTAAACAATGTTTGCAAAATTAGAGATGTGACCTCTTCAAACAAAAACCTTACAGGACAACTTTTTTCATTAAGGTAACTTAGTTGGCCTACAAAGTTGGACCCTAAGCTTTATGCATTTAAGCGAAATTTTAAGGAGAAAAGTTCTTTATAGTAACAGGTAGGGCTGCAGCTTTATTTTGCAACTACTTAAGATTTCTTGAAGGAGCGAAATAAGCTTGAAGGACTTAGCGAATGAATATAAAAAAAATGTTTGCAAAATCTTTGTTTTCCTTTATAAGGAGACATTTTTAAAATAAATCGCTTTATTAAAATTAAATAAGAGACTAAAATGATAACATTACATTTAATATAAATGAGGCCTTCTTTCTAATATAGTTCGTTTTAGGGTTGACATATGATCTGGGATAAGGGTTTCAACCAAAAAAAAAACAATTGCAGTAATATAATAAAAATAATAATAGTAATATTAATAATTATTATTAACAGTAAGAATTATAATTAAATATGTCAAAAAATCACCTATAGACTAGATAATAATTATTCATATTACTTGCTTATTTACGCAGTAATGACTCTGCAATAATACACAAAAAGGGTGTCTCTGTATCTGACATATTTTTTATAAAGTTGTTAAGGCTGTTTTTTTGCAAAACAGTTTCTTACACGCATATCGGCAAAAAAATGCTTTTACCCTAAATTGTTCAAAATAGTATGTTAGTTAGTTTTATTTTTCTGTATATATAAGTTTGTTGAGTCTTGTTTGTTTTTATTCAGAGTAACTAATGTTTTACCATGCCTATTCAACCAATAACAGATGTAAGAGAATATCGACTAATTCGATTTTAAAGTCTTACTTACCACTAACGAAACTATGCCAAGCAGTAGTAGGTTCCGTTTAAGTGTGGATTATAAAAAAGTATGCATTCTCTATGTGCTGCTCCATTTATGTGTTACAGCAGAATTTTTTTCTTTACCTGAAATTTTCCTCGTTATGAATCTGCTTTTATTAGGAATAGTGAAGTGTGACCTAATTTAGTTCAGTGCAGAGTCGTTTAGTAACACCTATACTGTCTTTTCAAACATATTTACTGGGCGCCATTTTGTCCCATTATATCGGATTCCTACCAATATTTTACTAATTTCTACCTATGGCACACTTGATTTTTGAGCATTGACGCACACCGAAATTTTGTTACGTCATGTTGAATTCGTACCAGTTTATCACATTTAATTTTTTAAGGTTTTTTAGTTGGTTTTTTTAAAAAATGTATTTGGTCGCGATTTTGAATTCATTCCACAACTTTACCAGTTTATCTCTATATCACACTTTGTGCTTGCGCAACATTTGAAATGAATCTAATAACTAGCTTTTTCAGAATGTTTCCAATATTTCGTTACGCGGCCATTTTGTTTTGCTATCTTGGACTCATACCAAAATGTTAGTAATTCATTCCTATGTAACACCCTTTGACAATACAAGTAATATAAATTTCCTCAAGTTTTTTATCGTTTTTATTACAGAAGACTCTGAATTTTTTCTCTTAGGTTGCTCAAGATATTGGCATCTATTTTTTTGCAGCTTATATTTTAAAGTTCCTTATAAAAAGTAATCCAAGTGGGTAAGATCATGATGGATGATGTTCTAAGTCACGGTGGAGAGGCTTAGGATATATATATTTTGGCAATTTTTGTATTTAAATGCATATTTTGCAGTTATTACAGGAAAAATGCATATATTCTAATTTTTCTGGATATATTTTTATTTCCCAAAACAAATTTGATGTATTTCAAATATAATCCTTAATAATAAATAAAATAATACAAAATGTCTAGTTGCTGGCAGGCCATCCTTTCTTAAAATTGTTATAGGTACCCAATAAAACATCCGTGCTTTAAAAACTATGGACTTACCACCGATTTACAATCATAAATACGCACGTTTTATAAATGTTAGAAATTATAATATATTTTTCAATTCAGTTTACACATTGTGTCGTGAACATTGTCCAATATGCCGAAATAAAAGCGTTCATTAAGTACGGTATTAAATCAATTCGTGAAAGATTTTCCTGATTTTACGACTGACGGTTTTGTGATGTTTTGTAAATATTATGATGTTCCTGTTAACGCGAACAAGAAATTCCAAGTGATACAACACATAGGAACTACAAAGCATCAGATCCAAAAAAGTAAAAAGTGTACTCAGAAACAAGTTTTAATCACCACAGCATTTTCACCAGGACCGGGACCCAAACGATCAAAGTTCAATGAGGATTTGTGCAAGGCGATTATCAGTGCGGATATTGTACGGAATAAATTAAGTAATCCTGCTCTAAAGTCATTTTTAGAGCAGTACACAAAGACATCAATTCCACATGAATCCACGTTAAGGAAAAACTATGTTCCAGATTTGTACAATAAGACAGTTACGGAGCTGCGGGAAAAAGTAGAAGATAAAAGTATATGGGTGTGTGTCACTAGATGAAACAGCTGATGTGGAACAGATTTTTTTTGGTGTTGCAGAAAGGGATAAATCATTTTTTTTGGTGTGTTGACAAAGTAAATCATTCGACTGGATTTTTCAACGACTTTCTCACTCTTTTATGGCCCCGTGGTATTAAATATGATAGAGTGTTAGTGGCAATTACAGATGCTGCTCCATACATGTGTAAAGCAATGAGTGGTCTACAAATATTGTACCCTAAAACGATACATGCCACATGTCTTGCCCATGGACTTCATCGAGTTGTAGAACAGGTTCGTGCTTTTTATCCACGAGTGAACGATCTGATTTCCTTGGTGAAGAAAGTATTCCTAAAAGCTCCGACTCGAGTAGAAAAATTTAGGGAAACTGCAGGAAACATCCCCCTGCCCCATCACCAATTGTAACTAGATGGGGAACTTGGATAAACACTGCCATTGATTACGCAGAACATTTCGAGGCAATAAAAAACATAGTCAACCAATTTAATGCAGAATATTCACATTGCATACAAGAAGCATAAAACGTTTTGCGCAAAGAAGATGTACGTAAGGATTTAATTTACATTAAAAACAATCTTTCTTGCTTTTCTGATGCTATAAAAAAATTGGATATGAAAGGATGTAGAAATGAAATGAAAGCGTATAAATGATAGAAAAAGTGAGTGAAACTATAACTAACACTAAAAATAATGTAATTTCTCAAAAATTACATACGGTTTTACAATGAAAAATATTAGTGCAGTTTTGGACAATAAAGAAACATTGAATCCAGATAATGAAGTGATTTGAATTTGTTTGAATATGTTCCAGTTCTATCTTGTGATGTTGGACGAGTATTTTCTGAGTATAAAGTACTATTGTCAGATAATGGAATAAAATTTGAATTTGATAGTTTGTTAAATCATATAGTTATAAAATTTAACCGCAACTTATTGAATAGCGTAAACAATAAATTTTAAACAGGTTTATTCTTTAGTTAGTTTGTTTAGTTAGCTATATATTTAAATTTTATTTAAAAAAATACTTTTATTATTTAGTTGTATTAATATAATAATTACTGGTAAAAATAGCGTCTTAAAGATAACTTGAAATGTAAATAATATAATATTTTAATTGCTATACTTTTGCTTTATTTCTGTTTTTTGATCCGGTAATAAATGCATTTTAAGTGCATATTTTCCCGTGTTTCGGAGCATATTTACATGCATATTTTTAGATTTTTAAACGCATAATTATCCTAAGCCTAATTATCAGTTTATAAATAACAATTTTGTAGAATTGATTAGGCCCAATGGAAAGGATCCCTGACCCCGAAGAGTCCTGATCTTAGCACCTTGAGTTATTTTTTATAGGAACCTTAAAATATAAAGTATATACAAATTAATCTTGAGCGATTTAAACAAAAAATAACTCAAGAAATTCAGTTTTTTAATCAGAATGGTTGTGTATCAAAAGCGCTCAAAATCTTGTGGAAAATTACAGTCATAAATTGCTCAGAAAAGGTGTAAAACTTGCTTTAGGTTTATTTAATATTTTACAGTTGTTTATTCTTTTGTGATTTCGTTTAAAAATTTTAAATGATTTAGGTTTTCTTATAATATCATAATTAATAACTGTAGATTTAAACAACATTTAATACAAATTTGTTCTAAAAATATTTTCACTATAGTTTCCTATGAGTCCAACGTTAAGCCGAATATCTGAATTAATGTAATGGTCACAAATCAAATTTAAAATTGCCTTACGTGCAGCTAGTTACAAATATTCAAAGTTTTCATCATTTACTGATTCTAGTTAATAAAACTGTTATTATAATAGTAGTCAAGGGTGAATAAAGTATTATATTACTATTATTTTGTAAATATTTTTAAATTACACGATTTAAAAGCTTTGTTATGAAAAAATATGTTACTTGCTGAAGATAATCATAAATAAGTATATTATGGCGTAACTCTTTTATTTTTGATTTTACTGCAATGATTTTTTCCCTGGCAGATAGACCAATTCATTAAGATTGCACTGCAGTTTGTCACGATGAAATTTTGGTTGGTTGAATGTTCATATACCAGGGTAAGTCAAAATGATGTTTTTAGTCGTAAGTTTAACACACCTTGTGAAAATAACACGTCAACCAACTTTGTTTCAGCATAATTTACTATAAAGCTGGATATGTTCCGAGTATTCTGTTTTTTAAATCATCTATCTATCTCATCTCTTTCACGAGCTACATATTTTTAAATAAAACGCTGCATTTGAAAACATTTTTACTTCAAACAATAAAGCATACTAAAAATGAAAGTAAACGCTAATAATAGGAGTGTCCACAATTACAGCCTGCATTCTTCGTGGTATCGAATGAGTTAGGAACAGCTTGATATTCTTCATTTAATGTTAACCTGAGGTTGTAAGCTGGATGAGGCGATGAACAACGCGACTTTTTAAGTCATTCCAAAAAATTTCAATCGGGTTAAGATCTGGGCTGCAGGGCGGCCATTCCAACCTTCGAATTCCAACTTCATTCAAAAAGTCATTGACTACTTGCGCAACATGCAGTCTGGCATTGTCTTGCATAAGTATAAACTATTCTTCAACGACAGGGTGATATGGAATAACAGGGTCCTGTGGTATATTTTCAATACGTCTGTGGGCATTTAGGGATTCATTTTCTACAAATATTAGGTTTGTACATCTTTCTATACAAATTCCCGCCTAAATCATCATCAGATGCGCCATGGAATGAGAGTGGCTTCGATATTGACCAGACGGAAAACCCTTCTTTACGTCTTCGGTAAACCCGCTCACGACCATCTGGCGATCGAAGACAAAGTCTTGATTCATCCGTTTCGCCAGTCTTGTTCTGTCCAGCTAACATGCAACTTGCAAATCTTAGTCGATCCTGACGTTGGCGAGGCAACAATTAAAGCCCTACTACAGCAGGTCTGCGGAAATTAAGCCCAACTTCCTTTAACCGTCTTCTTATGGTTACTTCACTTACGTTTTTCCACATACTTGCTGTAGATTATGTTTAAGCGAACTGGCAGAATATGAAAGGGCTGTCAGCTAAGGTGATTTTTTTCTTCCGGGTCCTGGCCTTCTGGTATATTTTCCCGTCTCGAGATATTTATTAAGGATCTTGTACCATTGCAGCGGAATTCGAAAGGACGGGCAACATAACTTTTATTACAACCATCTTTCTACCCACGCCTGCATATTGACAAAATAATCTAATAAAGTAACGACTAGCTAACTTGATTATTTTACGCTGATTATTATTACTGATATTGAAAAAAATGCCGCATTTTATTTAAAAATGCATAGCTTGTAAAATAAACAAGATAAATAGAAGATTTAAAAACCAAATGCTCGGAACACATCCAGCTTTATCGTAAACCATTTGGGAACAAGTTTATTTGGCATGTTATTTTCACAGGGAGTTTAAAACTTATGACTGAAAAAACCATTTTAACTTACCCTGGTATATATGTATATTTCATCATGACAAACTGTAGCGCAATTTTAATGAATTGGTGTATATCAGCTACCGAAAAAATATTGCAATAAAATAAGAAATAAAAAAGTTTGTCATATTAGAATTGTTTAAAGAATTTAGATGTCACAAATAACAAAATAAATAAATACTTTAAGAGAAACAAAGAAATATTTATCTTTAAAATGTTCTCCTATATATTATTATGTTCCAGATAAGGGGATAGGGCACCTTATTTTAGACACCCTGTACATATTTGGCTTCTCCTCAGTTTCGCGCAAGTTCCTTTACATATTTTAATACCATTTAAATTTGCATTTAAACCTTGTACGATAGAGAAACCGGCGCCTTTTCGTGACTCTTTGCTATGCAGAAAGGTCACGTGACCGAGAGGAGTTCTTTTAAGATACCTGACTAAAAGAAACTTCTTAATATTCTGACGCTTCGGGCACGTAGCGTGTTTTATGACATTTTTATATCATGCCTGGCGAAAGTACATTTGCTCTGAAAGATAGTAACTCTCATTTTTCCTTTAGAGATACATCAAGCGCTGGTCGAGGCCGACACGTAAAACATACATTCAGTGGTTTAGAGGCCTTAACGACATCGTTGGCAGATACAAGAATAAGAACCATAACTATCTAATAAATAATGACATAAGTGATAATATACAGGGCTTATCAAACTGTATAACAAAATAATATTTAGAGAGCGACTAAAGATATTTTGAACAAGCTTTCGACAAACATATTTTTGACCTTAAGTTCCTTTGGTATTTCTAAAATCACTTGTCTCTTATTATAGTTGGCATTATTTACTTATCGAAACCGTTATAACTAATGAAATTTGTTTTTGGATAAGCACTGATTGATCAGTGAGTTTCCCTAAAAGATGCTGGACTGTATATTGAGCCAAATGGGTTATATTGTCTATATTTTGGGATAGTTGTAAGTCAGACAACTTAATTGATACAAAATGTCAAACAATAAAGAATAAGCGTATCCCCTTTTCTTGCAGATCTGTTCATGGACAATCTTCATATTCTTAATAATACAGAAATAACACACTACTATAGATACGTTGATGATTGTTTTCTATTGATAGAGGGTAATTCTGACTCTGCTAATCAAGATTAATCATATACATAGTAACATCGAATTTGCACTAGAAACTCTACATAATGACACTGAATTTCTTAGATCTCGCCATTTATAGATCAGGTACGGACCTCAAATTCAAAATTTCAATATCAACATAAGATGGCTGCTTTTAATTCTTGTTATTTATCGGCTTTTGAATGTCCCTATGTCAGAATGACTGACTATAGGGAAGAAATTACCATTTTAAAGCAGATTGCTTATAGCAATGGATATGATCCAAAATTAATAGTAACAGAACAAATTTCAAAAATGTTCAAATCTTTTTGAAATAATATTAAAATATCTCGTAAAATTAAAAGCAATCTTGGAAAGTCTTCGAATCGTAGCAAAGACAAAATAAATAAACTCAACAAAAGTGGAGTTTATAAGCTTAATTGTGACGCTACTTACTTAGGTAAAACTTGAAGACCTCTTTCAGTTCGCATTAATGAACATGTTAACAACCCTAATAAGTCACCCTTTGGCAGTCACATTCAGTCTAGTTAAAACACTTTATGAGACTTGATTTTCTTGAAGATCTTGAGACCAATAATGAACTTAAACAAAACCCAAATTGTCTCAATTCACAAATCAACCTCAAGAGAACTTTAATACCTATTTACAGAAGATTATTTTCTACTTAGTATCGCTTGCTGAAATTCTGAAATTTTCACCCCGTCACTCTTCGGGAAAACTTGTCAACCATCTACCTTATTTCTTTTCCTACCCAGAAGTCCCCCCCCCTATTTCAAAAAAGTGTTTATCAATCTTTCTACTCAAAAAATAAATGCAATATCAGGTTTATGATATTTCTACTTGGTTTTGAAAACTTATTGGTACAATAATATCAATCTTTTGTTTAACAGCTAATGAAAATATTTTTTACCATTCGCATGTCTTAACTTATCATTACTACGAAAACATTTGTTAATAATAGTTAGTTTTTACAAAGATTACTGAACTCCCCCCCCCCCCCGAGATCTTTTTTATTTAAAGATTATTATATTTAGTTATAGTTATTGACCACAGGTTGTCCTTGTGTGGAAGGTCAGTTAACTTCACACACCACTACACTTTTTTGCCAGTAATTTTTAAACCTTTTGATCACAATCTACCAGCCAAAATTGTTTCAAAATATTTTATTGACCTTTACTAATATATATAGACATACATTTCTGTTCATTTAGTTCCCTTGTTTACCTTTCCACAGGACTTGCTTTGCTTTCTCGTAGATTTAGTTTTATTTGAACATTACGAAAGCGTAGAAGGGCCACAATTTTTTTATTTTTATTTTTGTAACAAATTCCGACTTCTATCTCGGAATTCCGACTTCTAGCTCGGAATTCCGACTTCTATCTCGCAATTCCGACTTCTAACTCGGAATTCCGACTTCTATCTCGGAATGCGTTGTAATTAATACACGACTGCTTATAAGCGCAATCACTTTTTTATATTCTTTTAACGTCAAATGAAGCGTTCATTCTAAATGAAATTAATATTTTAATTATAGGGATCAGGATGAAGCTAAGTAAAACTACAAGAAATTTATTAACTGTGCATATTATTAATTATAAAAGTCCAAATTAAAAAATAACGACTGGGTCGGTTCCGATGGCTTGAATATGGTTGACATGAAAAATAAAATCTTGTACTTTGCTTTATCTTTTTTATAGATAGTAGAAATAATAAAATGCCATTTAGTAAGAACATCTTACACAAAAGATGCAATAGCATGGAGGGGGCACGCTTTTTAGATATATTATATATATATATATATATATATATATATATATATATATATATATATATATATATATATATATATATATATATATATATATATATATATATATATATTCAGATTTTAATATATGCACTGTAGTGTGGGGACAAATGTCTCCTCGCTCTTCATCAAGGCTTATCGTCATTTACTCCCAAGTATTGTACTTTCCTTTTCCCAATTTACCAACTATTTACTATTATACACAAAAATTAAATATAATTATTGTTGTTTTTCTTTGAGGAGAAAAGAAATATATTTGTTTAAAAAAATGTCTTTTTTTGAGTAAATAACTAGCACCTAGGAAAGTTTTATGCTTCCTCTATTAAAGTAACTTATTTTTCGTTAATCTATTATTCATTAATCTTTATTTTTCAATTCGGTTATTATTCATTCAGATTAAATTTCATCAAAGTATAAGGGATTTTAGGTTGACTTTCTAACTAATCAGTTACATTCTATGTATGATACAAAACATAATAACTAAAATAAAGTCAGAAAAACCTATTTTTTCTGATACCTGTTAATTAAAATAATACTCGAGTAAATTTACTTATTTTAAAACGCTTTTATTAGTTTCATTTGGTTTTCACCCACTTTATAATGCCAGATTACAATCGATGACCATGCAATGATTTGATAAGTTTGTCCCATTATCCTGAACAGGATCGTCAGGATAAAAAAAGTTCATCTTGGAGAGGGACCCTGGGAAATGGCTACCATATAAAAGGAAGGCAGCAGGCGCGCAAATTACCAATTTTCAGCATGGGGAGGTAGCGAAGAAGAATAAATTATAGTTTAACAAAACTAAAAAACAAGCTCTAATAGTAAACGGAACTAAAAAGAAAAAAAAATATAGTTTAAAAAACTAAAAAACACGCTTTAATAGTAAATTGGACTAAAAAGAAAAAAAATAACTTTTGTAAAAAAACGTAGGGTGCCTTTATGCCATATATTCATACTGACTTTACTTTCCGCAATTATACCCATAAAATATTTATAATAACTGATATCAGATCCACGCTGTTTTCACAATGACATTAATTTTCTTGTTAATCACTTTATTCTCGTCCAAAGGGTTTTTTTTTTAGTTCAGTTTACTATTAAAGCGTGTTTTTCGGTTTTTTAAAGTATAATTTATTAGAATTCCTACATAAATGAAGACATTGATATTTTATGCAGTTTGAAAACAGAAATCTGTGACATGATTTTAGCAAAAAAAAATTGTTAGCAAATCACATCCTCATAAACCAAGTTTCCGTTGTAGGTCTTATTTCTAACTTTGTGGAAGGACATCAATCTATCAAAACAGACTACAGGAACACAGTGAAAAGTTATTTATAATTTTGATTGTTCAAGCATCTTATTTTCTTTCTTTTAGCTTTATCTATTCGGTAAACCTCTTTACAAATAAAGCGCATTGTACCTTGTCAGTAGCAAGGTACAACTCAATGATCGTATTTGTAAATATTTTTCGTGTTGATCACACCCAAAAAAAGGAATAGGTATTTCTTTTAATTTGTCCGAAATATTAAAATATGTACCTTGATATACGTGGTTTGCTGACAAAATGTCTAATACAATAGACTTCATTACTGATTGTAGACTCTTTGACTAACATTCCCAGTCATTTACATTTTTTATAATTTATTAAGTTTCATTACTAGTTTTGGATCTTTTTCTACTTGTCATAAAAGTTTGTAATAGACACATCATTAATATATTGGAATGACTCGGCAACTCGCAATTATTATTAGACCTATTGGCAACAACTTCCAACTAATATTTTGACTACCTAGTTTTGTCCGGGACCTGGGACATAATATGAAAATATGACCTTTCTCATTCAATAAAATTTGTTTCAGTTTTCTAATCCTGCCACTTTTATTCATAGAGTTGTTATTTCTAGACACATTGGTAATTAAATTAATTGAATTTTTCCTACTTTATTAAAATTAATTTGAATTTTCTACCCTTTCCGAAACCCGCTGCTACACTAATTCATAATATATATTATTTCCAGACATCGGGGTAATAGCCCCCTATAAATATTTTGACTTGCACTACCATCCGAGGGAGTCTACTTGGGGTAAAATATACTTTTTTTCTGATTTATTAAAATTTATTTAAGTTATCTAATCCTTAGCGATTCGCTGCACTTTTTATTTATACTTGATATTATTTATAGATATGTTGGTAAAAGCATCCTATAAATAGTTTGGCTTATATTGCCGTCCATAGTGTCTCCACAAATGATAGAATTTAATATTTTATTGGTTTTTTCCTCATTTGTTAAAATTTCTTTGTCTTCTACACCTTCAGGGGTTAGATTTTATCATACTAGATGCTATTTCTAGACATTTTCAGCAATTAATATTTTACACAAGTCATCAATGTCTTTATAACAAGGATAATTTTATTATTAAATGTGCAGTCACTGGACAACGCATCCAAAGCAAAAATTGGAACATTTATGTGAAAACACTACTAGAAGTCGAAATTCCGAGTTAGAAGTCGTAATTCCGAGATAGAAGTCGGAATTCCGAGTTACAAGTCAGAGTTCCGAGATAGAAGTTGAAATTCTGAGATAGAAGTCGGAACTCCGAGTTACAAGTCAGAATTCCGAGTTACAAGTCGGAATTCCGAGATAGAAGTCGGAATTCCGAGATAGAAGTCGGAATTTCGAGTTAGAAGTCGGAATTTCTTACAAAAATAAAAATAAAAAAATTGTGGCCCTTCTACGCTTTCGTAGAACATCACTTGAAATTTGTGCAAGGGTTTGTAACAATGTATTTGTTTTTCTCAATACTCGCTAATGGTTTAAAAGCTACTTTTTATTGTTACATTTATCTGCGCTCTCAATTTACTCACATAGTCTTGTTTCTTGTTTTGATCCAAACCCGTTATTAGTGTCTAAGTCAGTAAAATACATCTATTAGTCCTAATTTCATATCATATCCAAATATTTATGTTGCTTCTTAAAATTGCTATGGTCTGTTGACATTACACAGGTTTTTTTTTATTACTTAAGAGGACTCTTCCGGCCAAGGTTGCGAAGTCAGTCTTCGGCGGCTTGGCTTTGAACAGTTTCTCTCACTATGACGTCACATCGGGATTTCCAATCATATTTGTAATCAATTCCTATAGGTTTTCCCGTTTTGTACATTTTTTTCTATATTTTAATTGCTGTTCTGTTTATAATCATCAAGATAACTTGTCAAATTTTAGTAATTCGTCTATTATACTTAAGGATCTCAATATTATCATAATTTTTTCTTTACAGTTGTAGTTGTTTTAATTCCATATAAATTTGACAACCCCGTTGACTGTCAATTTTCTTTTTGCTTTTTGTTAAAGAGATTCTCTCATTTCATCATACCTACAAGAACGATGGCTGCTTTTTTAGCAATAAATCTCACTCACTCACGTTATACAGTTGCTGTTGTCTGTCCATACTGAATGTCTGGTTTGTCTTGTTATTGCTGTAAAAATAATGTCATCGTCTTCCTTAGGTTTCAAATGGACATGTATATACTTTTGTGTGTTGACATAAATCCCATATTTAAGAATAGCCCTGAAGAAGACTAAGTATATAGTCGAAACGTCGGCTCTTTTTTAAGAAAAAGGGATTTTTATTTCTGTCCTAAACTCGTTACACTTCTATTCTTAGTAAGTATATCGTTTGATTCAACCTTTTTCTTTTCTTTTCGGCTTTCTGGCCTTGTTCTCCTTCTTCATAATTGAAGGGTTTTATTACTCGATGTACTTATTTGTAGGTAGCATCGATGATGACTGGTTAGTCGAAAGCGCTCTGCTATGATTTTGGAGTTTGGATATTATACACTTTATACAGCCCTCTTTGTTTCATTATTTTGCACGTGTACACAGCCCTTTAAGTTTTCAATAAAGAATATGTGTTCTTTAAATTATGAGGACTTTAGATAACTTAGTATATAGATAGTGAAAATACCTAAAGAGTGAATAAAACTATACCCAGATTTTGAATACATCCTTTTTATTCGGAGGTTTTACGTAATTTTGCTCACAGTGATAATAAAGTTGGTTGCCGAAACGTAAAATCAAGGTAATGAATGAATGGGATGGTTGGGTAAGAAAACATGTCTCTTTAAGTACTCTCTTTACTAAACTCAAGTGTCAAATTGTAAATGACTAACCATACTCTATACTTTACGTGTTATACAAACATGTTGGTCTTTATTATGCTGTTATTTTTATATTACTGTAAATATTGGTTATTAACAATTAGTAAAGTTAATTGGTAATTCGTATACTTCTTAGTTGTGACACGTATTTCATTGTGAATAGTATTATGTATTATTTTAATAATAGGTCCTCGATACATAAAGGTGTTACAGTCATTCGGGGTATCTTTGAACCACTAAGCACGTATTTTAGTTTATTTTGTAGTTAATTTAGGCTGGCAGCTGCATTTTTAAATTAAATGGTGGTAGGAAATAACCAAGTAAACTAAATTTCAAACATGATATACATATATTTCACCTGTAAAGGACTTTTTTTATTTTTTTTTAAGGGTGGGCCAAAGTTGCACTCTAAGATCGGGTAACATTGTCCCACACTTTAAAGATCGATTCAAACTAGTATATTTTAGATGATTTTGTTATTAGGCTAACTTTGTTCCACTACTAAGTGATAGGGAAAATATATAAGTTAAATAAAACGATTTATTTCCTATAAAACTTAACATTTTATGCCGTATTATTACTTATGTAATAATGGATATAAATAGTCCCCTAAATTTTAAAACTTTTTTTTGGCTTTTGGGTAGTTATTAAATAAAACAAAATTTCCAAATATATCAAGTTTTATTATACAAAAATAGTACATAAGTGAAACAAGCTCGAACACTATAAAAAATACAAATATAGCCTATAACTACATTTTATATATTAGCCCATTTTTCTAAAAGAAAGGCGTCATTTACGTTATAGGTTCCTCTGTTAGTATGGGGGTGATATATCATGACTCTCAATTATTTTTACGACGTCTCTTTCTTCATAAAATATCACGTCTTTTTTTGTGACCACTTTCACTTCTTTCCAAGTCTTTCCATTGCATTCATTTTATAAGTAACGCCACCAGTTTCATTCTCATTTATCTCAGTCACAATTCCTGGATAGTATTTCTTGTCATACTTTACAATCATATACTCCTTCAATTGATATTTTGTTTTTGGGGTTTTTGAACTGGATGTAAGTCAGTCTCCACTACAACATATTCTTCTACAATGGATCCCGAAGGCACCGCTTCATCGAGTGGCATAGGTTCAATTATGACAGGCATTTCCAAATTTTGTTTTTCATTTGTTTCGACTTCTACTACATTCTGCATTTCAGGAATACTATGAGAATTTTTTGATAAAGATAAATCTACACTTGCGCCACTGTCCGAATAAAGATCATATTACTTTTTTTAGAAACTTTTCTTTTCTTTTTCGGTGGATTTTTTTGGGTTGCAAGAGCTAACTTTTTCTTTAATGTATTTTTTTCTTTTTTACTCATTGCTTCTTCCTTGTTCTTAAAATATTCTGCTACTTCTTCCGCCGATATACTCTTACCAGGCAGGACTGGAAGTTGAAATTTTCTGACTTTTTGTGGTGTAGACAGTTCAGATGATTGTAGGTTTTCTAAATAAATTTTAAATTGTTCACCCACAGATTCTTCAACGTTGCTGGGCTTGGTATAATTTGGAAGCTTTAGTAGAACCCTTTCTCTTGAGAGTGGGAATATTCCAGTTGCTTTAAAGCCAGCAATGAGATTATCTGATATTTTATGTTCTATCTGTTTTAAGGTCTCATTTAAAAATTAGGCAATACGATTGTTTGAAAGTGCAACCGCCTTTTTTTCCTTGAGATGATGATCTCCACTACGGCAAAACTGATCGCCAAGCAGCTTTAAGGGGCGAGAAGAAAGCCACATCGTAACTGCTGGAGCAGATGGGTTGAATTCGGGACACACAAACCTAATATTGTTTTGCTCACATAATTTTAGGGTTTTTATAGTTACATGTTAACTAAGGTTATCTTCGATGACAACTTTTTTTCCTTCCTTTTTATTTAATACGGGTATCAGGTGATTCTCAAACCAGTCGTCAAATATTTCTCCATCTATCCATCCACTTTTTGAAACATTAAGCCTGGAACCTGGAGGAGCTTTGTACATCCAGTCGGATCACTTATTTTTACCCTTCAAAATGATGTAAGGTGGCAGCAATTCTCCTGATGCACTACCACAAAACATTACTGTGAAACACGACTTTGTGGAATTTCTTATTATTTCGGGATGTCTGCAGGACCGATGAAATAAAACTTTTTTCTTTTGAGGCTGATCGTGAAAACCAGACTCATCAAAATTAAATATATTTTCAGGGGGTACATCCACCAATTCTTGCTCAAGGTTTTCAAAAAATTTATTTATATTTGCTTCGTCTACTTGAGCTCGTTTTCGGGAAATATTGGCAGCAAAGGTCTGTTTAATTATTTGATGTCTTTCAAGGAATAACTTTCCCCATTCCCATCCTGATTTGTTATTGATAAAAGTTGGTATACTCCGCTCAGTATCATTCAAGTAATTTTTTATTATACAACGGACATCATAAAGAGTAAATGAGAGACGCTGCTGACTGATGGCCAGAATGTGGCTAACAATTATTTCTTCTTCCTCCTTGGTGAGTGCGGTTGGACGTCCTACTTCTTTTTTGTGTTTTCCTTTTAGTTTGTTTTTAAGAGTGGATCGTGGTATGTTATAAACTTTTACAGCCTCTCGTTGACTTAGAACACCAGTTCTTATTTTTCTCAAGGGTTTCTTGAAGCTTCTCGGCTGTATAATTTTTGGTACCATAGCGACGTATTCCAGATAACGTGGTAAGTTTTTTTCGAGGCATTATAGAACCTAAAATAAAAATATATATGCTCAGAATGTCAGAAAAATAACTCAAAATTCAAAGCGGGTAACATTGGCCCGGGACAAAGTTACCCAGAAATTTAAGCTAGGTTGATAACATTTTAAAATATAGCATTATTTATATAAAAACTCAACGATCTTGTTGAAAAAAAGATTACCTATTTTAAAAAAACATCTATGTATATGATTTACATTATTACTTACCCTTTTTTCTGCATAAAGCCACCAAAAAATCAAATTTCATTAAGAGCTTCTTGAACGCGCAAAAATATCCCCACAAATCTAAACGTAAATGACAGAACTTAGTTTTATCTGTTGTATATTAGATGGCAGCACATAGATTAAATTTGTATTTAAAGCTAAAAATGTGGAACTTTGAATGAAAATAAATTAGAGAAACCTTTATTAACAAATATTTGCTTGTCGAGCCAATGATACCCGGATGGGCAAAGTTACCCCTATTAATCGTAAATGAATAACCATTAAAATTTTTAAGAGTTTCGATGATTATTTTACATTTTTATTTTCTTAATTCGAACAAACTATATTTTCCCCTCTAACTGTTGGCGGTCCAATTATGTAAAACAGTATTATCTGAATTACCACCCATTTCCGCCCAATACGCCCCGGAAAACAATTTTGACGTGTGCTCTAGACCGTATCCTGGACAGATCCTGAACACGTGTTGTGCGGCCGTCTGTGGTAGCATTATTGCGACATTGCTAAACATAATTTCAAAACCCTGCTTTGGGATTCATGGCGTCGAGCCGTGTGTGTTGTGTTATTACTTTGAATTTGGACCATTTATTTCGTTTTGTGTTTCATGCCGACTCTACGGTCTGTGACACAGAACCGTTTGGCTGACAGAATGGTCGATGCAGGTGTATTTTTTATTTATCTCTAATATCGATGGCGAACTATCTAGACTTTTTTTTAGTATATAAAAATATTCCGAGGCTTGTACACATCAGGGGCGTGCAGTTCATGGAAGCAAGGGAAGCAGTGCTTCCCCAAAAACAAATACAAAACATCTTCTAAAATGTAATTTTTGAAATAGGAAACCATTAATTTAGTTTATATTAAAAATGCTAAAATATTATCTTAATTATCAAGCCCATAATGAATACGGCCTTGACTCCGACCCAGCCACGATAGAATATCGAATAGAACCTATGCGGGTCGCTAGTTTCTCTGCAGCCAAGTCCTGTATGCTTGATTTCCTGTGAATCGAGCCAGAGGTTACTGAACTTTCCACCGGCTGTTTGCAATTTTTGCATTTCAGTCGCGTGCTTTAAGTGGTGGCGGAAGCTATCGTTGGAGTAGGTTCTTTGTTTGAACGGCTATCCGGGTGTTGTGTGATACGTACGTCGCGTCGTGCAAAGTGCGATATGGAAGACAATAATACGGACGTGGATATGCAAATACCGTCAACTTCGGCTGTCGGTAATAACGTTAAAAATGTCGGAGAATTTAGTAAGAAGAGTGTGTGTGAATGTGTGGTGTGTGTCTTAATAATAAAGGGATTTTCAACATTAAACTTCGCTGATAAGCTTCAAATAATTTCCAAAGGAAGGGCAAAACCGCCTATGAAAAATTTAACCATAAAAATGAAAAACTGTATTAGACATTTTTTTCCGGAAAAACAATACGAACAATTTAAATGGCTAACAGGGTGTGAGAATATAAGTAAATTATTTTGTTGGCCATGTTTACTTTTTGAAAATGAAAAAGGTCTCTGGAATAAAACTGGTTTTTCCGATTTAAACAATTTCCACAAAGCTGTGAAAAGACACATTATGTCCAAAGCGCATTTACAGGCCGTCATAAAAGAAAAAGTCTTCGGCAAAACCGGAATTGAATACGCCCTTAATAAACAGTTGGAAATTAGTCACCGCCAACACAATGAACTAGCCGATAAAAATAGGCAAAGATAAAGAAGACTTATCGATGTTGTTTGTTTTCTCGAACAGCACGAATTGGGATTTAGAGGTCATGACGAAACACGGGTTTCTTCAAATAGAGGAAATTTTCAAGATTTAATTAGTTTAATGGCTAAATATGATGATTGCTTAAAAAATCATTTAGAGCAGTCTAGCGTTTTTAGCGGAACGTCGAATCGAATCCAGAATGATTTCATTTCCGCTGTTGCAACCATTTTTCTAAAAAGAGTTAAGCAGAGCAAGAGCGATTTTTAGGTTTTAAGAATGTGTCCGAAAATCGTAGAGCAGATGCATTATATACCGTAGTTTATAACGTTAGTAAAGAAATTAATGGAGAGAAAAAATTAGTTGCTCAAAGCTATGATGGAGCTGCAGTGATGAAAGGACAATTAGGGGGTCTGCAAGCTAAAGTTCGAGAAACTTTCCCAAGTGCGGTGTTTTTCCATTGTTTTGCTCATAAATTAAATTTAGTTTCATCCCAGTCCATCAATCACATTAAAGAGTGTAAAATATTTTTCGTTACTTTAAGTGGCATGGCTGCTCTTTTCAACAAGCTTTGGACTCCATTGTCCACAAACGATTGCCCAAAGTAGCTCCTACTAGGTGGAACTATAATGGAATACTTGTGTTAACAGTATCTGAAAATCGTGAATCACTGATTGAACTATTTGAGAATATAATAGAAAATAATAAAACGTGGGACTCAGAAGCAATAAATAGTTCGAGGTGGTTTTTGGACTGTTTGAAACGAGATTTTAATTTTAATTATTTTTTGAACATATTTTCAGAAATATTTCCATTCTCGGACAATGTTTTTAATATATTACAAATTAAAACAAATGATATTGCTTTTTGCCTAAAAAAAGTGGATGATTTTAAGTCCATGTTAAGCCAAAAAAGAGATGACTTTGACCTATTTTGGGAGAAAAGGATGACGTTAAATGTAGAGCCACAAGCCAAGCGTCTTCGAACAGACAAGGTGGGAGATGTTCAAACATCATACAGACGCCTCTTTTATGAAATAATCGATCAAATTCAGCAACAAACTATAGATTTAATGGCTTAAATGATTTTAAATTCCTCGAGCTCTGCAATTTTGATGCATTTAAAGGAAAAACTTTTCCAGGAGATGCGTTTAAATCTCTTCTTCTTCATCATGGCCAGTTCTTCGACCGAGTGTTACTGCAATCTGAGCTAAAATTAATTTACGAAACTGATGACATTAGCGCAAAAAATAACGCTAAGGAACTAATGCAATTTTTAAAAGACAAGGATCTGGAAGATGCCTACACTGAAGTATCGGAAATTGTGTGAATTAGTATTGACAATACCTGCCACAAGTTCATCAGTAGAACGCAATTTTTCAACACTTAAACGTATAAAAAATTCGTGAGAAATTCAACGGGCAGAAGAGACTTTCGCATACATCGCTGTTGTCCATTGAAAATAAATTTCTCCAAAATATATCGGAGCATCGACGTTTTTATGATGACGTCATTGACGAATTTGCGAAAGGGGTCGAAGAATCGAATTACATTACAAATAGGTAAATAAGTTTTTAAAAATTGCTTTCTTTTCTTAAAATTTCACCGCACGCCTGGTACACATATTTGGTTGAGAGTATTGTTTTGCTTTTTTATTTATAAATACTTATTTAATACCAGGATACATATCATAATAAAATAAAACAATATGAATAAAATTTTCAGATGGCAGACAAAATAATGTGCTTCAACGTAAAAATGTTTTTAATATAGTTTTTTACCAATTATCTGCACCATTGAAAGTAGACATTTTTCCTCAAAAAATTATATTTGTTTATTATTGAAAAAGTGTATAATTGTTTTCTGGTCTGTTAATTTTTATATTATTGGTTGAAACAGAACAGTGTCAAAATTTAAATTAGAACGTCATCGCAGGTCAATTTTTAGCACTGACGTCACTAAAATCAAATATGCAGTTTGATATTTCACTTAATACGGAATGTTTACAAATTATATTTTTTTATAAAATATGGAAATTTTCAGAAAAAAATAGTATATTGGATACTATTCTAGATATCTTCGTGAAATTTGGTATACATCTTCTGCCCATACAGACACATTTGCCTGTGTACAGGGTGTCCCATTTTGGGTACTTTTGCGGGGTATCTCCGTTAGTTTTATAGATAGAAGGTTACGGTTTTCGCGACAGTGTGCTACTTTTTCGCAAAACTAAACATGCCGTTAAAAACGTTATCATAGCCCTTTTAGTATTTAAGATACAGGGCTAAATTGAAAATGTTGCATTTTCAGGCACCCCTCGTATCTCAACTATCAGATAACTTATGGAAAACACGAAAATTGTTTATTATATAACTTTTCCCGTAGAACTCAATCCCGCCTTCGGAACTAGGGTCAGGGCAAAAACTTATCGGACCCTAATTTATTTTTTTAAAGGAAACATCCTGTATATTTATACACTATAAAATGTGTCTCTTTTTTTACCCTTTCAAAAATATATAATAGTATGCACTTTTTCTCAGAAACACGCAATTAAATGACAATTTTGTGAAATTAAATGCATAATTTAATAGTAGGCCATGAATGTTATATTTATAATGTAACGTATATCAAAAAATCAACCAAAATTCGCCAAACACTTTAATATAAGCAGAGCTCTACCGATCTTCCTCTTACTTATGTCAGGATATTCGACGATTTCTTGCAACACTGGTTCTTCTATGTTGGATATTTTGACAGTTAGAGGTCTGCTTTCCGAACTATCGTTTCAATAAGTCGTCGGTGAATATTTAAAAAATTGGGCTACCTGGCAAAACTAATCTGGCTTCCGATGCATTACCGTCTGCGAGACCATGGTATAAATCACCATATTTAATGAGATATCCCAAAAAAAAAGCGGAAAAATTAAATTAGCTCAATAACACACTAATAATCAAAGAAATAACACGTTAAGATGGTATCTAAAGGCAAAAATCTACAACCTTAAGTCAACAAGCATTGGTTTTTTGACATTAAAGTTTGTAAAAACATATTTTTTCAAGGCCAACTACACTACTAGGAATTCCTATATTTTCGTCCAGTGATTTGAAATGGAATAACAGGCCGGTATCTGCTTTTTTGAACAAAGTTTAATGATTCATTCAACGCCTCCTCATCAGTGTTCAGATGAACATATAACTCCTGTTGACACTTTAAAAGATTTGAGGAAGTGAACAGTTGCCTCGTGTAAAACTCATATTTGTTCAAGAAATAAATTAATTTAATTGTTTTAATTAAAAGCAGTGCATCTGACGAGAAAAACGCAAGGGGTATCCAAAAAAAAATATTCATGTGAAAAAATGTCAGTGGCGTAGCATTTTTTTTCTTCAAAAACAAATCCCGTACGGACGCCTCTGATAGAAATAAAATAATATAATCTTGGTATGTATCAAATTTCACAAAGATATTTAGAATGGTATCTTTTATATTATTTTTTTCTGAACATTTTACTACCCTGTATCTCAAAAGTTAAGACGTTTAGGACATATTCATATGAAGTTTTTTTCTTAAAATGGATTCAGGAATCACCCACTTAAATATAAGCATGATATTAAGGAACAGCCTGTATTTTTCTGTCCTAAGAATCAAATGTCAATCCTAGCTTTAGCTAGGTCTAAGTACTCTATAGGGAAGTTAACTCAATATTTACGTGATATAGGTGGAATCAGGAATGAAAACCATTGACATTATTGCTTGCCATCGCCTCTTTAGCTCGTGTTGTATAATGCTCTGCCCACTGAAACTGACTTTAATATATTACTTTTGAATGATATCCCATTTAACGACTGCCTATAAATTCCCTGTTAAAAGACTATTTTCTAGTGTCATCTGCTCAAGACTGCCCTCTTGAGTAATCTGATAATGTCACTACCGCAATACACGTTAAATCTCGAGAGTTTTTTGCTCATTCCAATTCAAGTATTCGTCCCCGTTTGAGAAATTTATCTTTCGTTCCTCTGAAGACACTCCACAGTTTCGTTTGTGACGTTTCTCGTTTCATTTTGTACTTACAATGGTTCGCGATTTTAGGGGTAGATAGCTTATCGGCATTTAAATTTAATTAAAATTCGATTGCCCTAACGGACTTTCTAGATAGCAATGATTTGTTTTCATTTAGAAGCAGACACTCAAGTGTAAAATCACTATGCCCATTGACTCTTAGGATCAACTCTCTTCGGAAGCATATACTGAGCAGAAGCGCCTTTGTTATCAGCTCCTCTCTTACTTCTACATTTACAAAGTACACCACTTTATGTGAGTCATAAAAAAGTAAGGAACATATTTCTGGATTATATTAATTTTTTAAAATATAGTAGGTCAAGTATTTATAATTTTTGAGTAATTTTAACTTTTTTATGGTAAGGTTCTTTGCAAAAATATCATGTCATTTTGTTGGACTTAGTTATTTTATTTTACCATATATTGTTTGTGTAATTATTATATTATTTGGCTTTTTCTAATAAAATGATTGACTATGTTTAACCAAAGAGAGATTATACTCCGAATAGATGATCCAAACGTGTAAAATAAAATACCCTCATATGGATCCTAACTTTGTGTTGTATTCAGTATAGATTATAATTAAGCGGCCACACGAGCCATAAGTCCGATAACTTTTTGACCTGAACCCGTGTACTTATTCTGAAAGTGGCACTGAATTCTACGGAAAAAGTCTTATAAAGAACAGTTTCACCTTTTTGGGGGTGCTTGAAAATTCTGCTGACACCATCTTTAATTTCACAAAAAATGTAGCATACGGTTGCGAAAACTGCAAACCTCTATCTTAAAAAATAAGGGAGATACCCCCCAATAGTGCCGACAATTACTTTACAAGGTAAGTGTACCTACCACCAACTTAGTACTTATTACCGACCATAACATATTTTTCATTTTAAAATAGTCAGGTTTTGCCAATTTAAACCTTCAAATTCAAAATTTTAATATTTGAACTTCCCGCCTCGAAAATTGTACGAGTTTTTAGCCATACATCGCGGAAGCACCCACGATTTCTTAACAAATGCTCCTAATTTGTGTACAAGTTTATTTAAGGTGAATCTAAAAATTAATGTAAGTAATAAACGATATTTATTAACTAGTAGGTTAAATATAATGTTTTAATTTATTTTTTATACTAAAATCTTATACTTTATTGCAAAACATGTTATAATTAATAAAAAATGATTGGTCGGTGGTAGAGTCAGTCATTATATACAATGTCTTTTTTACCGACCAGTCGGTCGGAATCAGAAGAGTGCACTATTTTATTTATTTTTTTATTTTTTATTTATTGAAAGAATATTAAAGGATAAGGACTATTTTTTTCATATATATAATAACTTTTAGAATTTATAGAGCTATTACCGACCACTTAAATATTTTTATAAACCTTCATTATGAGTGTATAAAAACAATAAAATTTTTAGTTTAAACGTCGAATGTTATATTTGTGGCCGATAAAAATTTGCAAATATTAAGATTATTTTGGCGCCAATACTTATAATTAAAACATTTTCTAACACAGATTATGCGTTATTACCCCAATATTTGCCAAATCTAACTCAAAATTTTATTTAAATCGATAAAAAAAGGTCGGTAGATAGGACCTAAATTCTTATCGGTTTCCTATGACCGACCAACGCTCTGTAAAACATATGCCCATGATTTTGACTGTCTTTATTATCGACCAGTCGGTCGAAATTTGGCACACAACTTTTGGCAATGTTTAACCGTCTTAAAAATTAATAGGGGTTTTGGACTTGCGGATTATTCTCGTTTGAACAAAATAATATTGATAATTCTAAATTACTACTTCCAGTAGCACCAAACAATATGCCAAAACAGAATTCAACTGATTGTGCATCAGATTCTTCCAATACTTTATCACAAATCGAACGACAGTTGGATCAAAGGAAACTTAAAGAATGTCAAAACAGCGGATCGATTTATTCTATTTTTAATAAAATAGTAAAGGAAAAAGGCTCATGAGCTACTGTTCCAAATGATGATGTTATTATTTCGCACGACACTATGCTAACCAGTAATTTACCACTTCTGGACGCTGATTCCTTAGATCTAGGCTTGAATTATTCCGAAAATTTGTGAATGGACACGGAAAACGAAGAGTTTATCGATGATCTTGATCTAAGGGCATCTACGCCACAAAATCATGAAAAAATTAAAATTCTGTGTATCGAACCCGTTGAACAACCGGATGCTAAAGTATGGGTTTATTATCCCGCTAAATCAAGTTAATATTTTCTAGAAAAATATTATGTTTAGTTTACTTATATAATAGTTATATCCATACGCCCCCTAATTTCCCAGTTACCCTTTCTCTAAACCTTGCCAACAAAGATTTGTCTCTGAATCCAAAAGAATTATCTGTTAAAGGCAATACTGTTAGCGATCAATAATGTACTTTTCTTATAATTAGTAAGTGTTATGTATCAATCATGTCCCAAAATATATTAAATCAATTGTTTTCATTTATTTATTATCCTTTATGTTTAGATGAAAAGTTCATTGACAATAAATTCTTTATGCCTGTAAGTCAACCATGAAGAGCAAAGGCATTAAAGAGCCAACTAACGCGCTTGAAGAAATATCTATATCAAACACTAGAAGAAACCAATTTAAAAACTCCTGAAGCTCTTGTACCTTCCAACACAATTCAGAAATTACCTCTAAGCCCATTTAACAACTTTAGTGATTTCGAAAAAAATAACACCTACAGTTGCTACATGGGAAGAACATATAGAATACCAGAAAAAGATAGTTGCGGAAAAAAAGAGAAAGAAGAACAAAAATCAGAAAAAGAAAAAATAGAAAAAAAGAACAACCAAAGAAACAAACGAAAAAAATTAGAAAAGCTGACAATTCTAAACTAAATATGACGATAAATAATAATGGCACAAATAATAAGACAAATGAGACTGATAGCGAGGTAAAGCATGTCATTGTAATATATGAAGAAGAATATATTCCTGGTTTGATCTTTGATTCAAGTTCGAATGGTATATTTCTAAAAACAATGAATGAATTGGAAGTAGCCAGAGAAGGATAATATACTTACACACAGTTCAAATGAAATTATACGCAAAATGAATTTACCAGAGTTAATTAACCGCCGAGGCATTTATTGTGTATCTGAAATTGAAGAGCTTAGGAGAAGTAAAGAAATCAGTTTGTTCCCAAAGGAATTAGTTATAAGCATTTATGTTTTTTTTTTACTTAGATTCGATTTAGAAAAGTTTTTGCTTTTTTATGAAGTGATTTATTTTAATATCCTGTATTATATTAATACAAACTACAAAAACTAAATAAAAACAGTATGTATGATATTCTGCATAAAAAATGGCAGTCGGTAATAGGAGCCAAAATAGTCGGTAATAAGAAAAACGGTTGGTAAAGTGTACATATCAGAAATTTCAGATAAAAAAATATTTAATTTTTTCTTCAATAAAAAAATTAATTTTCCCGTTATTTCTTACTCTCTATTTTTTAAAAACATTTTAAACTTCAAACTAAAAATATTAGAAAATTGAGTTTTTACTTACAAACCTTACCATTAACCTTTTTCTGAAAAAAAAGCTTAGGTGGTCGGTGAAAGGTACATTTACCTTACACACATAAAAAACTCTATGATTGTGAAAGAGAGAATAATTTAGAGAATTAGTAGAGCTTTTGTTGAAAGAATGAAAGAGATTATTTATTTGACAAGAATGTTTGTCAACTAAGAGGAAAGTAAGTGGAGAAATCCCTAAACGCAATTGTGAATTTTCGATATGCATTCTAAAAAGATAGCTTAGGCTTATGCGAAAATATAGAAAAAGCAGATACTAGAACAAACATTTCAAACATAAAAGCAATTTTGTCGCGGGTTTGAAGTAAGACGTGCCCATCTATCATTTTGCCCTAACACATCCCAGCTAATACGACAAACTTGCCGATAATATTTCTGTATATTTCCTTTTGAACCCATTGATGTGTAACTAAGTTTCTATAGGCTTAGTTGTTTGTAGTATTCTCTACATTTTCCGATATCCTCCACACTAAATCTATTATTCACGTCAAGGAGGCAAATTAAGTTACATACTTGGGTGACACAATTTTCATGTGAACGTGTCAGAATAGCGGTAGCGAGAGGACCGGATGCTTACGACGTAGTCCAAGTTGATCCGTATATTTTATATTTTATTTTATAAGAAAGATCTGTTGATTATTATAATATCACAAATGATGGAGCGTTTAAATAATACAATTTTCGTTACTTAGTCATTTTATCTTCTCACTTAAATGTTTTTGTATATGCCACTTTTTATTTATAAATCTTTGAAATCAGTATCATGTATGTATGAGACTTATTAATAATTTTAACTTGGATATATTTAAACAACTTATAGCTAAAATATTGAGTTCAATGGCGGTGGTGAACTGTGACTTTGATGACAGCTTCAACCTTAGAGTAAGAATTAAAGTAGAGATCACAACTCATTCATAAATCACGTTAGGGGTATGCGCCAATATGGTTCCCCTATTTTTCACATTCTATCGACCAATGTTTACGATAAAACAAGAAGTGGGGATGGCCCATGCTCACGCCGTGGCCATTTGTTGACGAATGCCAGTGACGACGTGAGTTTTCACTTCCAGCATAAGGAAATATCATTAATCGTGAAAAAATTATCGTTCCGGGTTTTTACAGATCCTCATGTTTTTCTATTACTGTCGGTCGGTCGGTCGGTCTGTTCTGGTATAGCTAAAAAATCCATTTACTCGATTAACTTTAATTTTATTTGATTTTCCACAAAAATTACGTATGATATAAAAAAAAGAACTGGTAAAATATTGGTATGAATTCAATTTGGCGAAACAAAATGACGACCTGTTAAAATATTTGATGTACGAAAATGAAGAAATAGGCCGTGCTTCATTATCGTTAACAAAAAGAAGGATTCTTACCTATTCCTTAATGAGGCAAATAGGTATTTTTACAAACTTCGAAGAAATAATATTTCTCTACTTCACTATCTAAAATCAAACCATTAAGTGAGGTAAGTTTAAAAGGAATATAGTTATTTCTATATTATTAAACTTTAGTTTTTACTTATGTTTGCCTTATATCACTATCATTTTCTAATTGTGACATTTAGAAAAATTATTTGTTCAGTTGTTGAAAATGTCATCTTAAACCTGTAACTGTCAAGTTAGACCTTGTCTGCTGCTTTTAACGCGCTTTTATTGGCTTCCTATTCGTCTGATTGTATGTTTGTATGTCTGGTTCAAATCTTGTAATGGATTTTTCAGCACATCCACTTCCGATTATTTTCAAATTTGACATGCATACACTTTCTGATATACAAAATCCGAATTTAAAAATCCAAAATGGCGGCACCAATATGGCCAACGAATTTTTTTACTCTTGTAGCCAGAACTGATAATCAGTGTCTAGGAAAATTTAAAAGTCTTAGCATTTAAAAATTCAAAATAGCGGTGTCAAAATGCCAATGTCAACAGGTCGGACGGATGATTTTAACATATGTGGGATTATATTTAAGAATGCACAACAAAAATTAGAATGGTGGCGCCAATATAGCGAACGAATTTTGTCATTTGTACAGATTCGGCTGA
The DNA here is from genome assembly GCA_030620095.1 of Kuschelorhynchus macadamiae. Taxonomy (NCBI): domain Eukaryota; kingdom Metazoa; phylum Arthropoda; class Insecta; order Coleoptera; family Curculionidae; genus Kuschelorhynchus; species Kuschelorhynchus macadamiae. The sequence continues at coordinate 2,772,183 of JAUTXW010002010.1, forward strand.
AATATCAGTATCTAGAAGTATTTAAGAATAAAAGTTTTTAGTCAATATTTGAGAATTAAAAATGGCGGCGCCATCATAGCAGACTAATTTTAAAATTTTTGCAGATTTGATTAAAATTCAGCATTTAGGGGTATCTAAGACTGCACATCATGAATTTTTGTCAACATTTTAAAAATTCAATATTGTAATGCCAACATGGTGGCGGAATTTTAATATTTGTGTAGTTTTGGCTAAAAGAAAGTAGGAATCTGGGGGTATTTGAAAATACATATCATACATTTTTAGTAAATATTTAAAAAATGAGAGTAGGAGTGCCTAGAATGCGAGCGAATTTTAATATTTATACAAATTTGATCAAAAATCGATATTAAGTGAGCAATTCATACATTTTTAGTAATAAATATTTAAAATGGGGATGTCATCAAGCAATCAATCAATTCGTAGTACTTTTTTCAGATATTTTTAAACATTTAATTAGGTCACCGTTTTGTTCCCCCATTTTGAATTTGTCTCAATATTTTTACCAGTTCATCCCTATATAATATTTGATTTTTGAGCAAAATTTGAACATAATCGATGTAGTAGTTTTCTGCATTGACACACAATATTTTATTAGGCCGCCGTTTTGGATTCGTAGTAAAACTTATCAGTTGTTTCAAGTCAAACTTAATTTTTCTGTAAAATTTGGATAAAATGGATAACAGTTTCTTAGTAATATTTTTTTAACATTTCAATAAAGCGCCATTTTGTTCAGCCATATTGAATTTTTACCAAAATGTTACCACGTCATCATTATATGACCTTTAATTTTTAACCAAAACTTGAAGTAAATAGGACAAGCAGTTTTTGAGCTTATTTATACAGACTAACCGACGGAAATGAGAAAACATGTTTTTTTGCAACTAAATAATAATGTAAAAAAAGCGAGCGCTATTATATACGAATAGAATAACCAATTGTCATATTGTTTATCCATGTTAATAGCTAAAATTTAAAAAATAAAAGATTTTTTTAAATTTTCAATATTCTAAATCTTAAATTCTAACCAGTTTAGAATATGTTTACGAACATATTTTTACTTTTAATACCCAAAGAGTCACCATTTAAATTCCTTTACCTCACAACACTTATATGAAAAATTGGCCCAACTCAAGTGAAAATTAAAAAAAAGGCACGAAATCATCCGAAACTTTATTGTTTCCGCAGATCTCATCCAAAATCAGTGATTTTCGAAATATATTTTAATATAGTAAAGGTATATTCTATAATTATTTTAATTCTCTGATAGGAAAAACTATTGTAATCGGCAAAAAAATCACCTCAAAATAAGTCAATAAGGTATCTTCCATTAGACATGTCTCCTGGAAAAGGAAATCTTGCTGTTTACTTACTGATTAAAAGAACATTCCAAACATAAACGGCCATTTTTTTACAAACTCACATTGCCGCACCATAGTTAGGTCAACGAAAGCTCCTAGTTTCGCAATGTCCAAGATAAAGTAAATAAAACTTATTCATTAAATATTTATATATATATTTTATAAAAATAATGTTCTTCTAATGTCACCGCACCTTTAGAACGCTGCTTCTTGAAGTAAGGCAACATATAATTAGAAGATTTGAGCCATATCAACAAATACACAATAATACATTAAAACACATGCAGTAGTGACGCTAAAAATATTTTTTAGCAAATTAATTTCTTTAATGTTAAAATTTATTGTAGTTCCACGACCCGTTATTGGTTTTTAAGCCACACCGGTCACGTGACCCTGTAACAATGTTTACTTTAGACTATTATACTTTTTTACTATAAGGATCCCTTGTCAATGAAAGTGGGTTGGTCTAATACCACAGTGGGATGGTCTAATACGTAGAGTTGTCGATCGGGTTTGCCATAGCTAACTAAAATTCTTGTTACTGGTGAAATCTGATCTGAGACATTGGGTATTTTAGTTTGTATTTTACTATTTTGCAATAAAAGTAATTTCTGTATACTGCTTAGAATCTAATACTAGAAATACATTACTATTCTTTGTATGAAAATTTTATTGTATCATGTTTAAACATATTCACAGTAATATAAAATGGTATAAAAATTGGTGTTCCTGGCTAGGCTTGGCATCGTACGATCGACCTTATACTGTGAGGTAATCTTGACAGTGGTTAAATATGTAAATAATGAACTCTATTTTTATTCTTCCTCTAAGGCTTCAACCACTTTTATAACAGTTTCCTCTATTGTTACCATGTGGCATTCTCAGTTACTAGGGTTAATGAAAAAAACTAAATGATAAATTCTGGCTTTCAAATTCCTTTAAGAGGGTGCACATTGTTTTATGTGAACTAAAGAGTATTGTTAAATAAACTAGTGTTTCCATTTAGGTATAAAGTACTTAATAACTAACTTTATATAAGAAGTCAATAAAAAATTGGTTCAAAACTTTAAATGATAAACATCTTAAAAATACAACAAATATCCATAAAGAATGTTGGAAAATCATAAACAAAAATCGTAGTCATAACAAACGTAAGATAGATTTTAAAATCAAAGATGAAAATGGATCCTACTTAAATGACCCGTGGGTACTGTACAACTCGTGAATATATGTAAAACCTGAAAAAGGGTGATTTGTTTCACGATTAAAACATTTTATTTAGCCGCCATTTTATTAGGCTATCTTGAATTAGTACCACAATTTCAGTTCATCTCTTTACCACAGTTAGTTATGACATGTAATTTTTAATCAGTCCATTAGGTAAGTAGTTTTTTTCAGGCGATTTTTTAAATATTTTATTAAGCCGCCATTTTTTTCCGCCATATTGTATTCGTACCAAAAGTTTACCAGTTGATTCCTACATAATACTTGATAGTTGTACATAATTTGAGATAAATTGGATAAGCAGTTTTTTAGTATTAATTTTTTAACATTTCGCTAGGCCGCCATGTTGTTTTGCCATATTGGATTTTTACCAAAATGTTACCAAGTCAATGGGGTAAGTAGTTTTTTAGCTATGCCACGAATAAACAGACCGACAGACTGACGGAATTGAGAAAACTCATTTTTCGGCATCTAGGGACCCTGAAACGTAAAGATCAGATAAAAATCTCAGAGGACGTTTTTTTCACGATTACCATTCTTTTCTTTTACGAGGGCAGTAAAAATTATAAATTAGTGTTAGCTCATCTACTCAGCATCTCCAAGGGCGTCAACAATCCAGCGTCATATGCTATTATAATTTTTCTACCTAATTCAAGATATTTCGTTACACGGTCTTGTCTTACATTTTTTCTTTCTGCCTCTTTTTTATGCATTTCCATTAATACAAATTAGTATTTCATTTATCTTTCTATATTTTTTTAGAATATCATATATAGCTATATATAGATTTATTTAGTTTTAATGGATATAGATCGTCAACAGCTTCCTACTTTAGATTTAGAAAGCTGATGCAATGGCCTTTTAATCTTAAAACGATTACTTATTTTAAACTTATCAATATATCTGCTATTTTTGTGATTAATAAAGGACTTATTATTAATATTTTTGTTACGATATTAATGATTTTTGTTCCTGTTTTTGATGTTGCTTTTATGAATTATATACTAATATATCTTCAGATGTATCATTGAGGATTTTTTAAAATTCACATTTAGTTGTTACATAATGATTGACAATCAGTGTGCTTGCTGTTCGATATCGCTTCTAAGTGTAATTAAATTAATTGTCATTTAAGGCATAAATGAGCAACGGGTTTAACTAATCCTGTTAAATGCATCCCTAAATCAAGATAATATATGCAAATATCAACCTGAAGCCTAAAATCAGATTTCGATCTATTAATGCAAATTAGGGCTGACAATTGTGTTATACCCCAGATGGAGGCCTAATATGTTGTAATAGATAAATATGATTAAAATTCTCACTTAGACTTGCGGTGGCCTTATTAAAGATAAACAAAGAGGGGAGAGGTTTTAAGTTTATATAAGAGGCTTGAGAATAAATATAGGCAAAGACCAAGAAATCTTTATTGGCTTTACGTTTATTTCTAAAAGTCTTTGTATCTTCATTTAGCTCTGCAGTTTTCTCTAGAGTTTATTGACCATAATTTCAAATACTACTACTATTTTAAGTTTATTTTTTATAAAAAAACATGTGGTGACTTTTCATAGTGTTTAATAAGGCAAGTAGAAGTTTAAATTCAACATATCACAGAACTAACGATAGATACTATTTTTTAAAAATGTATCAATAGAATCATCCGATGAAGCCACAGTGTTGGCAAAACATGTCATAAGTTTGTTTTCTTTAATATAGTAGAAGTTTTAGTAAAAATTGTTTTTTCTTTACTTATCTTGGAAAATATTTATAATATGGTGTTTCTAAAGTACATCATTACATTAATCAGCCTTCAATCTTAGACATCCTGTAACACTATGTCTATAAACAGTTATATAAATATTTAATGAACGAAGAACCAATTATAAAGAACAAAGGATATACATTTAAATGTAATATATTAGAGCAGAATATTGTCATTTCAGTGTGAAATTTCGACTAAAAGTTCTCCGAGTTTTAGAATCATCTAGCGCTGAGACAATATGCGTTTCAGTCGGCTATTAAATATTTCGTGTCGGAAAACATTATTCAGAACAGATTTTTAAGATTAATCTTCAATCTAAAATATAATGAATCGTGCCGATCTGTGTTTTGACAACATAACATTTTAACCATGTGCAGCATTTACTTACTGCTGCCGTTAGAAAAGAAAAAAAAATTATTACGCAAGTTCATCTAACTCTAAAAATGCCAAACAAATCTGGTCCGATCTAAAACTTCTTGATATAAAGTTAAACAAAAAAACTGTATTCCTGAGCACCTCGCTGACGGTGAGTTGACTAATAATAATTTTATTAATTCAATTCCCAAATTAAAAGTACACAATGACACTGTGAGTTTCTACCAGAATAATAAAATATTAGGCTTAAATTTTAAATTTCATACTGTTAGTGAATATAATAATTTTATTAATTCAATTCCCAAATTAAAAGTACAAAATGACACTGTGAGTTTCTACCAGAATAATAAAATATTAGGCTTAAATTTTAAATTTCATACTGTTAGTGAATCTACCATTTCTGCTACCGTACATAACACATAGTTAATTATTGCATTGAACGTAATGTTTTTCCATCTCCTTGGAAGAGGGCACTGGTTATACCAATTCCAAAGGTGGCTAAAGTGGAATCTCTCCAACAGCTGCGTCCTATTAGATCTTGCCTACCATGTCGAAGATTTTAGAGTCCATCATGCATGCTCAACTATCTGACTATCGTATGTCAAAAAAAATACTCCAAATAATCAGTCTGGCTGTGGCACAGCTTTATTGGCTGTAGTAGAAAATATAATTAGCAATATAGATAGAGGCAAATTATGTCATGAAATAATGTGCGCAATATTTCATTATGTTTGTTTGTCTAAGGATGCTGTATTATTTTTAAAAAATTACTTAAATAACAGGGAACAGGCTGTGACCTATAATGGCAGAACATCCAGGTTCCTTTCAAATTTGAGTGGCGGTCCACAAGGTTCTATTTTGGGACCTCCTTTATTTATTATGTACACATCTTGCTTTCAAAAATCATTTTTATTCTGTATAGGTCACTATTATGCTGATGACACTCAAGTATATCTCTCATTTTTACCAGAGGAGAGCAGTCAAGCCATCTATGTTATTTATTCACTTTTAATGCTATGTCAAAAAACCACAACTTAATTCTAAACTCTGATAAATCTGTTGTTAATATTTTTGGCAAAAAGAATGACAAACAAAGATTTATAGAAAAGTACTCACTTTCTGTTGTTATCAGAGCATATCAACAAACGCCTTCAGATAGCTTATATGAACTTAAAAATGATATTTCAACACCGACGCGTTTTAAACAAACAATTGAAAACAGCATTATGTCAAGCTTTTGTCCTGTTCCAACTTAATTTCTGTGATACAGTGTACGGACCGTGTATTTCTTCGCAAGTGGCCGGGAGCATACAGAAATTACAAAATTCTTGTGTGCGTTTAATCTTTGAAATCAGAAAATACGATCATATTGGACATGCATTTGTAGAATCTGGTTGGCTCAAGATGGTTCAGCGGCTCTACCTTCATATGGTGTGCCTATATCACAAGATTCTTGCCGAAAAATCTTTCAAAATTCGATTTAGAATAGACGTTCACAATGTAAATATTAGATTTAAGGGTAAGCTTACCATCCCAGCACACCATTCAGCCCTGTTCGAACGTTCGTATTCCTACCTCATTGCAAAGTATTTGACCTTCCTGAGGATATCATTCAAGCGACACGGAGCAGATTTCGTGAGTTTATGCAGAACCTAGTTGATAGTTTCTTTATAAAAAAATTATCATTTTATTTCTACCTTTTTAAACTTTACTCGTAGTATTGTACTTTTAGACATTAGGTTTAAGGTATTATTAATTATTATTTAAAACCTAGTTGGTTAGCTGAACTGAAACTCGCTATTTTTTACATTAAATTTTGTTTTAATGTTTCTTATATTAAGTCTATCTTACTTGTAATGCACAAATAAAGAATTTTATTATTATCATTATTATTATTATTATTTATATAAATTACTTTCGTATGTCCAATCTAAAAAAGATGAGTTTAAAAAACTCTGCGATACTCACCCACATAACACAAAGACAAAAAACCACTTCCATATGAATAACTTTAAATATTTTCAATATAAAAAATCACCAGTTTATGCTGGACTCCACTTTTTTAACCTACTACCTGTTGAATTTTAGATATTTAAAGATTCTAATAAATTTAAAACTACACTAAAAAATATTTAATTGAACAGTGTTTTTATAATGTAACATAATTTACTAATCATAACCAGTGCTCAACAAAAGGTTAGTTGTCAGTTTTGGTTAAAACTGTATTTAGTGTTACATACTTGTATGTGCTTTTATTGTATTTGATTGCATATTGTAAAGTTTTTTTTTTATTTTCGACTTGTCTTATCTATACCATGTATAAAAGAAAGATTAATAGAAATAAAGAAAGAAAAAGGACTTCTGTACCAGTCCTGTAAAATAAAATAAAACATTGCGAATATCCCAAACATATCCCTGGACATCACTTGGACATCCCCGGACATCCCGAATATCTCCGGACATCCGTGAACATCCTGGGAAATCCCTGGAAATACCCGGATATCCTTGGACATCCCTTGATTTTTTGGCCCTTTTTAATAAGGGTATTAATTAACTATTAACCAACCCTACGATATTCAAGTTCATAAGGTTATAAAATTAGATTAGGTATCACAGTCATCAATAGTATCAAATAAAGATTATCAGCGAGTATCTTACCTAAAAATCGAACATAAAATACAACTTTAAAAACAGTATCATATCTACCAATTAATTTTTCCCAAACGGATTAAAAAAAACATTTTAATTTACGAAAACAAAATATGCTAAAACGCACAAAAATAAATACTCTATAATAAAATGAGAAAATTAGTAATTTTCGAGGTACTTCTTAAAACTATTAGATAAAACTTTTATTTAATTATAATTATAATTTATCTCAAATAAAAAACATTGTAACTTGGCGAACATATTTCATTATAAATATATAAAACTCAAGTAATTCATAAAAGAAAATCATACAGCGTGAACGCAAATCTGGATTGCTATTTTCTATGGACAACTAATAAACTTGTTTTAAGTTTAATTTCTTGAATGGAAAGTAGTCACCAATATGTCCATAACACTAATACATACAATAAGAGGGGGGTGAAATCTACAAAATATATACAGGGTATGCAAACTTTATGAACACAGGAAGTATCTTCGCTCTAATATTATGAAATTTAATTTTTTTAAATTATAAACATTTTTCCAGATATTTTTCGTGTATCACTTCCTATATACCTATGAGTTAGAAAACTGGCCATTTTTTAACATTGAAATGCTATAAAACCTAAATGACTTCACTTAAAGAAGAGCGGTTTGTACATTCCTGTCTTAGTTTTTTTATAAGCTATAGGTTGGTTAAACGCCTGTCCATACTTGGCGAAAATATGACCTTTCATGTCAAAGTTGAATGTGACTTCTTACGATAGCGCTTATAAAACTCAAATGTGCAACCCGTTGGACTCTAAATAAAGTCATTTAAATTCATAGATCTCAAAATAAACCGATATTTCAAAATGTATACTTGCCTGAATTTTCAGTAACTCCCGGTATAATATAGTAAGTGACCTAATATTTTAAAAATAATATTGCATTTTATTTGCTGAATTGCTATTGCTTAATTATTGCTAATAAAAAAAATTAAATTTTTTGTAATTTCAAACAGTTGTTTCTATTTTTTGTACTGTAAGATCAGATAAAAATGGCAAAATTGGTAGTTCCATCTAGGAACGGGAATTTTTTTCGATATATCGATAGTTGTCGATGGAAACCTATAGCAATCGATGTTCATCGATATTTCGATAACTATCGATATTTATTCGTATTTTAATAGATATGGACAACTCTCGATAGTTATCGACACATTGATATTTATCGATATATCGATCGATTTTCTGGTACACCCGGTACAGTTATAACTTTGACGCAATAATAAAAAAGTGTTCTTTGGTATCGATTACAACATATTAAAATTTCAGAAAACTCACCATACGATCAAATTACACTTTAAAGATACTATACCCTTAACTAATTTCATAGGGATCAAGGCGAAATAAGGCAGACTGTATAGTTAAAAAAAATTGAAAAATAAATAGATCCATATAGCATCGTATACCTTCAACACCAGTACACAACCGGACACATGATTAATGTAAAAGACGCCAAGGTTCTTACATCAGTCTCGTGTTATTATAAACGAAAAATTGGAGAATCAATTGAGTCACCCATCGATGGTAATGATGTTACTTTAACAAAAATAAAAAAAAACAGAAAACAGCTCTGTCACCTTAGAAATTGCCACGATTTTTTCATTAGACATCCCCAAATATCCTAGGACATCCCTGAAATCCTGCTATATCCCTGGACATTCTTGGGATATCCCTGGACATCCCCAAGCTTGACATCAGATATCCACAGCGGTTTACCCCTCATCCTAAACATACATTTCAATAATAAGACAAGGTAAAGATGATGTGTGGGCACCCACAACATTCTTTTTAATTGCCTCTATTAAGTAAATAGATGAGTCTGGTATATCGTCAATGTTCATCGCAACAGCATTTTTGTCATGTATATTACACCCTCGTAACAATTGTACTTTGGAAAAATAGTATTCTGTCCATGTTTCCCTACCATTTTGACCCTGGCAATCATTTTTCTAAGGGCAGTAGGAAAATCTTGATAATCTGGGAACGCTATGATAAGCGTGCGCTTCTAAAAAATCCAGGAATGCTTGTAACTATCCAAGCTTTTGTGTTATATTTTGCAAATCCCAAAATCTGGTCTAGTAGACACTCTTACGTTACTTTCCACATCTTTTTGTAAAAGTGTAACAACTACTTCCTCCAGTTGGGCTATACGTTTTTGTGGTTGATTTTCAGTCACCTGTGCAGTTGAAGTACTGCTTTGTGCAACGTTTGCATCAACAGACTGTACAGAATTCGTTAAAATTCACAAGATCCTTGGCTTCTTCGTTAAACTGATGAGACCCAGAAAGGTCGAAAGTATCCAAACTCCATCCAAGGGTTAGTCACCCAGGGCAGGTTCTTAATTTAGACTTGTCGAATGCAAATCGTTTTGCCTTTTCACAAAGTTGCAAAGATTTCACAAATTTGGTAACCGATCGTAATTTGGTAACGAATCCAATGAGTTTTCGCATCTGTGAGTGCAACAACGCACCCTCGACTAAAGTTTGTTAAAATCGTTCAGTCTGAACGACTATACGTTTTCATTTATTTTGGTGCTTGTTTCAATTTCTGTTCGTCATCTTTAGTCAGGGAAGTTAGCATGAGACAAGTTATTTTGCAGATTTTTCTCTTTTGAAATAGATTACAAATTTATGAAATCTTTGCAACTTTGTGAAAATTCAAAACGATTTGCACTTGACCTGTTGAAATTGGGTCTAAATTAAGAACCTGTTCTGGGTGGCTAACCCTTAAATAGAGTTTGGACGCTTTCGATCTTTCTGGGTCTCATCAGTTTGGCGAAGAAGCGAAAGAGCTTGTGAATTTTTACGAATTTTGTTAAATTTACAGTTCAAGAAGTACTTCTACAAAAGAAGAGAACAAAGTCTATTCAATTTGCCTAAGGT